>OZ005654.1:137204209-137524209 GCA_963930645.1 Salticus scenicus
CTAACCGCTAGAAGCATGTTTTTCTTATTCAGGGGACCTCAAAACGCATTAAAAATTCAATTTCGAAAATTTGACCCAAAAACAGTACTTTTTCTAACATATATATGGGTAAGAGAAAGTAAATAAGTCCCAGTGTGAAAAATTTAAACTTAAAATTCTTGTCACTGTGTTTCAGTCACATTGGGTCTTCTAAGGAAGCTTGTGCTTCCCGAGCCTTTTCGGTAATTCGGCCCTGAGGATGCAGCAAAAAAACTTTTTAATATACGTATTCTATATATGTTGTTTTCTCAAGAAGTAACGCATCTACTGAAAGGAAATTGCTCGATATATTCAGTAATGTTTTTAAATTTTTTGGTGCATCGAGCAATCCCGAAAACATTTTAAAAGTGTCGCATATAAACCTGGCGAGGAGTAAATTGTAAGAGGGACAAAGGAACTTTGAACTAAGCTTAAGTTTCAGTAATTGAGCTTTCAACAAATATTTATTTAGCCAGTAATTTTCAAATACATTTAAATTACTGGCATTTGTTGAGGAAAACATGTTTCTTGCTACATTGCGTGGAATCTTCCTCTTTTCGAGCAAAACACACGAAAGTTTTTATTATTGTTATTATTATTATTATTTATTTGATTAATTGTTTGATTTGATTTGATTTATTTATTTACAGATTTTCTTCTCTGATTCAAACTAATCTTCTATTAATTACGTAGCAATGTCACTAGATTTTTTTTTTTTTTTCCAGAATATTCTGAGGCTGCATTTTAAGAAAACATATGCACCCAAAAACTAGCAACATACGGAAAAATTCTTAAGTGTAACATTAACCGAAAAAGTGCGATAAAATTCAAAGCAAAATTATATTTAGCAGATTATATTAGTTAACCATTGTGAAACCCGTTACATGATGAAATGGGAAGTTCACACTATAATTTACAGTTGAAAAATAAACATAAATTTCAAAAATAGAAATTTCACAGCTGTTTTCACTATATCTAAACTAAACAGATAATAAAGCGATAAATTTCACAGATTTTCGGGAAACGGCGTATTAAACAAAAGTCGGAAGTTACAATATGTATTTCGAAGCTGATAATTTTACGAAAAACGAAAGTCAGTACAGGTAAACTCGCATATATCGCTAAAGATTGGACGAGATTTGTAATATTGGCAAAATATTTACTACACGTGCAAATTTTATCAGTGAAATTCAATGAAAGATTATAATAATCGAATGCGATAATTAGGCTTGATTCTTTTTTTTTCTTTTCTTTTAATCTAAACCTGATACAAAAATATCACAATAATTTAATAGTTATATAAAGAATAACAGAAAATCAATTTTTGTGAAATCATATCTCAAGTTGTTTCTAAATTTATTTATTTGCATTTATAACGTGTATACTATTTCATAACTATGCAAGAATTGAATTATAACTTGAACTAAATATGGTATTAATTATCCCATACTGAGGATTTTCTCACTAGGATGTTAAAGTGAGAAAATCCGTTTAGAACAACCTAGTATAGGATGTTCTAACGTCCTAGTGGATTAGGCTGGGAGGATGTTCTAACATCCCATTTCCCATCTTAATGATCCTTAGATCCTAACGTTAGAACATCCTAAAAATGTCCTATAGAAGTCTTTAGGAAGACCTTCCTAGGAAATCCTAAGGAAGTTCTGGGAAGGTGTGTTACATGAGATTCTATTCAAATTCATATGTAGCCTATACACTGAACATGAGACTTAAAATGTCTTAAAAATCCGTTACGATTCCGGATTATTTTTCGGTTTTTCATCGTGTACAATAAAAACATGCTTTTCAGAAAATTTATCTACAGTTACAGTTAATGAAATGCTCTTTAAATCTGTCAGAATATTCAAAACAAGAATGAAATGATACATCATTTATTGATTATGCAAAATTTTCCATAATTGCAAAGTTCTACTGTATATCTTTCGAAAGAATTTAGCTGTTCACATACACTAGGTAGACAAAATCATGAATTTAGACTTTATTAATTTTGTTGATTATCTTCCAAAATACATGTCGCATTATCCTAAAACTTCAAATTTAAATATATATATATATACTTATTTTTAAATGATTTTTTTCCCCAAAGATAGAAAGGGGACTGGTGAGAAATTAAAGAAAAAAGATAACGTTTGGGACCACCCTATAAAAAATAATGTTGAAATGCATTATAGCTGTAGCACATGATTACAATGTTTCTTATCAACGTACATTCACGGAGATAGGTATAAAGGTAAAAATTTTTATCACTTTTGTGAACATCACCTCTGTAAACATAGTGGTTCTACAGTAGTGATGATTGTCCCTAAACTGATTGTTCCATCAGTTTTTACAAAACCAAAATGCAGTTTCATGTTAAGTTTATGCAATAAGCTGTCCTTCAAATTCTTTAAAAGAATTAATGTTGAAATTTTTTATTTACAATTTATGTAGTGAAATTATAGGTTTTCTGTAGAATGACCCATATGCATTTCTTTTGTTTCAAGAATATTTACAACCGAACAAATTTTTCGAAACATTGAACACAATGATAAATTTAGAGAATGAACTCAAATTGTTAAATACATCATGAAGGAAAGGTTTGTTTAATTATGAGAAAAAAATGTGTTTAGTTTTAATGCCATTCATGTCAAATCAGCACAGCTAAAAACCTGACTCCCCTACGATTTTTAAGATACTGGCCTCATTTATTTGTTCTATAAAGAAATGAATGTATACCAATTAATAAGTCCCTACCTTTTTTAATTTTTTATATACAGGGCTGCAAAAATGGGTAAAAAATGCAAATTTTCAAAATTCATCTACTACAAATGCAGCCATATTTTGTTTTCTAATTAACTTAGAGAAATAAAATTGGTATCATTAGAAAGCTTATAATACAGGCTTTCAAATGATATACCACAAGTATATAATTTTAAATATTTTAATTTTAAGATCAAACATTTTGACATTTGACCTTCAATATCTCAAAATGTACATATTTAATTTTCTTTTAAAAATTATATATTATTCTTACGTTTATTATGTGTAATTATTGTAAGTTTTAACATGGCATGGCCATGGGATACTGAGTTATAAATTAAAATTCAACCCTCTATCAGTATTTTCATACAAACCCAACGTAAGTTTTACAAAACATGACCGTCCCATCTTGAAACTTATAATAATTATATATAATAAGCGTAAGAATAACATATAAAAATAAAAATAAATATTTATATATTAAATAATTACATTTTTATATGTTAAATGATTACATTTTTAAAAGAAGATTGAATGTGTACTTTTTGAGATACTGAAAGTCAAAGGTCAAAATGTTTTACCTTAAAATGAAAATTTTAAATATATATATACATGTGATGTATCATTTAAAAGCCTGTAGTATAAGCTTTTTAATGATACCAATCTTATATCTCTAAGTTAATTAGGGAACAAAATATGGGTGAAACTTACGTTATGTTAGTATATAAATACAGATGGAGGGTTACATATAACTCAGCATTCCATGGCCATACCATGGTGAAATTTTCAGTAATTATACATAATAAACGTAAAAATAACATATGATTTTTAAAACAAAATTAAATTGGTACTTTTTGAGATATTGAAGGTTAAAGGTCATTCAAATTAGATTTAAAAATATATATAAACATGTGGTATATCATTTGAAAGCATGTATTATAAGCTTTCTAATGATATCAATCTTATATCTCTAAGTTAATTAAAAAACAAAATATGGGTACATTTGTAGTAGACGAATTTTGAAAATTTGCATTTTTCACCCATTTTTGCAGCCCTGTGTATTGAAAACTAAAAGAGATAGAGACTTATTAATTGGTATGCATTCATTTCTCAATAGAATAAATAAATGAGTCCAATTTCATAAAAATCTGAGGAATCAGGTTAAAAATGCAGGTTCTTTGTGTTGATTTGACATGGAATGACCCTGTAATAAAATTAGTGTTTTTATCATCGCTGTTTTAATTTTAGGTTGAATTCTTTAGAAATCAATTTATTGCATCTACCTACTTATTTATGTATGTATCTATTTATGTATCTATCTGATTATGTATTTGTCTATATAATGGAAAATTTGTCATCACGATAACTTTCGAAACAATAAACCAAATCAAAACAAAGTTGGAGCGTAGTTTTATCTTGCAAATATCTTGGATAAGTTTGTTAACCAAGTTGCTTCACACTCCACCGTTTTGTTTCCAAGTGGCGGTCACATGAAACTTTCGAGTTCACATTGTAAAAGGCGCAGGCCCTAACTAACGTCAGGGTATGCAGGGCAGCTGCCCTGGGTCCACCTTCTAGAAGCTCCCCCCCCCCTCTCTCCCCCTATAGTCGTATGGAGGGATAAGGATGCTATCGAGTTTCGTCCACGTCATTCAACTCAACAACAGTTGTGGAGAGTTTGTGAAATTCTTCACGACGGCTTCCAATCTGGAGGTGTAACGGGGGTTATATTTCTAGATGTTCAAAAAGCTTTCGATAAGGTCTGGCATGCTGGCCTTATTCATAAACTAATATCTATTGGTCTTCCCGACCAACTAACTAAAATTATTTATGACTATCTTAGCAATAGATCTTTTTCCGTTAAAGTCGAAAACTCTATCTCTAACCCTTCACCCATTTTAAGTTCTGTTCCTCAAGGTTCTCTGCTGGGGCCCTTCCTCTTCAACATCTACGCCAATGATCTTCCGCGTGATGTTGACGTCACTTTAGCGACTTTCGCTGACGACACTGCCATTTGCTGTAAACGAAACACTCCAAACGCTGCGTTTGAAGTACTTCAAAATTATCTAAATAAATATTCGATCTGGTTACGGAAATGGAGAATCAAAGTAAACAGTTCCAAAAGTGCCGCCATATTTTTCACCAATAAAAACTATGACACCTCCACTAACTTTCTCTTAAATAATGAACCCATACCCTGGGAGACATGTTATAAATACTTAGGAGTTTATATTGATTCCAAATTAACGTGGTCTCGTCACATCTCAGAAACTCTGGGTAAAGCCAAACGAGCCACGCATTCCCTTCATTCTCTCTTAGCTTTTAATAGCCGCCTGTCCATCAAAAATAAATTATTACTATATAAATCCATGATCCGTCCTATCTTAACCTACGGGTGTATGATATACGGATCTGCTTCGAAAACCAACTTGGATAAAATTCAAAAGTTTCAAAACAAGCTATTGCGCAGGTATTTGAAAGCTACTCGCTACGTCCGCAATGATACTATTCATCGGAATCTCCGAATTAAGCCTATTTATGCTCAATTTCGGAAACTTGCATTGAAGTTTCACAGATCCATTCCTAATGTTGGAAATCCTCTGTTGGACTCTATTCACAGATACGACGCTAGAGTCGGTCGTGGTAAAAAACGGCCTCTGGCTATTTTAGTCAGAGGGGATGATTTTCTCCCCGTCTCTAAAAAGCGTAGGAGTATAACTTCTGGAGTCACCTAACTTAGTATTTCCATCCAAAATTCTATCTCCCCTAGATTGAACGAAATGTTCATCTAGCTTTGGCTAACCCTAGTATCAGGCTTATCTACTGAACTTTGTCAGTCGCGAGCTTTGAACCTTCTTTCTAGTGAAAATGTTACTTATTTTTTAATTATTTTTTATCAAAATTTCCTAATTGCTGTATATTTTTTTATTATTTGGCTTATTTTTTAATTTTTTATTAATTTTATTGTCTTTTAGTGTAGGGATCTGAGGTCTCCTCTCATTGGCCGATTTCCTGGCCTCTGATTGGCTTTCAGTTTCAGGACAAAATCCTCTGCGATTTTGTTCGTTTTACTTTCAGTGAGGATTGTGAGTGCTATGTGTGTCTCTGAGAGGTCCGCAGATCCAGCTCAGAACTTAGTTTCTGGCTGGACACTGAGACTTTCATAGGATTCATGCATGCATTTCACTTTAATCCTCCTGAATTTTAATTATGATAGGAAAAAAAAAAAAAAATTTTGTATGGCCCCCTTTTTTTTTTTTATTAATTGCGGGACTCCGAGCGATTTCCTGTGCCCCTTGGGGCGCCCTGCTCAGCTCCTAATTCCTTTTCGCCGTCCAGACCGTCACGTCAACGCACGTAACAGTTTCACTGTTACATTTAGGTTTTTTCAAGGAGTTATTTATTTATTATTTATTTTATTATTTATTTATTATTTATTTTTTTTATTTTTTTTTTCCCTTTAACTCCTGGTGCTTCACTCTGAATGGTCTCTGCTCACGCGGAGATTTAGTCAGAGATCAAAATTCTAAATTCACCCATTTGGCTTTTAATTATTTTATGGAAAATTATTTTTATGTTTTTCGCATTTTTCGTTGGAGGTAAGCATTGGTTGCGACCAAATGCAGGTACTCCGAAGCACATCGTTGACTCGTTGACTAGATGCCAAAAAACAAAATGTAGCAGCAATTTTTGTTTTAAATAATTAGCTGTTGAAGTCCTGTCTCTCCCCTTTCTGCATAACCCTGCCTTAAAGAAAAAAAAAAAAAAAAAAAAGAATGAGTTACATTATTAAGAGGTAAAATAACGAGTACTGTTATGTAAACCTATGTTAAACAATTTAAATTAGGCTTCGGAAGAGTTTTATACGATTATTAGTACTGTGTGAGGGGGGCTACCGCCCCTCTCAACCCCCCGTTTCATTAATGCCCCTACATTTATATAGAATTTAAATAAAACTCTTCCTAAGTCTAATTTGAATTGTTTAACATAGGTTTACATAACAGTAATCGTTATCTTACCTCTTAATCTGCAACCTGTATTTATAGTATTAAATTTCAGGGTAAGAGAAAGTAGTGTGAGTGACACACCAGATTATTTGTGGGGGAAAAAAAATGCTTATGTGATGGAGGGGGGGGGAAGAAATGAAATAAATTTTAGATTCAGTATCTTTTAAATCAGGCTCTATTTTTTTTTTTTTTAATATCTTTGTGTGTGTGTGTGTGTGTAGTTTTATTTTTAGAGATTTGAGACATCTCGATGACCACTATTGTAGATGATTTATAACTATACTTTCACTTTTAAAGTCTCTGCTATCATTGTTTATATTGTCGACACATCTTGCTAGTTTCTTCTTTTTAAAAACTATAAAATTTCTTAGTCCATTCGCTTAAAAGAAAGAAGACACACAGGGTATATGTACTTCATGTTTGACATAAACCGGCTGTAGTAATGAGGTTAACTGTTACATCCTTCTCCAAACACAAGTTGGTCAAATTGTAATAAAAGAAAAACAGTCAAGGCAAAGCAAAATAGGTCGATGCCTACATGACACAAAGACAGTGATATTTTCTTTTGAGACTTTATTTAGTAACGCATTTTATAATAATATTAATTTAGGATATCGGCACATTGACCTATCGATATATCGATTTAAAACCTCAATATTACGTCTTACCTTCGTAACAATATCCGTTTAAAATAATGTTTACCATAACCATTAATTCAAAGAATAAGCGATCAAATGATAAAAGAAAAATAAAGTACCTTTTTAAAGTACATTTTTAATTTTAAGGTAAACGCACCAGTAGTGGACCCTGTACCAGTAGTGGACACTTTTAATTTTAAACTCGGAAAATAAGCTGCCTAAAAATTCTGAAGATTCGAGCAATGTTCAGGAAGGGAGTTATAGTCCTTTACTGTTAAACCCTTTAACAAATATAATTCCGACCATTAGTTTTAAAATAATGTTAGTTTAGCTAAAAAAATTTGCACTTTTTGTGATTTTGCCGTTTTCTTCTGATGACTTTGAATAAGGAAATGAAATTTTATTTGCTCGCTCTCTGCTTATTTTTAACTGATTTTTTCTACCTTTTGCTTTCATATGACTGAAATGAGTATGCAGAATTCATTTATTGTGCTGTTATTTAAATCTTGAATTAACACATAGTATTTTTATGGGTGTCCACTACTGGTACCAAAAAAATGTCATTATGACAAATAGTGGACAGCCCTGTCCACTGCTGGCTCACGTGACTTTTAATGCCAGATTCAGTAGTGGACACAATTCTGTAATCTAGCAATTTTAGAGTTGAATTTTAAAGCAGAAATTCAAAGGGGTCCACTACTGGCTCATTTTAAGCTCTTCAGATTTTTGATTTTTTACATATATAAATGCTACAATTAGCAATTTTCATAATACAGCCGTGTTAAGAAAGAGTTAGTAAAGGTCTGAAATATTAATTATTTTTTGAAACTCTAAAATTTAGGAAATTACACAAAAAATAGCCGGAAAATGTCCTTAAAGTGTCCACTACTGGTGCGTTTACCTTACTTCCTAAATTTAAATTGATATCTCTCCTTTAAAAAATCATATCTAACTGAAACTAGTAAAGTAGAATATATACATTTTCAGTTACTTCTGATAAAACAAAGAAATAAAAATCCAACTTTAGATATTGCTAAATAATGAAACAATTAAAAAATTTTCAAAATCATTACATATGCGTATAGAAAGCACTAATAATTCAAAAGTTTATATAACTTTAATAAAGTTTAAGTATTTATAATATTAATAATTTATATACCATTTAATAATTGCAACATTAAATGGTTTGCACTATTTATACTCCCTCGGTTATAAAATCTTAAAGATTGTACATCTATTTACTATAATCACATTTCAGTCCTATTTATTTCAATACAAACTAGTGTGTTGGGGCCACCACAAGACTTTCTTCTATATTTTCCTATACAAATTCACTCAGTACAAATAATTTATTAAAACTATTATTTATTAAAATTATCTACCATGATGAAAGCAGACGATTTTCATCTTAGAGGAAACTAACACTAAATACCCAAAGAAAGACGGTTTTATTCTCTACAATTAATATCTTAAAAAATGCGTTTTCATAATGATTATCTCCATTTCAAATTTTGTACAGTTATACGCCATAGAAGTTGAAATATTATCTTCCCGCTCTCGGAGAATATTGCAGTATAGCAGCGCCACCTATTGTTCGATATGCATCAAAACTGAATTAGCTTAATGTTTCATAATGGCCTTCTAACATATCAAGTTTTGATTGATTATACGCAATAGAACCTGAGATGTAGCTTTCCTTTAAATTGCGGAAATCGCTTCATAGCAGCGCCACCTGTTGAGATATTGATAACAAAAGTTTGAAGGCACTAATTTATTACATTTATATTACATTTATATGTAATTCTGTGCAGTAGTTTCTGAGATATAGCCTTCCCTTAAATTGTATAAATCGCTGTATACCAAAGCCTAATACTAACTTATTCAGGTCAAGGTGCATCTACATATACATTTATATGCAAATTTATGCAGTAGTCCCTCAGATGTATCTTTCCTTAAAATTGTGGATCTCACTGTTGTACACAAATCGGAGGTGGTATTTATTCTTTATTAATCTTTAATAATAGCAAATATTTTTTATTATACTAGTTTTTTTTTTTTTTTTTAATATATACTTTTTAAAAGTAAAGAAAATTTTAATGCGATATCTTGTAAAAAATTGCAGTGCTCTAATATAGTACCCAAAACTAAATTCAAAAACTGGCGCACAATCAATAGAAAGAAATTAAAAGCAAAAGCAAGACTGTGTCTTGCTTTTGCCTCCAAGGCAGTAGCACGTGTTTGCACCTGATGAAGAAAGGCTACGTCCTTTCGAAACCGGTTGTGCTGACTTAAAATTTATGGTGTGTGAAGAAGTTTTAATTTCTTTCTATTGTCAGTACCCGCCTATTTTTACACCAGTCTTTTTATAAGTATTTTTCTTCTTATTTAATCATGATAATACTTGGAGAGAATTACTCTAAAAACTAAGTGGTGTCGAAAAAGGGGAGGTACTAACAGTACTACGGAATATTAATTAGGATGTTAGCAGCAATGTTATTAGTTGGTTAGTTCAGGAAAATTGATAGACGTCCTGTATAAGTAGGTTAATTTGAGATCTCGCAAGTGCATTCCACTAAATGCCCTTTTGTACGTATTACTTGGTTATTTTCGGAAAATTGAGAGTCATCTTCATTACGTATAGGTCAGTTATAGATCACGAAAACGGATGTTTAAAAAATAAAAAAAAGACTTTACCGATTTTTTTAAAACTCGCTATGTGAACTCTGTTTCAAATGTCTTTACACATAATGTCAATTTTCTCTTACAGAAAAATTTTTAGGTATCAGATTTGTTAGGTCAATTTTAGGACTTCTGACCACATTATCTCCAAAAAGCGCATATAATATGCGCAATAATAGGTAATGGAAGTCGTGTGGTTGTTACACACCAGATTTTTTTATTATTATTATTATTATTAAATGATCTAATCGTTGGTGGAATCCCAAAATTCGGTACCCCTTGGCACTTTTTGACGACTTTTGCTGGCGCGATCTCCGCCAGCTCGTAGGTGTGGTAGGCGCCCATGGGCGTTATCGCCAACTTGGCAAGGGGTACCGGATTTTGGGATGAAACCGATCTAATCAAACACAATTGAAAATAGATAATTTACGGCGTTGCTATTAATGTTTCCTTATTTTCTGTTGTATTTTATAATTTAACTATATTTTTGACACGCGGCTAGAATTAAAATGGATATCGCGGGTATATAAGCAAAGTTCTCGGCGAAAAACATCCGAGCTACTTCATCGCCAAATTTTAAAAGTCGCCAAAGAGTTCCAAAGCTGTTCCAAATGAATATAATGACAGCAATGGGAAAAAAAAAAAAAAAAAAAAAAACATTTCTAACAATGAAAGTAACAAACATTTTGTAAGTTTAAAACGCGTTCAATTACATTAATGAATAATTGTTGTTAGTTTTCATTATGAAGTCTCATTGTTGTACCCATTGTTGGTGTAAAAAGTGAGAAACACGTACCAATAAATGTCTTGTTGTTTGACGTTTGCTAAGAGCTGATTATTTGATAATTTGTTTTTAAAACGTTCAATTTTCTTATTCTTCATTGCCTGTTTTCAGAGTATGTATCATTTGACAGTATTTATCTACTGTCGATATCATTGATAATGACATTGCAATCGGTTACTGACCATTTTTAACTTCAAGTATTGCATAGGTTAGAGGATATTTGAAGGTGATTATTCCATTTTATTATTCAAAATGTACTATATGTGTAATCTTCAAATATAAGTGTTTCAGTTTCACTTCTAAAGTGCTACAGCAATTCCAAGATCATTTTCATTTTGATAAAGCTTATCTTTTCATTATCATCATCTTCTACCTAACATAAATGGTGATATTTCTTTATTCAGTGTCTTTTTTTTCACTTTCACAAAACCGTCGTAAAATTGCATGCAAAATGTCTGCAGAGTCACTTGTTAAATCAATTAGTTATGGAAAAAGAAGAAAGTTGGCAAAGAAATTAAAAATGCTTCCAGAAAATAGAATAAGAACAAAATTTGTTCTTGGGCATGCATTTTCTTATCTTATAGCAGACGAACATTCTTATTCTGATGTTATAAATTCGAGGAACGATAATGAAGTCAATGCTTTGCAGTTGATTAAAAAAACTATTGATATATATCGAGATGTTTATGCAGGGGATGCAAGATATATATGCAAGCGACTCGGACAATTAACTGGGGATGAATTAGAAGATATTTTAGATCAAATTTTAAATAAAATTTTTAAAAAAGGAATTACAAAAGATAAGATCTTGTCATTTTTTATATTTACTGGAGAGCTATGCAAAACCTGTTTAATCAGAGGGAGGCAAGAAGATGTAAATAGGATTTTTCTGTATTTTTCCTTGCAAGTTAAAGAGAGGCTAGTGCGATGGATTGATGAGCATGGTGGCTGGGTATGTGTGATTTTTTTAAGATAATTTTGATAATTTTATTAATATCGTTTTGCATTATTTGTATTTGTAACAAGCTTGGTTTTCGAAACTTTGTTAAGTATATGTGTTTATTATAAAATATTTGATGACTACAATTGTTTTTCGAACTTTTTTACAATTGCAATACGTATTAACAATAGTTTTTATTGTTTTTTTTTTTTTTTTTTTTTTTTTTGTAGTTACATCTAAAATATGTGAATAAAATTGTCTTTATTTTATTTTATTTTATTTTATCTCTCTTCGAGTAGAATAATGTTGTTTATGTATAGCTGACAACCGTTCCAATTTTTGTATACTTTTTTTTTTAATTCCTACTATTAGTTCACACTCTCCCTATATATACATATCTTGTACAAATCTTGCAATCGATTTTTAACAAACTTCCCGACTAGCTAGAAATTTGAAACTTTCAGGATTGCTCAGAACACGGTGACAACACAATACTCCCAAGTCCGATTATCAGATTTTTTATTAGTTTTATTATAATTAATTAAAATATGAAAATAATAACATCCTAATAGCGTTAAAATAGCCATTAAAATATTAGCTATAATTTAATTGTTGCCAAAAAGTATTTACGAGTTCATTTTCTTTCGACATAAAAATAAATACATTTAATTAAACGGGAACGTTAAAAAAATAAAAAAAGTTAAATTATGCATCTGGCAAAAACTGACGTCATTATCACTTTAAAAATTTTATGCACGATCTATGGATCATCAGAAAATTTAAAACATGGTATGTATTTTTTTTTTTTTTTTAAATCTTATAATTATATTTATTTCATTTTGCACGCGCGCTTTTCATTTCCTAATTCAAAATTACTTAAAGAAAAAAAAAAAAAAAAAAAAAAAAAAAAATACTTTTTTGATAGAGTTTGTAAGTAGGAATTGACTTTAATTTATATATATATATATATACATACACACACACACACACATATATATACATATATTACTTGTTTAAAAGGAATTTTGCATAAACTCAAACAAATGATCGTTACAAATTTAGTGCCAAATAAAAGAGGTGATTTTTGTGAATCCAAGGGAGCAAACAGTTTTTCGACACGACAACTAGATTTTTTAAAATTATCAAAAGTGTGAAATTTAGATGACAATACTTCATTTTAATTTTTTCATACTTTTTAGTGCGAATCAAGCTAATAGAAAAAGTCTTATATTATTATTTTATTCTAAGTTTTATTATAATTATTTTTTAAAATGTTTGCAAGTTCATTTTTAATTCGACAGGTCCGTACTATTGTCGCCCTTTTCCCCAAATTCTTATGTACTTACTGTCGTTCACTACGGTATGTTTGTGAATCTCAGCCACTGAGCTGAAGAACAACTGGAGGAAATGCTAGACCAGTTTTTGCGTGCCGTTTTTGGAAGGTTTGTTTTCCGAGCGTTGCACGGCAGAAAGTATTTGATATCTTTATAATTATATTTTAAAGTAAAATTGCGTAAAGGTTGTCTGTTCGAACAACCATATGCTAAACATGATATTACAATTTTAAATTTTAATTCTTTAAAGAGTATAATAATAATAGATGACCCGACAAATGTTGCCTGCCGTGCAAGGTTTGACACTGCACGGCAAATGATTGCAGAAAAACTGGCACGCATGAACACTCTGTAAAATTATTGGAAGCATTTGCTCCATTTGTTCTTCAGCTCAGTGATCTCAACATAATTTAATTGTTGCCTCTTTTTTTTCGACAGGAAAAAAAAAAAAAAAAAAGGGTACATTTATTTAAAATGGGGAAAATAAATTAGAAAAATTTAAAAAAAAAAAAAAAATTAGAAATATCAGTCGTATCGTTACAAATAAGGTACCAAATAAAAGGGAAATTTTTTGTGAATCCGATGGATTAAAAAACAGCTTATCGATCGGACAATTAGTTTAAAATTAACTAAAGTATGAATTTTAGGTGGCAACAACAGAAGATTGTATGGAAACACCGTTAGGAGAAATAACCCTTGTGGTGTGGATTATTCGAGATATAAGCGGCCCTAGAGGCAAGCAATAAATCTCATGTACTCATTAGAAAACAATTATATAAAAAAAAAAAAAAAATCTGCTTCACATTAAGTCACATGTTTTTGAAGTGGGATTAAAAATAGCAGTTTTCAATTTTTTTTTCCCTCTCACGAACACAAAAATATAATAGATAGCCTGTACCCCACAAAACCAACTTGCATTTCAAATTTCGTCAATTTATTTGGTTAATAAATGAAAAAGTTACTTTTTTTTTTTTTTTTTAATTAAATTTTATTTTAACTTCGAAAAGATTTATGTGATACGATACATTAAGAATTTGGGTTTTAAAAGTTTTTCTAAATAGATTATTTTTCTGTGTTCCACTTTAATATGGGATACCTGCCAATATTCAATTTTTCCATTTAATTTCCTAAATTATCTTAAAATATTATGTGGAATTTGTAAAAACTAAATATAAATAAACAAGTAAATAAATAGAAATTAGTAAATAAGTAAGTATATATATATATATATATATATATATATATATATATATATATATATACACATACACACACATATATATAGCACACATATATATAGCAAAAAAAAAAAAAAAAAAAAAAAAAAAAAGAAAAGAAAGAAAGAAAAAGAAAAGAAAAGAAAAAAAGAACATGCAAACACTTAAAAGAAATTTTTTTTTTTTGAATTTAGGGAATAAAAAGCGCGCGCGCGTTCAAAAAATAAATAAATAAATAAATAAATAAAAATAAAATAAATAAAATAAATAAATAAAGTAAATAAAATAATAATAATAATAATAATAATAATAAAATAATAATCAGGTATGTCACTCACACGACTTTCTCTCACCCTGAAATTTAATACTATAAGTACGGACTAAAGATTAAAGGCTAAGATAACGAGTACTGTTATATAAACTTATTTTAAAACAATTCAAATTAGGCTTCAGAACAGATTCATTTCACAAATATTTCTGTGAGACCCCCTTCACCCCCCCCCCCATTTCATCACTGAAGCTACATTTATATAGATTTCAAATCTGTTATTAAGTTCAAAAGTTCATTTAAAATTATTCAGACAACTTTCACACGCAACATTCCTTGAAACTTACCACAATCTTGATCAAACGTTCCTAATAACAAACGTAACTTCGATGTAGGACAATTGGATCTCCAGCGAATACTGTTATGCAAACCTATATTAAAACAATTCAACTTAGGCTTCGGAACAGCTTAATTTGACAAATAATTCTATGTGGGAGGGGGCGGTAGCCCCCTCTCACATAGAATTATTTGTCCCGCCGTAATCAACCCGCCGTTTCGTTATTGTACCTACATTTATAGAGAATTCAAATCTGTTATGTTCAAAAGTTCATTTAAAATTATTTAGACAACTTTCATAGGCATCTTTCCTTGAAACTTATCAAACTTTTCTAGTAAAAAACGTATTCACTTCAAAATACATCATTTGGATCGCCTGAAATTATTTGTTTTTAATTTACTTTAACAGACGCAGGCAAAGATCAAGCTATAAAACTTGACTTCGGTATTCAGGTAGCCTCAAAACGTGTAAATATGCAAAAAACCAATTGATGAATATTTAGCTTAAAAATATTACATTATTTGCCATATGGCTTTGAGGAATTAATTTCAATTCTTGAACAGTTTTCCTGGACATGGTAAAATATTATATGGTATAGTATATTACAGTAAAGCGCTTTCACTAACAAATAAAAAAGAATACTATGGCTTAAATATTGGCACCCCTGTATATCTTCTGAAAGTTATGCACACATCACATGGTACACATAAATATAATCCTATATTAATAACACACGGCACAACCTGAAATACACTTCCATCAATTTTCAAGTATTGTCGCATTATAATCTAGTTCTTTTGTGTAGCCCTGTAAACGAACAGTGAATGATTTCTATAAAATATTCTACATGAAACATGTTTTTACGTATACAAAAAATATATATTCGCTTCATTTGGTTTAGTGCAGTCTACAGATGTTAAACTCTATTTACCTGCAATTTCCCCCATAGTCACAATGTATATGAATTTTCTTGGGTATCCCTGTACACGAACCACTTGATCTCAACGAAAAGCTTAGTGTAGCATCCCTATATGATACACATTTAGAATACCAAGTTTGAACTTTCTGCTATAATTTGTTTTTGAGACATGCTGATAACAGACACACACACACACAGACCAACCGCTAAAAACATGATTTTTAGATTCAGGGGACCTCAAAACATCTAAATATAACAAAAACTCAGTTTTGAAAAAATTTCCTAAACACAATGCTTTCTCTTCCTGATGGGTAAGAGAAAGTAAAACGTAGAACAAGATAATTAATTTGAGTTTGATTTGCTAGTTTAAGGATGCCATGGATGCCATTGATATAGTAACTTTTTTAGCCATTTTTATTACTTTCTCTTACCCATAAGGTAGAGAAAGGTATTTTTTTAGGGTCAAATTTTCGAAAGTGAGTTTTTGTTATAGTTACACGTTTTGAGGTCCCCTGAATATGAAAATAATATTTTTAGCGGTTGGTCTGTGTGTGTCTGTCTGTTATCAGCATATCTCAAGAACAAATAGCAGCAGAGATTCCAAACTTGGTATTCTAAATATGTATCATATTGGAATGTTACACTAAGCTTTTCGTTGAGATGAAGCAAATGGTTCGTGTACAGGGATACCCAAGAGAATTCAAATACATTACGTCTATGGGAGAAATTGCAGGTAAGTCGAGTTTAACATCTATAGACTGCACTAAACCAAATTAAATTCATATATATTTTTTATATGCGTAAAAACATGTCTCATGCAAAATATGGTAGGGATATCATTCACTGTTCGTTCACAGGGCTACACAAAAAACTAGATAAAAATGCGACAATAGTTGCAAATTGATAGAAGTTTATCTCAGGCTGGAATATGTATTATTACTATAGCATTATATTTAGGTGCTCCATGGGGTCTGTATATAATCTTCGAGGGCTGCAAATGTTTAAGCGATAACATTCTTTTTTGTTGTTAGTGTATGTGCTTTACTAATAATATTTTACCATTTCCAGGAAAGCTGTTCAGGAATTGTGATGAATTCCTCATAGAGATATGGTAAATAATGTATGTTTTTAAGCTAAATATTCATCGCTTGTTTTTTGTATATTTACACGTTTTGAGGCTTCCTGATTGTAGTCAAGTTTTTGAACGTTTGATCTTTGTCTGTTTCTCTTAGAGTGACTTAAAAATGAATAATTTTAGGAGATCCAAATGCTGTATTTTGAAGTTAATATAAGTTTGTTGCTGGAAAAGTTTGATCAATATTGATAAGTTTCAAGAAATGTGTTTGTGAGAAAATTGTCTGAATAATTTTCAGTGAACTTTTAATAACAGATTGAAATTCTATATAAATGTAGGTACATTAATGAAACGGGAGGTTGAGGGGGGCGGCAGCCCCCCTCACAGAACTAATTATTATATAAAACTCTTCCGAAGCCTAATTTGAATTGTTTAACATAGGTTTACATAACAGTACTCGTTTTGTTATCTTAACTCTTAATCTCCAACCTGTATTTACAGTATTAAATTTCAGGGTAAGAGAAAGTCGTGTGAGTGACACACCAGATTATTTTGGAATAATGTAATAACAACGGAAAACAGACAACGTTCTGGCTTGGAGACCTTTTAAATTGAGCTCTAAATTGAATGTTTATTATTTCTCTTTTTTCCCCCCTCTCGCAGCAAGTTAAAATAATATTTTAAATAACATTGAGAAAAAGCGTGCTAAGGAAATGTTTTGGATTCCTTGGCGAAATTTGAAATTTTGTTCTTGGACAGTCCAGACGTCTCTCTCAAAACTCCTTACTTACACAATTGTGATCGCCATTTTAATTCATCGCCAAAATGACAGGAAAATTTAAGTGCTGCCAAGGGTTTTTATAATAAAACTGTATCAAAGAAATTTTAAAAAATGAATACATTAAACGTTGATAAGGGACGAAACACAGTCACTTCATGCCTTTATATGGAAGAATAGATTAAAAAAAAGACCCGTCGTACTAAATTAAATTCTGCTTTGTACAGAATTTTGTATATATTAGAAAAGAAAAATAGGATTTTTTTTTTTTTTTTTTTTTTTTTTTCCCGACGCAAAAAGAAATTTATTTATTTATTTATTCATTTACCTTTGGCATCATCCCCCCCCCCTCCAGTTATTATGTGGTTTTGTCATAATAGCTTTAAATTTTTTATTGTTATTCATTTATTTTTAAAATGTTAACAGGCCTCGCAGCGTTCCTAAAATTTTACACTCATTTAATTATACTCGCACCACTATGGTAAAATAATACTTTTTTGCTTAGTGTTTAGACATGTTTTAGCATCAAAACATACAAGAAATTTTTTTTTACTTGCGATAGTGATGTCAACATAATAAAATGGGAGTAAAATTTTAGGAACGCTGCGAGGCCTGTGTTAATCTCAATTAATTAAATAATTAAATCATATGTATATATATATATATATAATCACAAATATATATGAGTGATCAAAAATCACAAATATATATATATATTCCTTGATTTTATATCACCCCTATCGCAAACTAATGTAGGCTCAGCTTTAGTATTGGAGGTCCTTGGAGAGTTTTGTTATTTTTTGCAAGATTGTCGATGAATTAAAATGGCTATCACAATTGCGTAAAAGACCTTTGCTGAAATAGTCCGAGCTCCTTCGGTGCGAAATTTCAGATTTCACCAAACAGGTCTATTTACTATAATAAATATTTATTATACTAAAGCTATTCCTTAATGGAAATGTATATTTAATTCATTTTAAGTCAACTGTGTTTCTAATTAACATAATGAAGTTCAAATAATTAAATGTCATTTATATTTCATTAACTGTTGTATATGCAACAACTCCTATACCACGTGTTATTATTTCACGGTACTTAGCCATGGGTTTGATTTGATGAAAATAGTCGCCAATCGAAATATATTTACTTGAACGGTTCAATTACATATATACACACACGTATATACATATATATATAATCATTTAAATATAGTGACCAGTGAAGCGGACAAAGCCTTCTAGTTGAAAACAATTTTAATAAATTATTTGTATAGGGAAACATAAAAGAATGTTTTATGATGACCACAACATACTAATTTAAAATGGACTAAAAGTGATTAGTATTTTAATCTGATTTTAGGCCAAATTCATCACGTAGGGGATCACGTACGTTAACTCGATATAGTCTCAAAGTTAATACATATATTATTTTTCCTTAATCAACAGTAATATGTATAAGAAATATATATATACATAAATGCAGTTTCTAAATTCTCACTGCACCCCCCTCCCTTCTCTCTCCACCATTTATATTATATACGGTTTTTGATTTATGCTTTAATAGAGAAGATAAGAATAGAGGACAGTGATTAAAATTCCGTAGTAGATATTTAGAATAATATTTTCGTGTATTCGAGACACACCAACTAATACTTGAACTGACTTACATGGGGGATGTTTCATCTCTGAATTTGATTCACTCTTACGTTTTTTTTCCTGGATTCAAACAGAAAGAGTCAAAATTATTCATTGCTGAAGTAGAGGTATCATAAATTTGAAATGGTATAAAACTTGGAAGATATTACGATACATCCAAAAATAATTTCATATAAATGTAGAAGAAAAGAAACTTTGTTGATTATTATATTACACTGCCCTGAAAAAAAAAAAAAAAAAAAAAAAAAGAAATTTTATATCATTCTTGCTGATTCTTATGTAAAATGACCTCCTGAATCCGAATATGACTCGCATTTTGCCTAGTCACCTACCGTTTTCTAGATACACCACCCCCTCTCTCAATTTCTTTCCCTGTTCGATAATTTTATGTCCATGAATTTGATTTGAAGAATGAAAAATAATTAATTTAACAGCTAAAAACAAAAAAATATAAAGTTTAAAAATAACGTTAATAACAGATTAAAAAAATATAAGGTATGTAATGCATAATTTCAGTGGCAAATCCTCCCCAAAATTTTTCTCTTGCCGCAAATGTCCATGTTTTAGAATTTTCCAACTCTGTAGTCCCTCAGAAGATATTTAACGGTTAAAATAATCCCCCCCCCCCTCCTAAAAATCAAATTTATAGCCACAAAATCACCGAAAATGATAAAAATAGGGGGACATTCCTAAAAAAAAGGTGGGTGGTAGGGCAAAATTGGGCGTCATATTCAGATTCAGGAGGTCATAAGAATATGCTGAAATGGTGTCAGAGGCAATTTTCATGCCGAGCAATGTTATTAAATGTGTAACGGCGCCATCAAAGCCATTTCTGGGGTAGATTATCGTAACTTACCGATGGACAATGAGTTGACCTTTTGTTTTTGTCCAGAGGTACGTCGTTTTATTTCTTGCCTCATGTCCTAGGTTCAAATACAACTTCCTGCACGCACGCCTGCAAATGTACGACAGATCTATTCCATCCCATTTCGGAAAAATAACATTTATTCCTAAAGTATAGTTACTAATTTTATTTCGCATAAAATGTAAAAAAAAAAAAAAAAAAAAAAAAATGCTGAATAAATTAATTTTCCCCTTAATAGTTCAACGGTGTCTTGTAATGATGTTTTAGGCTACCTGTATGCGGGTGGCTAGAAACAATACATTACTATGGGATATTTATCTATTTTATTGGTTGATTTACGTATTTGAGAAACAATATAGATAAGATGACATTTCAATAAGGAATCAGAGGAATGATTTTTTCATGATAACATTTTGTTTCTAGCCACCCGTATAAAGAGAGCCCAAAACCTCATTCGCGAGACGCCACTGTTACAGCTATTTGTCTTATGTATAAAAATATCAAATTTTTTATTACTAACATGTTTTTGAGTCAAAATGTCTAATGGTACACCTTTGATTTTATAGGAGGTTATGTTGGATTCACATCCTCTTACAGAACAAAGGGGATTTTCTTTTTCTGAACAAATAAAAGTTCCACCGAAGAAAGAGCCGAAGCGGATTGATCGATGTTGGGCCATAAATATTGTATGTTGTTCTCTGTTGGTAGTTGGAGCTGTAGTGAAATTGGCAAACTTCGTTAAGGATGCTTTTGAATGAACAACAACAATTAAAATTTAATCAACTGATTCATGAATCTCATAAAAAATCAAGTGACCTAACAGTTTTACGTCTATTAGTAATACACTAGTCTCAATTGGCTGGAAGCAATGCTTTTTAGACTTTTTTGTCTTACAGTACACTTGAACAGTATAAATAAACTTCAGCAGTATACTTCAATTTTGATCATCTGATATCCAATTTAAAAAAAAATTAAAATTTAAATGAATATATGCATATATAAAAAAAATATTTAATAGCGTGACAGACATGACATGTATGTAAAAAGTTTGAATTATCTTTTGCTTTTTTAATTAATAATGTTTTTTTTTTTTTTTTTTTTTTTTTTTTTTATTATTATTTGTGTTGTATTGTATTTTATATGTTTTTTATCAAGAAAACTTTAAAAAAAAATAAAAAAAAAATAATAATAATTGAGTTAGTTGTAAAGTAAAATAGGGACTTTTTGTCTACTTTCGCATGAAATTAACCTATTGTTACCAAAAGACTAGGCATCGAAAATTATATTTCTTTACATTTAGTTATAACCATTTCTCATTTTAAAAATGATGCCAATTTTTGTGCTGCAGCTCCAGTATGTAGATAAATATTTGGAATGTATAATAAATATTCTGTTGAGGTGAAGCAGTTTGTGATATCTTCTTTTCTGAGGAATGCGAAAGTTGGTACAACTATAGTATCTCCCCACAGCTGAATTTGGCGATTTTTCTTTGGCGCCGATGTGAACGATAACGATGTCGTTCTGGACTGTTTGCGGTATAATATGGCAGCCTGCATGCTATTTATTTTGGATTTATGATTTTATGATATATAATTTATGATTTTGTCATTTATGATATATGGTTTATGGTTTTTAGATTTATAATTTAGCCATAATTGCCAAAAATAAATCGCCAAATTCAGCTGTGGGAAGATACTATAGTTATTCCCGAAAGTTAAAAGGAGATCAGAAAATTTACAGTCATATTTTATTATATCTTCCCTACGTGCAACATTAGAAATGCTACACACATATATATATATGTATATATATATATTTAAGCAGAGTTGAAGCGCAATATATGCTTCTGAAATATTCATTATTTTCTAAAAATATACTATTTTACTTTAAATTAATAATATTTCATATTTGTTTTACCCTTATGATTCGTAATCTTTTTTTTGAAAATTTATTGTGTATTAATATTGTAGTGATTTCTAAAAAAGAAAAAAAAAAAAAAAAAAAAAAAATTCGAATATGTTAACTTTTATAATGTTTATAAATAATAAATGATAAAAAAGTTTTATTTGCTTGCAGAGATTTTATTATTATTATTATTTTTTTTTCATCCATCATTAAAGCTAAAATTTCTATTGAATAATTTTGTTTATGTCTTTGTCATATCGCAATCGCACCACAGCAAGAAACATAACACAAGTTAAACTAGTTGGCATAGGTGGACTCTACTCAGTTTCCCATCATATGTATGTTCTCATAAATTTCTTGTGCAGGACATATTATATATACATGTTAAGAGAAATGAATTTGACCAAACGCTTGACACAGTGACAGAACGAAATCCTCGCCTAATAGGCTACCCACCATTCAGTTCGACATCTTATTCCAATCTATTAATTTATTTTATTCGGGTCAATTTCGTAGTTTATTTTCATGCTACTATTTCCAATGCAACTTTCCCCAAAATGCGTATTTATATGAAATATCGCCCCATTTTGTTATGTTGATAAAATCTTAAATTTCGAATAACTTACGAAATTTTCCTATTAGAATATTTGTAGTCAATCATGTTCATACAAGTATCATAAATGTTATATTCAAATTGTCTGATATATTTATGATCCTCAAAATGGACGTTTATGCTCGATTTCGCCTTATTCTGCCATTTTAAGTAAATTGTAAATTCCACATAACTTACGAGTTTTTTAAATTCAAAAATTCATACTCTATGGTATTCATGTCAGTATCCTAAGTAATATTTCAAAAGTGGTCTGACATCTTTATGATGAAAATGTCCCTCAAGATTGACGTTTGTGTAAAATTTTGCCCTATTCTGTTATGATAAGAAATTCGTAAAATTCTAATAACTTACGAAATTTTTAAATTGGAAAATTCATAGTGAATAATATTCATGCCAGTATCCTAAATAATATTTCTAAAGTAGTTCGACATCTTTACGATGAAAATATCCCTAAAAATTGTCGTTTATGTGAAATTTTGTCCAACTCTGCCATGTTAAGAAATTCGTAAATATTCAATAACTTGCGAAATTTTTAAAGTAGCATGTTTATAGTAACTGATGTTCATTACGGCATCAAAACTGATATTTTAAAACTGGTCTGACATTTTTACAGCAAAATTTTTCATTTAATGCAAGTTTAAGTGAAATTTTGGCCTCTCCCATGTTAAGAAAATCGTAAATTTCGAATAACTTACGAAGTTTTTTAATTCGAATGTTGCAAATAAATAGGGGTTTTGCCAGCGTCTAAAGTAATATTTTAAAACTGGTCTGACCTCACTGCGATCATTTGTTCTTGAGATATCGTGTAAACAGACTAACAAACTAACGGACTAACACACTAACGGACTGACCCACTAACGGACTGACCCACTAACAGACACCCTACAGACAGACACCATACAAATTTTGTCATTTTCGGATTCCTCACACCTGAAAACGTGTAAAAAAGTAAAAAAACCGAGGTCGAAAAGTTTCACGATTACCCAAGTTCCCCATACCTATAGTATGATGGGGAACTAAAAATTGCAGTATTGAGTTTATGACATTGAAAAATGCGTATGAAGTTTCTCAACGCGCACGAAAAGCGTCAAATCTCTATCTCGTAATTAATCTACCTGAGAGGCACCTGTTTCAGTTTTATTCTAGGCTTGTCAATGTATTAGCGTTATCTTTAAATTATATTTTCTCAAATATTGCGTTTTTTGAATTGTGCCACTTTTCGTGCCAGGGTGCGTATTTTTATGAAAACTCCCATTTTTAATAATTTCTCAAGCCACAGAGCAGAGGGAAATTATTATTATTATTTTTTCTTTTTAAACCAAAATCCAGTATAGAATAGTTTATGTATTTGAAGAAGAGGCCGTTCTTTATCTTCCACACAAGAACATTAAAAAAGAAAAAAAAAAAAAAAAAAAAAAAAAAAAACGCGGTCACAAAATACATTACATTTTATTCAATTAAAAAAATTTAATTTTTTATTTTGTAAAATTTACTACCTACAATATTGCTATTGCAATATGTACGAATGCGCCATAGAAAAACTACAAGAACCGCTATGTAAGCAAAACATAGGAATAAACAGCGACAACTAAGAAGAAAAAAATGAACCTTTTTTTTAAACAAAACTTTTTACCACAAGAAATGTTGCAAAGCAAGCTGCACTCTCATAAGAAACTTACTTGAATTTGCATTAAAGTTTAAACAGTGTCAGGCACATTTGGCCCGCATTGTATTTCAGCAGACAATTTTACGAAATAATATTTTATTTGCTACTAGCAAGCTACGTCCGCTTCGCTGGTCACTATTTTTAAATGAATCACAATAATTAATGAATTCTAAAAATTGCATTAATTTTTATCATGTGATAAAAAAAGAGAAAAAGAAATTCTGATCGGGAAAAATGTCGCACCGGGTCCCCACTGCCTTCGGCAGCGTAGACCCGTGCGCTGCGCGCATGTATTCCTTCACCATCCTTATGACTTCTCAAAATTCCATGTTAATACTCATAAACTTTCATTTTCAAGAAAAGAATTAAAAAATATATCATTTAGCATTGGGTAAAAACTCACACCGGGACGCCACTGCCTTCGGCAGCGCAGACCCATGCGCGCTGCGCGCGCACGTTTCAGGATATACGTGCTCTGTACACGCATATTCCTTCTCAACTCAAACTTTTATTATTAAGAAAATAAAATTAAAAAAAAATCTTTTATCATCTGGTAAAAACTGGCACCGGGTGCCAAATCCAAGCGCGCTGCGCGCCTATTCCTTCCCCACCGTTCCAGCCCCTCCTAATTAACTTGCATATACCAATTTGGAACGGTCTTACTCAATTAGCTGAGATGCAAAAGAAAACCTGATCAGGACACTTTAAATTGTAAATCAGGTAAAATCTCGAATTCCACTTTCGATAATGTAAAAGAACTTTAAAATATCTTTCGAGTGATGTATTAGAAATAATTTAATCATAATTAGAATATGAAATATTGAAATTTAAAAATATTACAGCGCCATCTGGCGGTAGGAATTTCTGTAATTTATTGTTCCATTCCAGATCAACAAAGCTTTCAAATGATGTGTTACTCATGAAATTATTTTAATTAGTAGATGAGATACAAAAGAAAACCTAATCAGGACACCTCAAAACGTGTAAATCGGGTGAAATCTCGAATTCCATTTTCGATAATGTAAAAGTACTTTAAAATGTGTATCAACTAAAATAAGCTTTCAAATGATGTATTACTTATGAACTTTTTTTAATTAATAACTGAGATACAAAAAAAAAAAAAAAACTGATTCAGGACACCTCAAAACGTGTAAATCTGGTGAAAACTTTCGATAATTTAAAAGAACTTTAAAATATCTTTCGAATGATGCATTAAAAATAATTTTATCATAATTAGTTGGTTAGTTGAATAGCTTTTTTTGGCGCAAGGTCCAAAGTAGGACATGCTGCGCCAAACAAATGGGTAAAAGAGAAAGTAGCTTCTGGATGGGTAAACCCATCCAGAAAGTCATTAAAAAAACAGAGTAAAAAAATGAAGCAAAACATACAAGATAAAATCAAAAATAATAAAAACAGTGTATATAATAAAACAGATGTGAAACAGCATGAACAATGTAAAGAATAAAATCAGATGTCGAAGTAAAAACCAGCCTCCTTCAAGAAGTTTGTCAGATGATAATGAGCATTTACACCTAAAAGGCTCGTCAGAGTGGGTGAAGATGAATTAAAATTTTGTCGATAAAGACGACGAAGGCAAGGGCAGTCGGTGAGGACATGACGAATGGTTAAAGCACTATTATGACATTTTGGACACTCAGGTTCCTGTTGTCCAAGTAGTAAGTATTTATGGGTAAATCTTGAATGCCCGTTTCGTAGTCGTGTAATAATAACATCATATTTTCTAGGGGTAAGTGTAGGCCAGACTGAAATTTGAGGTTTTATTTCATGCAATTTATTATTATTTTGGTTATTCCACTCCCTTTGCCACATATTTTTAAGATAGCTTTTAAGTGTGTGCTTAATGTCCTCATAAGGAACGGGACAGTTTAAAAGAATGGAAGCCTGCCTTGCGAATTTGTCTGCTGCTTCATTGCCTTTAATGCCTACGTGACCAGGAACCCAACAAAACAAAATGTCAAATCCCCTTTTCAAAAGGTCGTTGTAAGTTTTTAAAATAGAAATGAAAGTCAGGTTACAAGAGCTAGAAGAGAGAGAATCAAGAACACTCTTTGAGTCTGTATATATAATGAATTTTCTACTGTACTGAGATGAAATAATGTTAAAGGCAACCTCAACAGCAAAAAACTCTGCAGAGAAAATGGAAAATGAATTAGGCAATTGATAGCTAAAACTGGTGTTACCAATGACAACACCACAAACGACTTTATTGCTTGTCTTAGAGCCGTCTGTAAAAATCTCGACGTAGTCCTTGTAATGAGAGCGATGAGATGAGTAAAGGGTCTGAAAAACAGAAGCATCTGTGTTAGGTTTGTCAAATCCTTTAAACGGATGAAGATAAGAAATAACCTGGAAGTTCCAAGGTGTCATGTTTAAGAGAGAACGAGAACGGACTTTGGTATGAATATGAGAGGTGCCAGCAAGAAAGTTTTTATTTCTAAGAGCGAAATGTGGGATGCAAGATGGGCGATTCACATAAAGATTATGATCGTTACTGTTTAAATGAGAATGAAGTGGATGATTAGGGTGTGAAAGGATGCGATAGTACAATTCAAGTGAAAGTCTTTGTCTAATATCAGTGAGAGAAGGCTCCACACAGTCAGCATATAAACTAAAGACTGGAGTCGTGCGGAAAGTACCTGAGCAAATTCTGAGCGCACTATGATGTGTTGTGTCAAGTTTTTTAATATAAGAGTGAGGGGGCTGAACCATAAACCTGACAAGCATAATCAAGTTTGGAGCGAATAGTAGCTCGATAAATTTTGAGTAAAGATGGACGGTCTGCTCTCCAAGAAGTGTTAGAAAGGACTTTTAAAATATTAAGTGCTCTGTCACATTTAGTTCTCAAGTGTAAAATATGTGGCATAAAGTTCAGTTTCCTATCGAAAATAACACCCAGAAATCGAGCAGTGTCAACGACGGAAATTGGCCTGTTATTCATCAAAATCTCAGGATCAGGATAAAGACCTCGTTTACGACAAAAATGCACACATTGTGTTTTGTCAGTAGAAAAGGTAAAACCATTTTTATTAGTCCATTTAATGATATTCTTGATGGCAAGTTGTAATTGGCGTTCAATGAAGCGCATGTCATTTCCCTGGCAAGATATCTGCAGGTCGTCAACATATAGACTGCCGTGGACACTTTGTGGAATTTGTTTGAGGATGTCATTAATTTTTAAAGAGAAGAGTGTAACACTCAAGACACTGCCTTGAGGTACACCTTCTTCCTGAAAATAAAAATCTGAAAAAACTGATCCTATACGAACTTGGAAGCGTCTGACTCTCAAAAAATTTTCAATAAAAATAGGAAGATTCCCCCTGAAGTCCAAATTAAAAAGATCTTTTAAAATGCCATAGCGCCATGTCTTCTCATAGGCTTTTCCTATATAAAAAAAAATTGACACCAAATGGTTACGTCTCACATTAGCTTTGCGGATATTTGTCTCTAATAATAAAATATTGTCAACCGTAGAACGGCCTCGTCGGAAACCACTTTGCCATGGAGAAATCAAATTATTTTTTTCGAGAATGAAAACCAATCTAGTATTTACCATTTTTTCGAGTAGTTTACATAGACAGCTTGTAAGAGCAATGGGCCTGTAATTTTTTGGGTCAGTAGCATCTTTACCTGGTTTCGGAAAAGGAACAACAATAGCATCGTGCCAAGCAACAGGGAAAATATTTTCAGTCCAGATCCTATTGTAAAGATGAAGGAGATTTTTAAGAGACAGTTTTGATAAATGTTTAATCATAATGTAGGTAACACCATCTGGTCCAGGAGCAGAGTTATGACAATTTTTCAAACTATTTTGTAATTCATTTTCAGTAAAAGAACTATTGTACTCTGGTGAAGAACGGGAGTGAAAATTAATTGATGAACGTTCAGAATTATGTTTATATGACAAAAAAGGTTCGGAGTAGGAATTAGAGCTGGATATGTCAGATAAAGTTCTACCAATGGTGTTTGCAATATTTTTAATAGATGTTATAGTTTAGCCATTATCCTTTAAAAATGAAATACTTTGATTAGAATGAATTCCCATTGCTCTCTTGACACGATGCCAAAGCATAATCATAATTAGAAATTGAAATATTGAAATTTTAAAATATTACAGCGCCATCTGGCGGTACAAATTTCTACATTCCACTGTTCGATTCCAAATCAAAAAAGCTTTCTAATGATGTATTACTTATGAAATTATTTTAATTAGTAGCTGAGATACAAGAGAAAACTAATTCAGGAGACCTCAAAACGTGTAAATCTGGTGAAAACTGTCGATAATATAAAAGAACTTTAAAATAGCTTTCGAATGATGCATTAAAAATAATTTAATCATAATTAGAAATTGAAATATTGAAATTTGAAAATATTACAGCGCCATCTGGCGGTAGAAATTTCTGTAATCCACTGTTCGATTCCAAATCAAAAAAGCTTTCTAATGATGTATTACTTATAAAATTACTTTAATTAGTAGCTGAGATACAAAAGAAAACCTAATCAGGAGACCTCAAAACGTGTAAATCGGGTGAAATCTCGAATTCCATTTTCGATAATGTAAAAGTACTTTAAAATGTGTATCAAATCAACAAATCTTTCAAATGATGTATTACTTATGAAATTTTTTTAATTAATAACTGAGATATAAAAGAAAACTGATTCAGGACACCTCAAAACGTGTAAATCTGGTGAAAACTTTCGATAATTTAAAAGAACTTTAAAATATCTTTCGAATGATGTATTAAAAATAATTTAATCATAATTCGAAATTGAAATATTGAAATATTGAAATTTTAAAATTTTACAGCGCCATCTGGCGGGACAAATTTCTGTATTCCACTGTTCGATTCCAAATCAAAAAAGCTTTCTAATGATGCATTACTTATGAAATTATTTTAATTAGTAGCTGAGATACAAGAGAAAACTAATTAAGGAGACCTCAAAACGTGTAAATCTGGTGAAAACTTTCGATAATTTAAAAGAACTTTAAAATATCTTTCGAATGATGTATTAAAAATAATTTAATTGGAATTTGAAATATCGAAATTTTAAAATATCTGGCGGTAGAAAATTCTGTAATCTACTGTTACTAATGGAAGTAAAAAGAAAAATAAATATTTTTTATTTCTCCAAAACCTATATATACCACGGTAGTCAGGTAATGGAAGTAAAAAGAAAAAGAAAAAGTATTTTTTAGTTCCTTCAAATGTATTTTGTTGCTATGGAAACTCCTATCGTCTATTGAAAGATAGATTACGTGTTAGAATAAAATTTAATTTGCAATTAAAATGTAAATGCTTTGTTTATTAATGAAAATTGATGAAATTTTAACTGCAGGTTGGTTTTGTGCTGAATAGGTTGTATATTAAGTGTTGTGTACGAAAAAGAAAATTTGAAGCACTTTGAAATTTGCAATTTTTAACCCCAGTTAAAGATCATGTGACATGTGACACTTGCACATGTTTTGTTTCCGTTAGAGACAGCCGTTAAAATCGTCTGCTGAATGCTGATAGAATGCCTCTTTTTAAGCAATAAGGATTTTTGGTCATTTTTCGATCGACATGGGTCAACATTTTAATTAATATCTCCGAAACTAATTAAGATTTTTAAATTCTGTTTCGAGGAAAACATCGGAAAGGCTCCAGAGCATCCGTATGTCAATTCTTGTACTTCTGCGTTCAATAGGGCCTGAACGTATAAAAGAACAGACAGACAGATAGACAGACAGACAGACAAACCTTTCCATTTATTATTATAAGATAGATAGATATCTTGTTTTTTTTTTTTTTTTTTTTTTTTTTTTTTCATTTTATTCATTAAGATACATAAAATGAAGTGAAGATTAAACTGATAAATGGAACGCCTGTTTAGAATAATTCATGATTCACCAAAACAAATTTGAATTTAAAAAAAACTTTTAAAATATGTATGATTACTTACATCACATTATACGTGAAAATGCAACCACGTTAATATAAGTTAATGATAAGATATCGGAGAGAACAGCCTTTTCTGAATACAAGTCCTTTTTACTATGGATACACCAATTGCATATGGTAAAGGAAACCTTCTTTGACCGTAAAAGGAAACTGATTTCAGCCTCAAACTATTTATTTCTGTACTCTGGAGGCAAAGGACACCATGTCACAAAAATGAATTTTTTTTAGGAATGATATTATAATGGAATTAATTAATGACATTTGTCATGAATAACGGAAATGGACATGGTTTTATGTTCTACTGTCCTATCTCCGCTATAGTAACTGGGTATGATTCTTAATACCTCTATATAAAACGAAAATACGCATCAATAATAGGGTGCTAACTCTTTTCACAAAATGCACATGGTGTCCTTTACCTCTGAGGTCTAGATTTATTTATTCTTTTCTACACGGTTTTAATTTATTTGAAATGCTTATTTTTGTGTGTGTCGCTCAAATCTAAGAATTGAATTTTCAACCACTTCCTGTCATCCAAGTAATCTGAAATTTTGCATAAGTGTTATAACTCCGATGAGAATATGTGCTCAAGTAGTAATCGATTTAGGGAAGGGGGTCTGATACACAGAGTAAATATAGTAATACTTACTCTGTGGTCTGATATCCCTGAGTCCTCAGTTCTATACTCGGGGAAAGGATAAGTTGATAGTGTGTAGAAGCCTGTAGAAATTGTACATCCGTGAAAGAAAATAGTTCTTTACTATATTTAAGTGTAATAAACTTTTTCTCGATTTTTTTTATTCTAGTAAACTGAAAAATGATTAACTATTTAAACTAAACATATTTATGTTAACACATGGAATTTTTTGTAATAGATAAAAATAAATTTTGTATCAATGTATTGTTTCGCGAAGAAAATCTGTTGGCGAAATATTGGCGGAAGAGGGAATACCGGAAGCAACCTTTTAACCCCTATTGGGAGTGCGAAACAGTTTGGTGGGGCTAATAGATTACTTTATTTTCGAAAATTTAAAGATAATTAATGCACAGTCCATTTCTTTAATTTCACAACTATTAAAAATAGAGTAAAAATTTTGACGGTTTTGAACTTTTGGGAAATTTTCACACCAGATTCACACCAAATATATCAATAAAATATTCAAACTAACAGGAATAAGGTGTGTTGGTGTTAGGGATTAAGGCCGATTGACAACACTGGGGTCGAGGGGGAGGGCCTTCCGTGGAGGTCTTTCTAAAACAGGAATAAGGAAAAATATTTTTCGACAAATACTTTTTCTTTTCGTTATTATTACATTGATAATATAATTTCAATTCATTTACGCATTGTTATATAAAATATTTTTATTTCCAATATAAACAACTAATAGTGTTTACATTAATTTATACTATGCACTATATACTAGATATTTTACTTTTTTTTTCCCTCTGGAACAAAACAATAAAAGAAAATCATAATTTTACGATTCAATTTTATGATTCAGAATTTGTTTTCGCATTTTAATCCAATTCTTATCAACCGATTGAACTTAAGTTTTCCGTGCATGTATATTATCCACATCCGTTGAATTAGAGTTTTTAGTACTTTTTTTATATATATATATATAAGCGCGTTTTTAATTAATTAATTTTTTTTTTAGATTTATTTCACTATTTCTTTTAACCAATCCTTCATTAAAGGCAGAAATATTATAAAAATATACCAAATTTTGAAATTAAAGAGCTTGATCAATTTCTGTCACAAAGAGAGAAAATTTTTGGTGTTACTGTTACATTTATTAAATTAAGATGAGTATGAGTTCTTTTTATTTATAACTACATAAAACGGAGACCTACATTAAAAAAAAAAAAAAAAAAAAACTAAATTTTTGCAATTCTTACAATATTTAATTTTTTATTTTTTAAAAATATCCCTTGGCCATAACATAGATGTTTAAGAATTTCGAATATCTTTGTATTTGAAAGTGTAATGTCTGCAATCGATAGTTTCGAAGAGATAAAAAGCTTCATAAGGACTTTCGGGGTACACCCACCCTGCATGTTTTCTATTTAAGTTTAAAAAATAAATACAACTCTTTTTTTCTATTATTGAATTATATTACCTTTAACATTTTTTACGTTCAATAGTTTTTTGGAAAAAGAAAAAAGAAGGAAAAGGGTTATTTTAAAACTATGTTTAAGAGGGGGAAATTAATTTGCTTCACTTTAATGCGGTTTCAATAAGTGGTGAAATTCCGATTAGATAACGATTATCACTAAAAAACAAATTCATGGGAAGTTCTCACGCTAGATTCTCCCCAACCAACACAAATCTTTCTGAAACCGTGTGAGGTTCGTTTTACTACGCTCTAATTAAATTAATTCCCTTATCATATCTTTCATATTTTTCCACGCTTACTCAGTATCTTTTATTTTGTTGATGATTTTTAAATAATGTTTTTAATTTCTGGTATACAATGATAATTACCACATTGAGAAAGATTTTTTTTTTTTTTTTTTTTTTTTTTTGTGCGACAGGGTGTGCTGTTTCTTTCATACGGCGTCGTTACCAATTTTTATCTATCACCTTGAATGAACATGCAAACGCTTTTTTAAAAAATATATAAAGCTGAAAGTTTGTTATTGTATCTGTCTGGATCATTAGATTTTATCAAAAATTAGTACACTTATTAATGAGGATAAAATCTAGCTAACGCCGTATTTTTTAGTTCAATGATAATTGGCTCAAAAGATATTAGATGAAAACCTCATTTAAACTTTAAAAATATTTAAAAATCAAATCATGCCAAAATAATAAGTAAGTAAGTAAATATATTTCTTTTTTATGTAAAATAAATAAATAAATAAATAAAATAATAATAATGATGATGATGATGATGATGATGATGAATGTGCAAATGTTGTTTTAAAATAGTCAAAATAAAATTAAGAAAAATCGTGCTAAAGAAATGGAATAGATTCAGTGCAGAACCCCTTGACGTAATTTTGAATTTTACACCGAAGTAGCTCGGACGTTTCTTGCCAAGATCTTTACTTACGCAGTTGCGATAACCATTTTAATTCATCACCAAAATGACAACAAAAATTTAAAAGCCATCAAGAGGCTCCTACGCTAAAGCTATACCAAGGAAATTTTAAGAACTAGATATAGTAACCGATGTTAGGGAATGAAACGCAGTTACTGCATGCCTTTATATGGAAGAACAAATTAAAATAAGCCCTGCCGTAATAAATTAAATTCTGTTTTGTGCAGAATTTTATATCTATTACTTAGAAAACGAAAATAGGCTGCAATAATTTGAAGAAAAGTACTTATGAATTTTTACTACTTCTCAGTGCCTGCACCTTCACCACCTGCTTTTAAAAACAGGTTCAGTTCTGCTCTTCACTAGACAAACGTTTTCTTTTCATGTAAAAGAAATTCCTCAATTCCTCATAAAACAACTCCCCCACCCCACCCCCTCCCGCATCATTTCCATTCTTTTTATTATTTTTTTTTTAAAATTAAGTACATTCCTTTTATATGTTTGGTTTTATTTTGTTTTGAGGAAATGAAACCACAAAAATCGCTTGACAGCTATAAGTGAGGCAAGAGCAGATTTGCCTTATGTGTGTGTGGTCCTTATGCCCTGAACTCTTGGGCGTAGGCGGCTGTTACACTCTTTAAAGGCCATGACCGTGAGAAAGCATGTTGAAAGGGGCAATAAAAATCTTCATAGATGTTAAAATAAGCTCTTATTTGGCATCAGCAAACTTACTTTTCGGAAATATATTCATTATAAAGTTCCTGATTGAATGTTATGTAGAGCCGTAGACAGAAATAATGAAAACAAATATATATATATCTATCTATATATATATTATATATATATATATATATTTTTTTTTTTTTTTGTACTGAAAAAAAGACGTTTGTTTAGCTGTGTTCAAAATTTATCTTTGATTTTTGCTTTTCAATAGACATCAGCTTTCGTTACTGTGATGTAAATTATCACATATTATAAAATTATACTCATAAAAATATAAGTAAATATTCTAAATAAATAAAATTGTACAATCTGTAAAGCCGTTTTATATATAAAACTATTTTAACCTGGGAATAATATGTTTTTCTAAGTTTATATATATTCCTTTATCGTCATCACATATGCAGCTATATTTCCAAAAGCAACGTATTCAAAATTCATGCCCAATTTCCTCATTCTGTCATTAACTCAAATTTCAATTGCTCTCGAATAATCTGTTACATTACAGTTTTTTATTTTCTTTTATTTTGAAAATACAGATGATTATAAGTCGGTTTCTTTATTTTATTCCTAAATGTAACTTTGAATTTTGATCTATATCCGATTCGACACATAACTTTGTCTCAAAGAATTACACAAAATCTGCTGATTCATACACTCGTAGGTGGCAAAATTTTGCCTTTAATTGATAATCGTTAGAATTGAAGTTTTGTGAGAGCCATTTCAAGAATTACATGCGTATATAAATAACAAAAATGCAGCCATGTTGCATCTGGATTTTAAATTTGACAAACATAATAAAGGTAGCGCCAATATGAAATATGATACCAGCATCTTACTATACTTTATGAAGAACCTGTAACCGCTAAAGATACACCGTTATCCTAACCTCAGTCAACTCTACTTGTATTTTATGCAATCAACTTTAATTTCCTCATGAAATATTTATTTATATGTTTCTCCATTATATTTAAAAAGGTAAAAAAAAAAGGAAAGGAAAGAAAGAATGGAATCTATACATATAAAAGAGTACTTCCACTCACTCACTGACTCATCAACGCACAGAAAAATCAGTCAGATTATAGAACATAGTGTAAGCACCCCCTAAGAAGAGATTTTGCGAAATTCGCCCCCCAAGCGGGAGCAGGGGCAAAATGTGATTTCACAGAAACCTTCATATCTCAAAGAAAAAAAAAACATATCCGTAAAATTTTTGCTGTAAAATATAGCTAATACAAATATCTAAAAAACAATTTCTGGAATTTTAGAAATTCGCTCCCCAAGGGGGGAAAGGGGGCAAAACGTGGTTTCACATACTCCTATATATCTCAAACAAAAAAAACAGGTATACATGAAATTTTTGCTCTAATATTACAGCTAATACAAATACCTAAAAACCAATTTATTGAATTTTAGAAATTCAGCCCCCAAGAGGGGGGAGAGGGGGAGGCAAAGGGATTTGAAATAATCCGTTATATCGCTGACAAAAAAAAGATATATGTGAGATTTTTGCTCTAAAATATAGCTCCCACAAATACATAAAAACTAATTTCTTTAATTTTAGAAATTCGTCTCAGGTGGAGCTGGAAAGGGGGGAGGGGCTATGGGGCAAAAAAATAGAAATACAGTTAGACCGTTCAAAATTGGTACAGATAGGTTTTAGAGGCCTGCAATTCGAATGAGGATATTTTCGAAAGTGCAAGGTTATTAGGAGTGTCAGAAGGGGGGGGGGACGTAGGGGCAAAAAAAATAAAAGTAGAGTTAGACCGTTTAGAATTGGTACATACAGGTTTTTGATACCGACGAATCGATTGCGAATATTTTCGAATTTGTAAAATTATTAGGATAGACGGGAAGGGGGGGGGGGTAAAGATGCAAAGATGTATAAAAAAGAGTTAGAGCGCTGAAAGTTAGTGTTGTTAGATTTTGAAGCCCGATAAATCGATTGCGGATATTTTCGAAAGTACAGACTTATTAAGAGGGGCGGACGCAGGGGTAAAAATAAAGAATTTCAGATAGAATGTTGGAAATTAGTATTGTATTAGGTTTAAAAGTCCGAGAGAACGATTGCGAGTATTTTTTAAAGTGTAAAATAATTAGGAGGGGCGGGAACGGTAGGTGAAGGAACATGCGTGCCTATATACTCTGTGGGGGGCCCGGACCAATTATTCCACCGATGGAAGAAGTTTTTTTTTTTTTTTTTTTTTTGTATTTTATATTTATGTTTTCCCCTTATGATAATATGGTGATTCATTAAGAGCGTCGAATATAAATGCGTGCGCAGCGCACAGTGGCCTGCGCTGCCGTAGGCACTGGGGACCCGGTGCGACATTTTTCCCAATGAGAATTTTTTTTTCTCTTTATTTATCTATTTTTTTATTTTTTGTATGATAAAAATTAATGCAATTTTGAGAATTCATTAACTATAGTGTGTCATTTAAAAATAGTGACCAGCGAAGCGGGCGTAGCCTACTAGTTCTATCTATCATATTTAATGTCTTCTTGCTATCCGTATCTGGTGCCCAATGTATGTTTATTTAAGTTAAATATATATTTTTGGCTTTAGAATTTTTACAGTATTCGAGAACGAATTACAGGAACCTTACTATTGAAAAAAAAAAAAAAAGACAAGTCACAAGGTTCTCCTAGATAATAAAAGGTTTCTCAGCTGTATATTATCCGTATATATTTTGTTTTTAATTATGAAGGAAGAAATCTAAAAAAACCTCTTTATCGCTTTATAAAAAAAAAAAAAATGCTTATGTCCATTTTTGTATATTGTCAAAAAATTGAAGAAATACCAAGAAAAAAATATATATTGTTTCTATGTACAAAGAAAGAAACTGTTCAAAAATTATCTACATACGTGTAGAGAAAAATTATATACATCTTTTCCCTTTAAAGAAAAAGAAACATACAATAGGTTGCTTTTGTGCAGCCTTTTGGGTCTTGTTTAGAAACAGCAAGGCTACACATATGTTGTTTTTAGCTGTGTAAGAAGGGATTCTGCAAAGGTAATCTTCATAGCTTTATTTTCAGAAGGGGAGCATACAATAGCTTGCTTTTCTGTAACCCTATATAAAGTCTATAATTGTTGTACGCTCTATATTTGGATTTTTGAATTAATACAGATAAAGGAAGGAAACATCACCATTTTTGAGGAATCTATTCTAACTAAAATGGTACTGTACTCAGAGAAAAGAAATTTGCAACACGTTATTTAATGTAAAAATATTTGGATTTTTGAATTAATACAGATAAAGGAAGGAAACATCACCATTTTTGAGGAATCTATTCTAACTAAAATGGTACTGTACTCAGAGAAAAGAAATTTGCAACACGTTATTTAATGTAAAAATATTTGAATACTAATATGCGAATATCGCCATTTATCACATAAATAGGATTGTGATTCTTGATGGTATTTCTCTTTTATTTATTATTTTCTCTTACCTATATATAATAAGAAAGTCGTTGAGTTTTTGCTTAAATTACAAGTTTTGAGGTTCCCTGAATCGAAAGTCAGATTTTTAGAGTGTCTGTCTCTACTGTGTTCGTGTCTATGAGCCTATTATCAGCATAACTCAATTAAATTAATATCATATGGGGTTACTTAGTTGAAACTTTTTATTGAGATCGGACAAAGGCTTCGTGTACAGGGACATTCAAAAGTTCAAGTATATTATGTCTATGCTTGAATTTTCTCCTAAGTACATTTTAACATTTTAAGACTGCACTAAACATAATGGAATTAGCGTGTATTTTTTGTATGCACAAAGGCATGTTTGATATAGAATAAATTCCCGATCATGCGCATTGCGGATTATCCGCGGGAGCGAGAAAAAGGCGGAATAAAAAAAACGCAGATTCAAGAAAAAATGTTTTTTCAAAAAGAAATAAAAACAAAAAAAATGTAATATAAAGAACTATATTGTTTTGTTTTATTTTTTGTAAAATGCTGTTAGTGCGTAATTCAGCTTACAGATTGTACATACGCTTCATCGTAAGAACACGTTTTTTGTTCTATGTTACTTACTTTATTCCATAAAATATAAATATATGTATCGTACAGTGAATACTTTCACTGTCTGTATTGCGTTTTATACAATCACGTTATTTCGATAGAATATTTTTTATTTCATTTGCAGCTTATTTGTGATTTTTTCGCGGAACAATATACAGATTAATTCAATATTCAATTATATTCTCTGCATATTGACTATAATTATTAGATTATATTTAACATACAGAGCTACCCACAATCAATCAGATAAGTTTCATAGAGTGATTTGAGCGAAAATTCGTTGAATATGTTTGAAATGAACTTTTAAAATTAATAACAACTCTAAACGTTTTATGGGTGTGGCTACAATATTCAAACAGGAGAGGGAGGAGGGGAGGACACAGTAATGTATGCCAAATAAAATAATTTTTAAAATATTTTTTATGTACTTTCAAAACGCCCAAGAGCACACAATACCTAATCTCGCCGACAGCCGTGATCAATGCTATTCTATGGGAAAATTTGTTTCCATAATTACTCATTACCTAATGTATTTTTTTTAATTCCGTTTTCACATTCAGAAAATTCACAATCGTTAAATTAGTACTCATTTTTAAAAAAATTTTAAATTTTAAATTTGAGTTCAAAAATGAGAGAATTTTCCCAAAATGCATTTTTTTCATTTTTTTAATCTGCAAAATAAAATACTTAACACTTAAAAAATCAATTTTTGAAAAATGAGTACTAATTTAACGATTGTGAATTTTCTGAATGTGAAAGCGGAATTTAAAGAAATACGTTAAGTGGTGAGTAATTATGGAAACAAATTTTCCCATTGAATAGCAATGGCCACGGCTATCAGCGAATTTAGGTATTGTCCGCTCAGTGTGAGTAACACACCAGATTATTTATTTATTCATATTAGAACTATTTTGATTTCCCAATGCTTTGTGTTATCTGAAGACATGGCATTTCAGTTATTTATAATTACGACATCGTATTATTCAATTCATCGAAAACTTTAAGGAAAAAGCCGTGGGGAAACGTGATGTTTATTGAAATGGAAGCTACAGGTAATATAAACCGGCTGCACCCAAAATGAAAGCAACACTCTGTTTTTCTGTTGTCTTCTCTTGCACATAACATTTAAACAAATCAAAACATGACTATAAATTTGGATGCCATGTTTGTTATCAAATCCTTAATCAAATTTTATGTAATATTAACATAAACGATAATTTTCAAAGTGATGCTAATTTAATTTTTCTCAAAAGTAAGTTTTTGAAAAAAAAAAAAAAATTAAGCAATTTTAGAAATGAAAATTCAATGAAAAATGGTGTTAAGGATGCATTGCAGATAGATAAGATACATGTGCCTCCAAATGTTAATTTAAAACAGGATTTTTTTTTTTTTCTATACACTCTGCTGAAAAAAAAAAAAAAAAAAAAAAAAAAAAACCTGATACCATTCTTGCTGATTCTTATGTAAAATGACCTCCTGAATCCGAATATGACGCTCATTTTGCCCAATCACCCACCTTTTTTTGGGACGCCATCCCCTCCCTCAGTTTTTATCACTGTTCGGTAATTTTATGGCCATGAATTTGATTTGGAGAATGGAAAAGATGTATTTTGACGCTTAAATAATAATAATAATGTATAGTAAATAATAATAATAACTGACTAATAAAATATAATAAATGTAATATATAATTTCAGTGACAAATCCCCCTCCCCCTAAATTTTCCTCTTGCTTCAAATGTTCATGTTTTAGAATTTTCAAAATCTGTAGGCCCTCAGAAGATATTAAACAGTTAAAATAATCCTCACCCCCCCTTCCCTAAAAATCAAATTTATAGCCATAAAATTACCGAAAAGTGATAAAAGTAGGGACCGTCCCTAAAAAACGGTGGGTGATAGGGCAAAATGGGCGCCATATTTGGATTCAGGATGTCATTTTGTAGAAGAATTTGCAAAAATGGTGTTGGGGCTAATTTTAATGCAGAGCAGTGTTATTTATTTATTTATGTATTTATTTATTTTTCCCCCTTTCATTGCGGACTTTTTAAAAAATATATAATTTGTAAATGTAAACTACAAACATCGCCATAATAATAAAAATGTCAATAGATAATTTTGTAACGAGCCTATCATCAAATGTTTGTATGCATATTATATTAAAAAAGAAATATTCTGATATATATATTAAAAAAAAAAAAAAAAAAAGAAGAAGAAGAAGAAGAAGAAAATGAACGTAGGAAGAAACACGTGTAAAAAAAAAAAAAAAACGCAAAAAGAAAACTTTTAAAGGAAACTTTCAGGAAAACTGCAGGTATATTGCAAATATTCGGACTTCCTGAAGTAAACTTATATAAAACCTCGAAAAAAAAAAAAAAAAAAAACTAAATATTTCCTGGAGGAAACTTGATGCTTTTATTTATCTTCAAAATACCCGTGAAAACCTTTAAAATAGCTTTTTCTTTTCTTTTTTTCTTTCTTTCTTTCTTTCTTTTTTTTAAGGTTTTTAGCTGATTTTCTTACTTGGGAAAATTTAGTTTTAGTTTAATATTTGGACATTTAGAGGCATGTGCCTCTTCACCTATCTATAATATACCTTTAACATCATTTCTCATTTAATTTCCTGTTCAGGACTTTTTTTTTTTTTTCTTTTTTTTCTTTTAAAGCTTATCTTTGAGAAAAATGAAATCAATATCAGTTCAAAAATTACTACTTATGTTAATGTTACATAAAATTCGATTAATGATATGGTAACGAACATACCGTCCAAATTTTATGTTCATATGTCTATTTGTTTAATAATTATTCTCAAAAGATGAAAGTGGGGGGAGGGGAATCAAATTGTTGATTTTAATTTTGCACACCAGTTTATAGAACAAATGTTGGCAGCTGAATCGCTATTACAAAGTAACAGATTAAAATTTTCAAAAAACGTCGACTTACAGAACTTGATTATCACATGAGTGCTCAGGGCACGTACCCTAGGCACGAAAATTTTAGGGGCAAAATATTTTGTCCACGGCATGGATAGTTAAAAACAAAAATATTTTATGAAAATTCTTTAAGAATAAGTAAAGTTATTTTATTTAAATTAATAAAATTTGATACACTTGATATTATTTATATATAAAAAAAAAAAAAGATTTTTATCCATCTTCCTTTTTTATATAAATTCAAAAATCCCCCAATATAACCATTATTCTAAAAGACTCGTATCTTTACATGTAATAAATGCAGCATCTTTTTGAGTGATAAAATATTTTTTAATATATAAACAATTACTATTTTTTATGAATTTATAATTATAAATCCATCTTTTAATTTAATGTTGTAGTTTTTATATTACTATAATTATTCTCTTTGATCCTCATAAATTTCCATAAGGAGGTTAGGGGGGTGGCATGGCGAAAACTGGATTGTACCCAGGCTACCTTAGTCGTGATTTGTCCATTTACGTGCTAAATCTCGCAGTAACTTTGGATAAACGCAAGGACACTGCATTGTTTTTAATTAATTTTGTCTGATAGTTAATTATAACAGTGATCCGATTTAGCTATATACGTACGTTTTGATGTTGCCATAATAAAATGTTATCACAAATTTTCGTAACATGTTACCAGGAACTTCATAAAAAGCATCATAACACTTACAACAAATAAATAAAATAGATGTAGCACATTTTTATCTTATCGCATACTTTGGACTTAAAGATTACACGTTTAGAAACAATGGTATTATATTTATGATATAGGAGATACTAGAATATTTAATGCATCTGATATGATTATTGGTGTCATCGTTCAGAATAAAACTTCTAAACAAAGAATTTGAAACTATAGCATTGTTGAACAATATTTTGAAATAGTATTTTTTAAAGAGAAAGTGATAAATATTTATACAAAGAATGGCCTTATTTTTAACATTCAGAAAAATGCATAAAGTTAAAAACAATTTGGTTTTGAGTCTTCCAAAGTGGGACCTACGTATGCTCTGGCTTCTTCGTGGTGTTTCTAAATATCTAATAATTTCTTTTATTTAAATATGCGAAATTGGAAGTGTTACTATATATAGACTATCTTTAACAGATATTATTACACTAAACTTCCGATTACCCGCGGAATTGAGTAGGACAGGATCCGCGTCGCGCGGATAATACAAATTGCGGGTAAACTGCAAAAAGGTTTAAAATGAAAGACGAAAAAGACAAAAAATATTTTAACTCAAATACTTTATGTATTGTATAAAACATCATAGAAAGAGAGAAAATATTCACAGTGAAGTAAAAATATTTTTATTTTATGTATTAAAAGATGTAAAAATAATAAACAAAAAACTGTATTCACGACGAAGACAAGGCACTAAGCTAATATCTGCACTAAATTAAACAGTAACACAACCGAACTGTCTGCGCCGCGGATAATCCGTAAGGGGCATATTCTGCTCGCGGATAATCGAGAGTTTACTCTATTTCAATAATTGGGTTAAATTTCTAAATTGTGAAAACACATACTTTAACCCTTAAATGCCTGATTATTTTTTAAATCAATTTAAAAATGTTTTACTTCTTTCCTCTATTATATAAATCACGGAAAAAATACTTCAAAAAATCCCTTTCTTTTAACTATGGTTTACAGCTAAAAAGCAATTTCTTGTCAGTTGGCAAACATGAGGCATATCATACTTGCCAAACTAACCCGGAAGATTGTTAGTTCCCGCCCCCTTTTTATGCACCACTTAATTTTTAGTGTAATTCTTTTTAAATATATTTACGATTAAATAAGAAGAAAAGTACTCTAAAAAAAGAGTGGTGTGAAAAAATAAGCAGAAAGGGGCGGGACTAACAATATTCCTGGTTAGGGTGGCAAGTATGGGCATTAGAGCTCCAGTATTACTCGTATTCTACTAATACTTTATGGGTATGTTGCGTATTTAATGGTTAAAATAAAATAATTCAATGCAATAATGTAATATATAAGTAAGAAACAGTAAATAAATGTTATTATTATTTTTTTTAATCTGAAATCAATTTGATTTATACATAATAAGCTTACAGCTAAGAATTTTGCATTTGGGCTCGTATTTGCTCCCTTTCGGTTACTATTGAAATTAAAATGTACACATATTTTATTAAAAAATAATTTGGGATTTTCAAAAACTTCTCTGCCCCATCTTTAAAGAAATGACTGCCAAGCTCTGTACATTGTACATCGTATGCTTTTGCTAGTATAAAGATTTAGAAAACCATCTGCAAGCCTGCTATAACACATAACAGCTGTTGTCATCAAGAAAAGTCGTAAAAATACAGCTGCCGGACCTCTACTTTCAAAGTCGTGTTTTCTCAAAAGCAAGATCCTTTTCCAGCACAGAAAAAGCTGGTTGCGGAATTTATTTTTTTCTTGCTCCGCGATCCGTAGTTCGGGTTTACAATAGATCCCCCCCCTCTTTTTTTTAAACTCAGATTCTACAAATATTATACTATATAAGATATTTTTTTATATCTATATGTGTATATATATGTTCCATATTTTATAGACAAGTTCATATTTTTGTTTTTTTCGTTTTTTAGTGGCAATCTGATTTTTTTTTTTTTTTTTTTTTTTTTTTTTTTGTGAATCATCATTAAGTCTGTCAAAATCCGATTTGACAAAAATAATACAGATTAAATATTTTAATAGCAATATTTCAGCTATTATATATAAATACAGAACCAAATGAGTTATCTGAAGACAATAACTAAAATTATTTAAAGCTATAAAAAATAATAATGTTCTGTTTTGTGATATTGATTACATTTGTTCTCAATAATATGAATAACAACATTTTTTTTTAATAACTAAAATATAAATAAATAAATAAATAAATAAAATCTCATATCTATTTCAGCACATTCATTACTTATGTGCGCAATGAATCATTATATTTTAATGATTATTTTCTTTAATTACTATTCAATAGAAGGAAGTACTGGATTCGTGAAAAGTTTCGACCTCTAGTTTTCGATGTACTTATACGTTTTCAAATGTCCTGAACACGGCATGATTATTTTTAGAAAATATCTGTGTTACGCAGGGCCTGATTAAGCTTTGAACCTAGGGGAAGCTCAGTATCATTTCAGGGGCCCCTTTTATTTCGGAAAATCTTTTTTCCCTGTTACATATTGTAATATAAAAATACTACAGACCAAAAATTAGTGTGTGTTTATAGTTTATTTTTTTTTTTAATCCATATATCTGGGTGGTTTCTGCACGCAACATTAAAATCATATAACTTATTAATTAAGAGCCTTCAGATTTTTGAGGTTAAAGATTTTCCCGAAATAGTGAGTATCTTATCTTGCTTTAGGAGAACTTTCTCAGAAAAAATTCAATCTCAGTGTGAAAATCTAAAACAGAAAATCCAAGACCCTGTTTTTAGTCATTTTGGGGGCCCCTCTTAAATTTTAGAGGAGAAGCTTGTGCTTCCCGAGTCTTTTGAGTAATCAGGCCCTGGTGTTACGTCTCTCTCTCTCTCTCTCTCTCTGTGTGTGTGTGTGTATTCAAAATTTCGTGTATGCTATATCTCATGAACTAATGAACGAAATTTAATCAAACTTGATACTTAGTTGGATCTTGAGTTAAATTGGTTCTGATTACATTTGAGGATCAACAAGTGGCGCTGTCATTCCATTATTATTATTATTATTATTCAGATTTTTTAATGAAGTAGGACAAAATTTCTATTAAATGTACATAATGAGAATTATTTTTAATTTTTCAATGTGAAATTAAAAAGAATACTGCGTGAATAGGAGACTATAGAAGAAAGTTTTGTGATGGCCACAGCATACTAGTTTTTATTTATTCAGCTGAAGACTTCTCAAGATAGTCATCATCCAGAGTTATACATTTCTTCTAGCTTTTCTTAACCTTTCAAATTCTGTCATTACAAAACAGGGCGGATGTGGGTTATTTACCACAATCTACTGCTTCCTGAAATCTAACAAATTGACATCATTAGCTGTTTATATACGTAAGATTAAATTCATATGCAAATAAATTTTATCCTGATATTTTAGAATTTCTTAGGAACAATTAAAACATAAATACCCTGCGTGTATTTCACTATGAAATTACATCTGTAAGAATTTCGAAATGAGTTTCTGGAAATACTCTATGCTGATCTAAATTTCTCATTATCTTGTAAGTATTTTGCAACGATACAAATGTTACGACTGTAAAATGAAAAGAAGATGATGAGAGACGTGACATGTTAGCCGAGATGAGAAGGCTTTTTAAGCAACGTTGTATTATTCCTATGGTGTATGGTGTTACAACATTATTTATAGAAAAGTGTACACTTTCTGCTGCGGTCTGAAATTCTATACTATGTAGTATTGCGAAGTGATGATAGTAAATACCGTGACAAAATGGTTTTTCTAAATTCCTTTATATTACTATTTGCAATGACAGCGTGATTATTCTAAAGTGGATGGCGAAATAGTTTGCCTGAATTCGTTACATTACTAAATGCAATGACAAAATTATTTTAACAGCATTTATATTTTATGTACACAAGGATTATTAAGATCAATATCATATTTCTTTCAAATAGAAGGAAAAAAAAAATAATAATCCTTTATGAGTATTAGTCATTCTTTTAAGAATAGTACAATTTAATATTATACTGAAATGTTATACTGAAACGAGTCAGATTCAAGACTTGACTAAATTGCTGATGAAATTTATATCAGTTTTCTTAGCTGTACAACATACACAAGCACTACAGACAAGCCGTTTACACCTGAAATGTATGTAGGTGAATTTTATAAGTTTGTCCACTGTTAGAATTTAATATTTATAATTTTAATAATATAGATAACAATGAATGGCTGAATTAAATAAAAAACCGGAAATCGGATTAATCGTTGTAAAGATTACATTATTCAATGTGAAAATTATGTAATACACAATAAAGCTGAAAAATCTTATAGAAGTAAATTGTGTTAATATACATATATATATACCACGGCAGTTATGAGGAAATATACAAAAGTACTGACCATGTGTATTATTTATTGCATTGAATTATTTGCATTGTATGCAAATAATTCTTTTTCTTTCGTTCTTCCTTCTCGCCACCCCCCCCCTTTTTTTTTCTTTTTGGAAAAAAGTACTGGGTTGGGGGGGGGGGGGGGGGACCTTGTGTTGGGCCTGTTGAGCAAGAAGGAATAAACAAATAAATAAATTAAAAAAAAGCAATCACACTATTTGAGACGAAAACATTAAAGGATGGGGAAGATAGAGCAGGTGATGTTTTTGAAAATTACTTTTTACGTATGAAGGGCAAATTTCTTGCAGTGATTTGCTTATATATCATAATCGTGATACTTAACTAAAGTTGTATTTGAATTTTTTTTATAAAAGGCAATTTTTTCGCAACATCGTCTACTAACGCTTAGGCGCTTATATGTATTAACCTATTCGTGTCATAAACTCATTTATGCGCAGAAATTTCCTGGTCATTCATTATTATCAAAGCGCATGCATGCACTTCGCGTTAGCGCAAAGTGACGATTGCAGAAGGATGAAAGTATTTTTCCTGGTAAAAGCAAATATAAAAAATCTGACAAAAAAATGGACAGTTTTGATTTGAGTTGTAGTGAAGAGTAAGAAAAAAAAAAACCCTAATAAACGTAGACGTATAATTGCGATATCTTCTGACAGTGACGACGATAGTGATCAAAATGCAAGTGATTTTGAATTGAAATAAAAAATAATCAACTTAAATTGCATAAATTTATATCTGTTAATTGTGTAAGTAAAGATATTACAAATTTTATTAGAGAGAGCGTTAAAGAATTATTTTTGTTGATTTATATATCACAAAAAAAAAAAAAAAAAAAAAAAAAAAAGATTCATATAACTGCCATGTGACTATATGTGTTGACTATTTTCAAGTGCTATCATTCGGTACAAAATTAATAAGGTGAATTTCTCAAATTATTTAAAATATATAACTTTATTGAACTAAATCAAATCATAAATTTTTTGTGTATGCCATTTTCGTTTTATTTTTTTAATCATTTTAAAATATGCCTATTTTTAAAAGATTTTAGTGATATGGGACAATTTTCCACTTTTTCGAATGGTACATACAAATGGATTAAAGAAAAGTTATAATTAAAAACACGATTACAATAAATCTCATTAAAAAATGCTTATAAAATTATATGATGATTCCCTTATGGGCTTTATCACTTTTGATTTGTCAAAAAAAAAAAAAAAAAAAAAAAAATCCTTAAATAAGTAGAGTCCAAGAACACTGACGATTTCTGGAAAATGGAAAATAGGTGTGAGATATGAAGTTAATATAAGAATGTAATGAAAAAATTTACTTTTATAAGATAATTCAAGCTTGTACTTATAGGTTAAGAATCAAGACTATTAACTAGAATAAAATTGTTGTCAAAAACTTATCTTTCTTACGTAAAAATTACTTTCCAGAATTGTTTCTATGTAATGAATGACCTTCTGTATACTGCTTTTTATAGATATATGAACAGAACATTTAAAAAGATATATATATCGTGTTATATTACAAAAAATTATGGCATCAAAGTTGCCAGAAAATATCTGTTTATTATGGAAAAATATGTCAAGAAAAATTTCCTATAACAGTACACCATAGAAAATATTCGCGCGTAACAGTTTTTTCAGTAAGGCACACCGTAAAGGAAAAAAAAAAAAAAAAAAACATTAAATAAAATTATAATAAGCGACCATCTTAGCTCTTTGCTACGCAACTACATTCTGTACTGTTACATAATATTTTACAATTCAACTTTGTTGCCAATTTGTTCTGTATACAAAGTAAAAATAAAAGTATATGTACCCACCAGATACAGTTTGAATCAATGGTTACAGGTTGTATCTGATTTTTGAAAAAACGTGTTTTTTTGACAGATTCAGGAAGGTGTCATTTTGCAAAAAAATCTATAATTTTAGAAAACGGAAATTTTTTAGTTTTAAACTTTTCTTTTCCTTTCTTTCTTCTTTTTTTTTTTTTTTTTTTTTTTACAGCTTTATGGTAGGTGCAGTGATTGGCATGCTCCAGTAATTGACATCTATCCCGAAATAATTAATAAATAAGAAAAATAATAAAATCATATATTTTACATATAAGAATTTTAACATTTTATGTCAAACACTGGACATAGGGTGCTAATAACTGGTAAAATGAATAACTAACAGTGTCAAACACTGGAACATAGGAAGCCAATTACTGATAAAATGAAAAACTGGCAGTGTCAATTACTGGAACACTGAGTGGGTGTCAAATAAAAATTCATTAAAAAAAAATTTATCAATTTTAACATATATGTGGTTCTGAATGTCTTTCATGCCACATGTACTAACTTAAGATTTCTAAAAATATTTTCTGATGACTAAAAGATTAAAAACATCAGAGATTGCTCTAAAAGTGTCAATCGTTGGTGCACTTAACCTATAAGCAAAATTATTCAAACATTTATCGTAAATTTCTTCTTTATATCATCATCATCATCATCATGATTAGTACTCAAAGTTTTTAGTTTTACACCTTATACATCACTTTAAAAAATCGCAAAAATATGATCACTTCATAGATGTCGTGTTAAACGAAATTAATATGCAAAAATGCAATTTAAGACTTTTAGAAACCAGAGAGGATTCAAAGCCACAAATTCTCTTCTGGGATTCCAAATCCTACCAAACGGCATACTTTAGTATTAAGAACACACCTTAAAAAAATAATAATATATAATCTGGTCCAGGATTTGGCCTCTAGACTAAAAAGTTTGCCGTCTAACAGGTTTTCATTCATACAGCTTTTGAATCAAAAAAGAAAAGAAAAACTACCGAAGGAAAAATTCTTTTCAGATGTCTATCGTACAGCACATAATCACGCGCTTGTATTTTTCTTCGCGATCATATGATGCGTTTATTTATTTTATTTATTATTATTATTTTTTTTTTCAGTATAAGTTTTTAAAGAGAAAGCTGATCTTACCGACATTTTGTTTCCCAGCAGTACGTCCACTTAAAACTTAAACATCTGTAACAATTAAAATTGTTTAGATTAAAGCGATGTAATTTGAATTTAATTAAAATAAATTTGGTACAATGTTCTGGAAAGAAAATGCATTTAATTCATATGCATTTTTTAGAAATTTAAAAGGAAGAATATTAGGAAATTAAATAAATATTGAAAATAAGTCTTAGATGATATATATATATATAATAATGATGATCTATTAAGCATAGTAGAAGCCAAGCAACAGATACAAGATCACTGAAACACCAGTGACCAATAAGATTAAAAATTCTTTGAGAAGTTCAGAAAAGAAAAAAAAAAAAAAAAAAAATTTCACACAAACATTATTATAAAAGAGTCAGATTCAGATGTAACTGTAATATTTATACATAATAAAGTAGAGTAACTTTCAGAAAATGTAGAATGTTTTAAATTTTAGTTAAAGTTTTAATGAATTTCAGGATAAATTGAATTTAATAATAATAATAATAATAAATTGGTACACTGTTTTGGAAAGAAAATGCATTTAATTCATAAGCATTTTTTATAAGTTAAAAAGAAGGTGTATTAGGAAATATAATACAGATTGAAAGTAAGACTTCGATGATAAAATTGTTTATCACATAACCATTATTGTAAAAGGGTCAAACAAATGTAACTGTAATATTTACACATAATAAAGTAGAGTAACTTTCAGAAAATGTAGAATGTTTTAAATTTTAGTTAAAGGTTTTAATGAATTTCAGGATAAATTGAATTTAATAATAATAATAATAATAAATTGGTACACTGTTTTGGAAAGAAAATGCATTTAATTCATAAGCATTTTTTATAAGTTAAAAAGAAGGTGTATTAGGAAATATAATACAGATTGAAAGTAAGACTTCGATGATAAAATTGTTTATCACATAACCATTATTGTAAAAGGGTCAAACAAATGTAACTGTAATATTTACACATAATAAAGTAGAGTAACTTTCAGAAAATGTAGAATGTTTTAAATTTTAGTTAAAGGTTTTAATGAATTTCAGGATAAATTGAATTTAATAATAATAATAATAATAAATTGGTACACTGTTTTGGAAAGAAAATGCATTTAATTCATAAGCATTTTTTATAAGTTAAAAAGAGGGTATATTAGGAAATATAATACAGATTGAAAGTAAGACTTCGATGATAAAATTGTTTATCACATAACCATTATTGTAAAAGGGTCAAATTCAAATGTAACTGTAATATTTACACATAATAAAGTAGAGTAACTTTCAGAAAATGTAGACTATTTTAAATTTTAGTTAAAGGTTTTAATGACTTTCAGGATTAATTGAATCTAAAATATAATAATAATAATAAATTGGTACACTGTTTTGGAAAGAAAATGCATTTAATTCATAAGCATTTTTTATAAGTTAAAAAGAAGGTATATTAGGAAATATAATACAGATTGAAAGTAAGACTTCGATGATAAAATTGTTTATCACATAACCATTATTGTAAAAGGGTCAAACAAATGTAACTGTAATATTTACACATAATAAAGTAGAGTAACTTTCAGAAAATGTAGAATGTTTTAAATTTTAGTTAAAGGTTTTAATGAATTTCAGGATAAATTGAATTTAATAATAATAATAATAATAAATTGGTACACTGTTTTGGAAAGAAAATGCATTTAATTCATAAGCATTTTTTATAAGTTAAAAAGAGGGTATATTAGGAAATATAATACAGATTGAAAGTAAGACTTCGATGATAAAATTGTTTATCACATAACCATTATTGTAAAAGGGTCAAATTCAAATGTAACTGTAATATTTACACATAATAAAGTAGAGTAACTTTCAGAAAATGTAGACTATTTTAAATTTTAGTTAAAGGTTTTAATGACTTTCAGGATTAATTGAATCTAAAATATAATAATAATAATAAATTGGTACACTGTTTTGGAAAGAAAATGCATTTAATTCATAAGCATTTTTTATAAGTTAAAAAGAAGGTATATTAGGAAATATAATACAGATTGAAAGTAAGACTTCGATGATAAAATTGTTTATCACATAACCATTATTGTAAAAGGGTCAAATTCAAATGTAACTGTAATATTTACACATAATAAAGTAGAGTAACTTTCAGAAAATGTAGAATGTTTTAAATTTTAGTTAAAGGTTTTAATGACTTTCAGGATTAATTGAATCTAAAATATAATAATAATAATAAATTGGTACACTGTTTTGGAAAGAAAATGCATTTAATTCATAAGCATTTTTTATAAGTTAAAAAGAAGCTATATTAGGAAATATAATACAGATTGAAAGTAAGACTTCGATGATAAAATTGTTTATCACATAACCATTATTGTTAAAGGGTCAAATTCAAATGTAACTGTAATATTTACACATAATAAAGTAGAGTAACTTTCAGAAAATGTAGAATATTTTAAAGTTTAGTTAAAGGTTTTAATGACTTTCAGGATTAATTGAATCTAAAATATAATAATAATAATAAATTGGTACACTGTTTTGGAAAGAAAATGCATTTAATTCATAAGCATTTTTTATAAGTTAAAAAGAAGGTATATTAGGAAATATAATACAGATTGAAAGTAAGACTTCGATGATAAAATTGTTTATCACATAACCATTATTGTAAAAGGGTCAAATTCAAATGTAACTGTAATATTTACACACAATAAAGTAGAGTAACTTTCAGAAAATGTAGAATATTTTAAATTTTAGTTAAAGGTTTTAATGACTTTCAGGATTAATTGAATCTAAAATATAATAATAATAATAAATTGGTACACTGTTTTGGAAAGAAAATGCATTTAATTCATAAGCATTTTTTATAAGTTAAAAAGAAGGTATATTAGGAAATATAATACAGATTGAAAGTAAGACTTCGATGATAAAATTGTTTATCACATAACCATTATTGTAAAAGGGTCTGGGTCAAATTCAAATGTAACTGTAATATTTACACACAATAAAGTAGAGTAACTTTCAGAAAATGTAGAATATTTTAAATTTTAGTTAAAGGTTTTAATGACTTTCAGGATTAATTGAATCTAAAATATAATAATAATAATAAATTGGTACACTGTTTTGGAAAGAAAATGCATTTAATTCATAAGCATTTTTTATAAGTTAAAAAGAAGGTATATTAGGAAATATAATTCAGATTGAAAGTAAGACTTCGATGATAAAATTGTTTATCACATAACCATTATTGTAAAAGGGTCAAATTCAAATGTAACTGTAATATTTACACATAATAAAGTAGAGTAACTTTCAGAAAATGTAGAATGTTTTAAATTTTAGTTAAAGGTTTTAATGACTTTCAGGATTAATTGAATCTAAAATATAATAATAATAATAAATTGGTACACTGTTTTGGAAAGAAAATGCATTTAATTCATAAGTATTTTTTATAAGTTAAAAAGGAGGAATATTAGGAAATTAACAACAAATTGGAAATATGACTTAATGATCAAATTATTTCTCACACAAATATTGTTGTAAAAGAGTTAAATTCAAATGTTACTGTAATATTTACACATAGTAAAGTAGAATAACTTTCAGAAAATGCAGAATGCTTTAAAATTTAAAGGTTTTAATGAATTTCTGGATAAATTGAATTAAGTAATAATAATAATAAATTTGGTGCATTGTTTTGGAATAAAAATGCATTTAATTCATAAAATTCATAAGCATTTTTTCTAAGTTAAAAAGGAGAAATATTAAGAAATTAAATACAGATTGAAAATAAGACTTCGATGATAAAATTATTTATCACATAAACATTATTGTAAAAGAGTCAAATTCAAATTTTACTGTGATGTAATATTTATAATTCATTGAAATAAATAACCAACAACCTAAATTAACGTTAAGTTTATTTTATAATTGGTTTTTTATATTAGCCATTATTAATAAATTCACAATATTTATGATCATTTAAATTTTTAGCTCTAATATTACTCATAGCGTCAATATTATCTTAAAATAGTTTAGAATAGAATTAATTGACTTCGAACACCTAACCTTTAGTACTTAAATTTCGAACTTCTGTTTGGGTGTGAGTGTATATGAAAATTAAACTAATAAATAAATAAATAATAATAATATTGACAATAATAATAAATACTGGCATGACGTGGTGATTTTCCAAAGTAGAAATGTACTATTTATTTAAAAAAAAAAAAAAAAAAAGTGCATTTGATATTTCAAAGTGTTCAGAGAAATTCGATTATCTCAGAATATGCCTATTTTTTTTGCTTTCATTCGTAAAAATACCTGTATAGGACTATGATTGAAATTATACTTTACGTATAACTTTAAAAACAGGTAGTTAAATTAACAATTCTATGTAAAATGTTTTGATTTTACTTTTCGGATACAGATATTAAACTGGATATAGTTACAAATAGCAATGATAGTAATAATAATAACAACAACAGTAATAGTATTATAATTTATTCATAGATTGACGACTGATCTTTTCTAAATATTTTTGTGCGTTTTCGCGATTTTTCTACCCTGTTCACTTAGCAAATGTTATTTCCTTACAAAGTTTTTTATTTATTGCTTTTGAACACCAGATCTCCTGTGCATATTTCAAATGCTATTATTAAAACCATTTTTTACAATTTAATTTACAAAATGTCAGCACATAAAAAAGGAAATTTTCTTTTTAACCCTTCAAAGGCTGGGCTGGGCAAAAAAGCCTAGACTTCTAGGGCATCAAATTGCTTACTAACAAAATATGGAGGGAAAATTCTCACGCTCTTTTCCACTCCTCACTCCCTCTCTTCCACATTCCAAACTGCTGTTCCCTTCCTCTGACTTCCCTTTTTTCCAAGAAACTTTCATTTTTTTCTATCGTCTGTCACGCTTCACGAGTTCAGAGAGTACATTCTAAGAAGCTGAAGGGATGGACCAAAGAATAACTTTAGCAATACGCATTGTTCAACTAGCTAAATTAGATTAAAATATCATACATTAGAATATGTCTTGTCGTAATTGGACTTGGAGTGGAGTTTTGTCAAGGTTTTGTCCCTTAAACATCTACAGTTTTTAAACACCTGATTATATGTTTCGAGAAGGAGGGATAAGATAAACAGGTGTCTCTCTTGCTTTTCTTCAAAGAATTTTTACGTGATATTTTTTTTCCCTTTAACATGAGTTCGATTCCCATGACCTCTGATCGTTAAATCCATTTTTTGGGGATTGATCGTTTATTTCATACATTTTCACTTGCTTAATTTGAGAATTATTTGCCCAAATTTTACGTAATCTTTCCGGTAACAAACTTATCATGTAAATGGGAATTATTTTTATCTGTTGTAAATTGTAATAGGGTTAAGACTTTTAAAAAGATTCAAGACTGAAACAAATTTGCATTCACCACTGGACATGCGTTTCTAATATGTTCATTCCAAAGAGAAATTTCGTTCTTAACGGCCCTCTTCACTTACCGTCGCCGGAAGCCTTAGCCAATGTTATTCTATGGGGAAATTTTCTTTACAAATAACTTATTAACTAATACATATTTTTAAATTCTGTTTCCACATTCAGAAAATTCCCAACTGTTAAATTGACGGACCTTTTTTAAAAGTGTATTTTTTTTTAATATTTTATTTTGAAATTTCAAAATGAAAAAGTTTCACATATTGAAAATTCGTATTTTGCAGCTTCAAAATAAAATATAAAAAATTAAAAAAATAATTTATTAAAAAAGGTCCGTCGATTTAACAGCTGGGAATTTTCAGAATGTGAAAACAGAATTTAAAAATATGTATTAGTCAATAAGTTATTTGCAAAGAAAAATTTCCCATAGAATAACATTAGCTTCAGCTTCCGGCGGCGGTGAGTGAAGAGGGCCCTTAATACAAATTAGTGTCGTGTCTTGATGAGGATAGATATCATCGCATTTATTAATAGAGTGAATAGGTATTTTGAAGTTAAACCTAAAATGATGTCGTAAAATAAACTTTGTTTATTCATGTATCCCAAACATTACACTCCCCCCCCCCCCTCAACATCGAGCACTAAGTCATATTCCACCTTTCTTCCTTCCCATGTTATCCTGCAGGATTTTTATTGCTACATTTTATAACGATATCTCATTATTAAAAATGGAAGTTTTTCGAATTCTGTTTCTTGAATATTACTCTTTGAATATGTCATCTTTTAACTTAATGAGCAATAATAATAATAATAAATATTTTATTTCATTAAGTAAATTTAGACTTTAACTTTCAATCTCTAAAATAAATATTTATTTATTTAATTGCTCACTAAGTTAAAAGGCGACATGTTTAAAGAGTAATATTCAAAAATCAGAATTTGCGAAATTTCATTTTCGCACGAGATATCCTTATAATACAATGCAACAAAAATCCCATGGGATAACATGAGAAAGGGATTTGGACAAAATCCCCATTGGACAAAATTTCTACTCACACTGGACATAATTAGGTTGCTTATATCCTTTATCTATGGGCACCCTAGACATAACCAGCGCAGCAAAAGTGCGAGAGTTCCGTTTCTTTTACACCGCTGTTTTATTTACCAATAATTTACGAAGATATAAATTTTATTGACGGGGGGGGGGGGGGGGTTTCAATGATATTTCAATGAAGCTCGAAAAAATGTTTTCTTTTAAAAAGGTCATATTATTAAATCAAATAATTCTAATATTAATAATGAAGCTCGAACAAATATTTTCTTTTAAAAAGGTCATATTATTAAATCAAACAATTCTAATGTTAATACTAAAGGACAGAAATTTACCACTCATTTTTTCATCTAAACGTTGTATTGCCAAAATGCAGCCTTAGGGAAAAAATAATAATAATAATAATAATTTTTAGTTGATTTTAAAGAAAAAAATCATAAGCAGATATGTCTTTTATTTATTTATTTATCTTGCATATGTACGTACCCTTTTGGAAAAGAGAATTAGAATTATTGTTTGTCTCATTTTCCAGTTTTAGTTTAGGTTCAATTCTAACTCTTACAATATCTACGGCCGTCAATCCAATGTTATTTTTTGGGACATTTGTTAAGAGAATTACTCATTACCTGATATATATATATATATATATATATATATATATATATATATTAATTCTGTTTTCACTTTCAAAGAATTTACAACTGTTTAATTTATTCGTGTTTTCCGTAAACGAATTTTTAAGATTTCATTTTAAATCTATAAAAAACAAAAAATGCATTTAATTTATATTTAGTTTTTTTTTTTTTTTCGTTCCAAAATAAAAAAAATAAAAAAATCCTTTTTTTGGATAATAAAAGCAATTTATTTTTATTTTTACTAAAAATACTTTGAAAACACGTATTTTTATTTATTTTATTTATTTATTTATTTATTTATTTTTTTTTTCGCTTTGAAATTCTAAATCATCATCAGGAATTTTTATTACTGAATTAAATGAGCAGTTTTAAAAATAATTTTCCTTTCACAGTCAACATTTAAGTCTTCTAATAACATGAATAGCAGCGAAGTCAATTTGAAGTCCGGTGAAGGTTGAACCAAGGAGCTAAGGAAAGTAAGAGATGCTGGAACTATTGGAAAATCACACGAGGCTATGGAATTTCAAAGCGAAAAGCTTAGGATAATATTTAAAAAAAATTTTTAAATAAAAAATAATTTTACGAGTTTTTAAAGTGTTTTTAATAAAAATAACAAATGACACGCGTTTAATTAACTCGTTTTTAGAGATATTGTTTAAAATGCAATTTAAATTGTGATTTTTTTTTTTTTTTTTTTTTTTTTTAATGTAAAAATGTTATTTAAAAAAATACATTAATTAATGAGTACTTATCCTACTAATAAATTTACCCGTAGAATAACATAAACATTAGCTTCTACGACAACGAGTAAATTGTGTCTCATAAATGGAAACATCAGAATTTTTATTTATTTATTTATTTATTTATATTATTGTATACCTCCTTTTATTTTCAATTTAGTAATTCTGTTTAAATGAAATTTGTCAATACAAAAAAAATATTATTTTATGTATTATAATATATATATATATATATATATATTAAGTGAAACTTGAATGAAATATGAAACTCTAAAATTTCCTTCTCAATTATTTAGTGTCTTATTATGTGCCTTTAATGTATTATAAGTAAGTCCCTTAAAAAAAAAAAAAAAAAGGGATTTCAGCGTGAGATTTGACCCCAGCAATAAGCAGTATGACAGAAAGGTTTAATGTGAATGAATTTCTCTACCAATCGCCTTTCTCCATGAGAAATATCACGGGACACCACCTCTAAAATAAAAAAAAATCACAGTGATTGTAGCGATGGGGACGCACAGGGTGCGTGTGCGAGCTATGGTCTAGTGAACTCACGCGTGGGAAACTTTTCATTGAGAAGAGGCGAACAACTACGCCACGCAACTATACTCCCATTGCGTACATACACATTGTGAAAGAAAGGAATGCGGTTCTCCCACTTATAAACACTAAAAGAACTATTCGCAATTTAAGAATCTTTTTTTTTTTTTTTTTTTTTTTTTTTTTTGTTATTGTATTTCGGACAATAGGAGTCGTCACTGGTTATTTTTAAGTTATAAATATAAACACAGAGATCGAAACAAAGATAAAAGTTAGCTGTCGCTTCTCGCCACCTGACCACTGTATATGGAAAAGAAGGGAAGGGACTTAAAAATTTCTCAACAGGTTGTCAATTTTCTAGTCATTTTTGTTGTATTAATGTCTTTCGTAATGTATGTACAACCATCTGTCCAACTGTAGACATTAGAAGTACATTTTTAGAGCTAAAAATTAATTTTTATAATTTAGATTCTAAAGTAAAATTTTTTCTCATATGCGGGGCTCAGATGTTTTATACATTTCCACTGAAAGTTGCAAGTAAGGCTTATTTAAAATGTGCGTACGTGACATTTTAATAATAATTGCTGTTGGAATGTTGCTATAAGTACATATAGCCCCATCCCCCCTTTTTTAAGCGTTTAAAATGAATTGAAATCTACAACAAACATTTAGGGCCGAACAAAAATTCAAATTCGTCTCTACCAGGCGTTTGGTATTTTGAGTTAGGCCAATTGACTACGCGAATGTCTCAAATGAGTAACCTCCACGAAAGTCTTTCTATAGGATACTGGATCCTAACCCGTATTTAACCTGTATCCTACCCGCAAAATTCAGAGAAAACTACGGAAAACTCTGAATGACTAGGTTGACAAGCGCTAACTGGATTTAAATAAATGTGGTCCATCCCATTCTCATCCCCTTTACACATAAATATAAGCCAAAACTGTTGAATGATTGATCCTCAGATGTAACCAACATCAATTTAGATTATTGCCCAACCAAATATCAAGTTTGTTTTAATTTCGTCCATTGGATCGTGAGATACAGCTTCCACAAAAAAATTTATACACTCACAAAGATACCAGCCACTTTTTAAAAATGATCAAGACGTGTTCAAGACATGTTCAACATCTCAAAACGTGTAAATTCATCGAAAACCGGGGGCCAAAAATTCTCACAAATTCAATACTTTCATACGGCCACATATATATATCAAAGAAAAAATAATAAATGAATAAATAAACAGTAAGAAAAAATTTGTTAATGTAATAAAAGTTAGTTTGACTCATTATAATGAATTGATCTATTCTAATATTGTTATAATTGCTTGAGTTATAATACTAAGACCCGTTTTGTGTTTTATATTTTTCTTTTTTATTTAACAGAAGACAGTAAATTTTTTCGACGATTTAATGTTTTAAGAGGTCTGAACGCGTTTTCACCATTTTTGGAACGATGTCTCTGTCTTTCAAAAATTCTTTGGAAGCTCTAATTCAAGAATTAATACACATAATTTCATACAAATTTATATTTAGTTGCACTTTGACATAAATTGTAATCTTCGAACTTTTGATACATACCTACCAAAAAGGGGGTTTGTTATATTGCAGTCACCCCCACCCCCATTTTCAGGCAACTTATTTAATGTATAATTGCGCAAAATATAATAACTGAGAGGATTATTATGAAGAAAATGTGCTGATTCAATATGGGTGCATATTGGCCGATATATAACGTTGCTATGCTGCAATTTTTCTCGTGAATATCTCAGCTTTTATAGCGTATAAATGCCCCAAGTTTGACATGCGATTTAAAGATATACGAAAAGAATGCTGACTTAGAGAACTGGATGTATAGTGACTGACAGGTGGCGCTGCTATTATACTTTCTACGATTTTTAAAATGACAGCCTTAATTCAGCCTTTATTAGTTAAAATTATGCCAAACTAAATATAAAATCTTTATTGTGAGAAACAATGTAAAATATTTATTTGTGCATAATAAATAACCAGTAGGTGACACTATTATAGTAAATGATGTAGAATTAAGTTTTGTAATGACTACAAGAGAATAGAATTTTTTTTTTTTTTTTAAGTGAGTTCTGTATTAATTACTTATATTTTATCTTCAAAATTCTAGCATTCGTAAATTTATTATTTTCTTCTTATCAAATTTGTTCGGTCATCAATTCATTTCAATATATCGTTTATCTTTGCCTGATAATATCGTCACTTTCAGTGATACCGTTAGATAAGAATTTAGTAAATACCATGTAATATCGAAATTCCAAAATAAAATTTTCCACTAGTAATTTTTGTATATTTAATCAAAGTTTCTACTGACGCAAGAGAGGAATAAGTTTAACAAATGATATACATTGAAAGGTAGAATTTGTAGATAATTTTTTTATTTTGGGAAAAAGGGTGACGTTATCATTATCCTATTGACGTAAAACTAATTTTTAAATAAATCATTAGGTTCTTTCACATTTACGCAAATTAATTATCATACCAAAATTTATTTTATGAAAATTTCATGCGTAATTAATTAGAGACCAAAATAGAACGAATTAGATCATAAAAAAAAGCACTTTTTAAAGCTAGTATGTTGTGGACACCACATGACTTTCTTCTATATTTTCCAATTCAAATTCACTCAGTAAAAATAATTTATTAAAATTATTATTTTAAAAAATTATCTTCAATGATAATGCAGACTATTTCCATATTAGAGAAGTAGTATAACTCTAAATATATATATATATATATATATATATATATATATAAAAAGTCAATTTTATTCTCAATATTACATTAAAAAAAAAAAAAAAAAAAAAAAGAAGAAGAAAGAATTTTTGTTTGTTTGTTTGTTAAAAAGGAAAAAATCGATAACTTTATTTTAAATTATCGCAGATCGATGGTTCAACCATTTGTTTTAAAGGTATTGGCGAGCTCTTTTGAAAGATACCCATCGTGAAAATTTACTCCCCTCGAGGGGGAAGGGGAGGCGAGACTCCTACATACACAATTTTTTTTTCCCCAGTTGACTATCTCTATTACAAATAATTCTTTTAAATGTCATAATGATTATTAAAAAATAATTATTTTTATGCATATTTATACAACATTTTGTCCTATACCACCATGTTAAAAATTTAGAAAAAGAGGGATGGCAACGCAAGCTGTTGGGCAGTTTTTACCAATAGTTAATAGGCACTAATTTATGTCAATGTGTAACTACATACCAATTTGTATGAAATTCTGTGCAGTAGTACTTGAGATACAGTTGCCACAAAATTTTGTCACACACACACAGATAGGCAAACAGACAGACATTTTCTAAAAAAAACTCTTTGGCATGTAACATAATTGTTCGGTATTTATAAAGCAGAAAATTACTCTAAACTACGTAAAATTTAAAGTAAAAAAGAAAGAACGATAAAATAAAATAAAATAAAATTTTGATTTTACTTGTTATCAAAATCACATTCTTTCATTTAAGTGTTCACCAGTAGTTTAGAAATTTATTCAAGTGTTCTCAAAATAAATAAATAAATAAAATAAAAATAAATAAAATAAAATAAATAAATAGATAAATAAATAAATAAATATTTAATAAAAAATAAATTAAATTAAATTAAAATTAAATAAATAACAAAAGAATGCTAAACAATTGAATGTTAATAATCGGAACGCCTTAAAAAATCAGGGAGTAAAAATGTTTTTTTTTCCCCAAGATTATTGCTGATAAGTTTTTGGTGCATATCGTTCAACAGGTGGGTCAGCTGTACTTTTTTTTTTTTTTTTTTTTACTATGGCAGTTATAGGATAAAATTTCGTATGAATGCGTAGTTTTAACGAATTATTGTGAAATTAAAAATAATTATTTACGACAGTAATAGTTAATTATATTTTGAATTATGTATTGGCATCGCTTACCCCACCATGAGGCTGTATATTTTCAGTGCGAGTATTTTTCAAAAAAATTCGTCAATACTTTTAAAACGAATGGTTGAACGGCGAGTCGTATTAATCCTGGACGATAGGACCCATGCCCCAGCCCGCCCGGTTCCCGCTGTTCAATGTATTTTTCTAGTCAACTTTGTCCCCTTATTACTTCCGGCGTGAATTTTTTTTTTTTTAAACACACTTGACATTGTGAGTTTTTTTGCTTTTCTTCCCATGCTATTCCTATGGGGTTTTTAAGCTTTTTTTCCCCCTCTTTTTCTACATTCTAAAGTGGCGCCACTTTAGAATGTAGAATAAGAGGGGAAAAAAGGCTAAAAACCCCATAGGAATAGCATGGGAAGAAAAGCAAAAAAACTCACAATGTCAAGTGTGTTAAAAAAAAAAAAAAAAAAAAAAAAAATTCACACCGGAAGTAATAAGGGGACAAAGTTGACTAGAAAAATACATTGAACAGCGGGAACCGGGCGGGCTGGGGCATGGGTCCTATCGTCCAGGATCAATACGACTCGCCTAGTATGTTTAGTTCGCCATGTTTAGATCTGTGATAATTTAAAACACAGTTATCAAATTTTTCATTTTTGATGGGGGGAAAAAGGAGCATTTCCTTCAATGTCGGCACAAAATTGATTTTCTTTGAGCATTGAGCGCTATACTTCTCTAGATGAAAATTGTCTGTATTCGTCATGGAAAATAATTTTAATAAATAAATTGTAGTGCGCGAATTTGTGGAGGAAATGGAAGAAGACAGTTTTGTGATGGCTATAACATACTAATTTTGTTAATGTTACTAACTTACTATGTTTGTTGACGATATCAGCCTCTTGACTATGCCGAAAATCTCTTGGGTAGAAATTTATACAACTACTTTTCGATACGGGACATCATCCTTATGAATGCCTGTAAAACTCCTTTTTCAGCAATAACGGCGCTTCAGCAGAGAAGCAATTTCTGACATGACGTAACAATATTGTATTGTACATAAAAGTGTGTTGCTTTTCCAGTAAGCAGATAGATTTGATTCTCTAGATATTTTTCATGATCTCTCTGAGTAATGTTAAAGATTAAATGCTTCAGTAAGCGAACAGAACTACACTAAAACGGAAAAGTTAAAAGAAAATGGTACGTTTTATTTAAATGAACACATCTGGTTTTAGAAATTTAATTGCCGCGTATTTCATAAGTTTTAATAATTGATAGCATTATTACATGGATTATTAAGAATTAGTCATATAAAATAATTGCAGAAAAATAAATATCATTATTATGGAAAATGAAGCAATTATTTTTCGTTCAAGTTTAAATGATGATATGTTTAAAAAAATCTACATTTTTAAACAATATATTTATATATTTTAGTCTGCTTGGAAAAATATTACCATATTTAGTAATATCATAAAACAGGTGTACCAATTAAGGAATTGTTAATTTTTGGAAATTTTAACGCATTTACTAATTGTCTCAAAATTCGTGAGTAATTTACATAAATTTACCACAAAGAAGAAAAATATGTTTAACAAATTATTTGAATCTAATTGAATAAAATTACTAACAAGGAAACATTCAAAAGGTGTCATTTTCAAAAAGTATTGAAAAAAAAATATATATATATGTGATTCTACTCTTCAAAAAACACCAGAAAATGAAAAAATGATCGGCTGAAATTAATTACAGCGGCCACAAAAAATTATCAAAATTAAGCATATTTGGCGATTTTGCACTGCTAGGCGATTGATTTTGAGTACTTGGCGGAAAAGCAAAACACGGTTCTGTTCGTACACATCAATCTCGGTGCTAGCAAACGTATCACCTAACAGCGCAAAATCGCCAAATATGCTTAATTTTGATAATTTTTTGTGGTCGCTGTAATTAATTTCAGCTGATATTTTTTTCTTTTTCTGGTGTTTTATGAAGAGTAGAATCACATATATTTTTTCAATACTCTTTGAAGATGACACCTTTTGAATGTTTCCTTGTAAAAAAAAAAAAAAAAAACTACGAACTATCGCGGATGCATAGTAATGCCTTTTCAAGCAACACATTTATTTATTTATTTTATATTTAAAATTATTTAAAAACGATCGTATTATTGAAATTATATAAAAATATGTAAATTTAACGCCATTCAAGAAATAGCTAATAAATTGAAAATTTATAAAAACAATGATCAAAATCAAATTGTTTCATTATTTTTGAAATTCATGAAACGTTAAAAAAAAAAAAAAAAAAAAAAAAAAAAAAAATGCCGCATTTCAAAAAACACAAGCAAATCATGGCTTACACAACAAATGGATATTTTGCAAGCCATATACTGAATTGCATTAATAAGAAATAGGGGTATTTTGCAATATGTGAACAGCTTAAAGCAGAGATGAGATAAAAATTAAAATATGATTTATCATATTCTGTAAATGTATATTTTAAACATAACATGCGTTTGTCTAGATCTAGAACACATGAACATTTTTTAAAATTTAACTAACAAACCGTAGATTTTTATTATTCCTCTAAATTATACTTACGCTGATTGGAAAAAGTACAATTCTAAATTGTACTATTATAATTTTACTAAAACGGTGATCTCGATTCATAAAGTCACTCTAGTATAAAATACACAGATGCCAACATTTTAATTTATTCCGGAGTATTTTTAGCCCCGCCTTCATTTCATACCATCTTTTTCTTAACCCGTTAGTAGTCGCTATAGACAGCGCCACCTATTACAGATTGCGCACTTTTTATTTAACTGTCACCAATAATTTTAAGAAGTGATGTGATCGACGTTTCTTCGATTTTATTCGCGTTTTATGTATATCAAATGCCACTTCTAAAACTTTTTGGTGGCTATTGAATAAAAAAATCTGGCAACACTGAATGATGGGCGGCAAATCGACCAAGTAGCGACTACTAACGAGTTAAGAGTAATTTTTTTCTTATTTTATTTTAGTTATGTATTGATGAAAAATATTCTATAAATAAAATAGTGCGGATTAAAGGTGGGGCTAAAAATGCTCCGAAATAAATTAAAACGTTGGCAATTATGAAATTGTTATCGAATTCACCCTTTCTTCTTTATGGAATTTTTGCTTTTTTGTATTATAAGCAGGAATTTTTACAAGGTGACCGTGATCTCGATTCATAAAGTCACTTTAGTATAAATTACAGAGATGCCAACATTTTAATTTATTCCGGAGTAATATTAGCCCCACCTTCATTTCATACCATCTTTTTCTTAAGAGTAATTTTTTTCTTATTTTATTGTAGTTATGTATTGATGAAAAATATTCTATAAATAAAATAGTGCGGATTAAAGGTGGGGCTAAAAATGCTCCGAAATAAATTAAAACGTTGGCAACTATGAAATTGTCATCGAATTCACCCTTTCTTCTTTATGATTTTTTTTTTTTTTTTTTTTTTTTTTTGTATTATAAGCAGGGTTCCTACGGCCCGAACTTTTACAAGGTGACCGTGATCTCGATTCATAAAGTCACTTTAGTATAAATTACAGCGATGCCAACATTTTAATTTATTCCGGAGTATTTTTAGCCCTGCCTTCATTTCATACCATCTTTTTCTTAAGAGTAATTAGTTCCCCATCATACTATAGGTATGGGGAACTTAGATAATCCTGAAAATTTTTGACCTCGGTTTTTTGACTTTTTTACACGTTTTCAGGTGTGGGGAATCCGAAAATGACAAAACTTGTATGGTGTCTGTCTGTAGGGTGTCTGTTAGTGTGTTAGTCCGTTAGTTTGTTAGTCTGTTAGTCTGTTTACACGATATCTCACGAACAAATGGTCGCAGAGAGGTCAGACCAGTTTTAAAATATTACTTTCAATACTGGCAAGAACCCTATACATTTACGACATTCGAATTAAAAATCTTCATAAGTTATTAGAAATTTACGATTTTCTTAACATGGGAGAATAGGACAAAATTTCACTTAAACGTGCATTAAATGGAAGCTTTTTACTGTAAAAATGTCAGACCAGTTTTAAAATATCAGTTTTGATGCCGGAATGAACATCAGTAAGTATAAATATGCCTCTTTGAAAATTTCGCAAGTTATTGGAAATTTACGAATTTCTTAACATGGCAGTATAGGGTAAAATTTCACATAAACGCCCACTTTGAGAGATATTTTCATTGTGACTTGCCTTACTTGGCTCCATACAATGTGGTGGAAGTCATTTTGAACAACTTCAGCTTAAATAAATCTTTGAAAACGTAGAATTGTATTGGTATTGTGTTTCTGCTCATTATATTTTAATATATGGCTCACATGTATTAATTTGCTTGAAGTATTCAACATCAACGCCACCTAACGGTAGTTTTTTAAATTATTATTTTTTTTTTTTTTCTTTGTTCTTAAAAAAAAAAAATCTGCCTTCTTTCTGATGCCATTGATGCAAACCGCACTTTTTTATCATCATTTGTTCTTTTTTAATGAATTTGTAAAGTTTTCACGAACTTTTAGTGCCCCCGGTATATATATATTTTTTCACATTTATTCATCGATTGTGCGAATTTCGGTTCTTCAGTGCCGCTGCCTTGTTGAAATGTGCAAGTTTTTTCTTTTTTTCTTTCTTTCTTTCTTTCTTTCTTTCTTTTTTTTAATTAATTATTCAATTTTAAATGAGGTAATCTTCAGGTTTAAAAATCAAGTTGCACTCATCTTCATAAAGTAAGTTTTTTTTTTTTTTTTTTTTTTTTCCTAAACTATTTCTGTGGAAAAATCAACAAACTGAATTTATGAAGCAAAAATTATATCTTCTTCTAAACAGTGTATCTAAACTGATCAAGAAATAACATAACACTTTTCAAATTTTGTCTTTGCATTATAAGTCCTTGAATATAATCGCCTTTTAAATTAGTGAGCATTATTTTTAAAAATAAATTTAAATATTTTATTTCAGTAAGTAAATTTAAAACTCTAATTTTCAATCATTAAAAGAAATATTTATTTTTTGCAAAAAATTGCTTACTAAGCTAAAAGGTGACATGTGCAAAAAAGTAAAATTCAAAAAATTGAATTCAGAAAACCTTTTTTTTTTCTTTTTCTTTTTTGAGATTTTTTAAAATACGAAGCAATAAAAATCCCATAGGATAACATGGGAGGGGGTAGGGAAAAGAAAGAGTGAATAGATTCATTCTTTCTCTCCGTGTAATCCTATGTAATTTTTGTTACTTCGTTTTATAATGACATCTGAAAGAAAAATAAAGTTTTTTTTTTTTTTTTTTTTTTTTTTTTTTTTTTTCGAGATTAAAAACACCCTAGAGTTTGCTTAATGAAAGGAAATATTTAAATTTATTTTTATTTTTATTTATGTTTTTATTATTATTATTATTATTATTTCTGAATAAGCTAAAAAGTGGCATGTTAAAAAAGTGGAATTCAAAAAATTACATTTTTGATGAGGTATCCTTATAATATGAAGCAAAACAAATCCCATAGCTTAACGGGCCTCTGCACTCATCGTCGGTAGAAGCCCAAGCCAATGTTATTCTATGGGGAATTTTGTTCAATTATAACTCACTAACTAATGCAATTTTTTTTAACTCCGCTTTCACATTCAGAAAATTCACAATTAATGCTTTATTTTCAAGCTGTAAAAACCGAATTTTCATTATGTAAAATTTTCCATTTTACAGTTCCAAAATAAAACATTCAAAATTTAAAAATATGCATTAGTTATTGAGTTATAATTAGACAAAATTCCCTATAGATTAACATTGGATTGAGCTTCCATCGATATGTATCTAACTAATGTACAGCCTTGTTTTCTCAGGTAGCGAAATTTTGCTTCGTATGATATGGATTTCTTTTTAATGTTCGAAGTAACGCGAAATATTTTATATACAGCTGGAAATACAGAACTGGATTTGGTACAAGCATATTACTTAAAGTCTAGACAGTTCGAAGGAAAACAGGAAAAAAGGCAATTCTAACTAATGTCTTCAAATCTTTGAATTCTTCAAGGTTTAAATCTTTCTTGATTTTTAGCAGTCGTTTTGCAAATAACTTACAATGATTTGCTTAATGATCTTTAAAAGTGATTAGCTGAAAAGAGATGAAAATAACGTTTTGAATACAACTAATGTTAAAAAATTGTTTTATGCAGTACAAAAAGAAAAAAGAAAAATAATAATAATATTATAGTTTTAAAAAATTAAAGAACACGCTTTTATAGAAATGTGAACTAAAAAGCACAAAATATCTATCTTAGTATTAAAATGCAGGGTAAGAGAAAATCGTGTGAGTGACACAACATAATATTTATATATATTTATATCTTTAATTAGAATAATTTAGAATTAAACAAAAACCATTTTTAAAAAATCTCCCCTGACTGGGCTCGAACGCTAGACCTTTAGGTTCCTAGCGCGGAGCTTTACCTCACAGCCACAGCGTTCACGTAGGGAAAGTCTTTTTTTTTCAATATAGATTTTTTGTTTGCTCCCAGAGCGGTTACAAACATACATTATACATACAAACATACATACAGGTGAAGCTAATAAAAGCGTGTTAAAAAAATCAAATATCTGAAAGATGGACGTTTTTTAATCCTCATTAGTCACTTTGTCCCCTTAAGAAAGTACAGTACCTATACTTTCTGACAGCCAAAGCGCATGTTATTCTAAGGGAAATTTGATTTAAAAATTACTCATTATCTAATATTTAATTCCGTTTTTACATTCAGAAAATTCACAACAGCTGTTTATTTTTTACTTTCTTCTATATGTATATATAAAGTATTGGATTCGTGACAAATTTTCGAACTCCAGTTTTCGATGGATTTACACGTTTTGAGATGTCCTGAACACGATTTGACTGTTTTTAGAAAATGTCTGCCTACGCGTGTGCCTGTGTGTGCGTGTATCACAAATTTTGTGGACGCTGTATCTCACGAACCAATGAACGAAATTTAACCAAACTTGGTATTTAGTTGGACCTTGACATAAACTGGTGCTGATTAGACTTGTGAAACAATAGTTCAATAGGTGGCGCTGTGATCGCATTTTTTCTAAATTTTTAACATAGCAGTATAGGACAAAATTTCGTATAAATGTACATAATGTGAGTTATTTTAATCGTTTGATTGTAAAATTAATATGAATTATTGATAATAATAGTATTTATCTAGGAAAAAAATTTTGTGCATGTGGGAGCATCGCTTTCCCCTTGGGGGGAAGTAAATCTTCAATATGGGTACCTTTCGAAAGATCTCGTCAATACCTTTAAAACGAATGGTTGAACTATATCTGTAATAAGTTAAAACAAAGTTATCGATTTTTTTAATCTTTTAACGAAAAAAATCTGGGGGGGGGGGCATTTCTTTTGATTTGCAAAAAATTGACATCTTTCGGCATTTAGTGATAATATATTTCTGTCAGATAAAAATCGCCTGCATTTATAATGGAAAATAATTTGATAATTTAATAAATAATTTGTATTAAATAAATTTTGTGTAAAATTATATAGAAGAAAGTCATGTGGTGGCCACATCATAATTGTTTATTTATCATATCTATAAATTGATATCACATATCTCTAAAAAACACAGCTCCTTAAAAGGCGAGGTATAAAGTGGAGGTAAAACAATTCTTAATTTTTAATTTCTTCTATATAAGAAGAAAGTATTGGATTCATAAAAGTTTTCGACATCCTATTTTCGATGAATTTAGACATTTTGAGGTCTCTTGAACATAATTTAACTATTTTTTAGAAAATGTTTGTCTATCTCTCTATGTGTGTGTGCTAGTGTGTATGCATCATAAATTTTGTGGACGCTATTTCTCATGAACTAATGAACGAAATTTAACCAAACTTGGAATTCAGTTATACCTTGACAGAAACTAGTGCTGATTACATTTTGGGATCAATCGCTCAACAGGTGGCGCTGTCATCCATTTTTTTTTTTTTTCTAAATTTGTAACATGGCAGTATAGAAAAAAATTTCGTATAAAAGCACATAGTGATGAATTTTTGAAAATAGTTGTAGTAAGCTAGAAAAAAAAAATCTGTACGTGTAGGAGCATCACACTCCCCTCTGAGGGGAAGTACTCCCCGGGAGAATATTTATTTTCAATATGGGTATCTTTTAAAAGAACTCGCCAATATCTTTAAGACGAATGGTTCAACCACAGATTTGTGATAATTTTAAATAAAGATATCGATCTTTTTATTTTATTTTTAACACACACATACACACACACACAAAAAAAAAAAAGAAAAAAAAAAAGAAAAAGAAAAAAAGAAAAAAGTATAAAGAAAGAAACGCATTTCCCGAGATATTTTCTGGATTGCATAAAACTGATTTTCTTTGAACATTTATTGTTATACTTCTTTGCGATAAAAATCGATTGTATTGATCATGGAAGATAATTTTAATAAATGATTGGGAATTTGTATAGGAAAATATAAAAGAAATTCTTGTGGTGCCCACAACGTACTAGTTCATTCATTACTAAACGATAAAGATAAGTAAAAGATCCAAAGATAGATAATTTATTATTGTTGGAGCACATTTTTAGATTTTAACACGGAATAAAGCTGTTCTCTGTTATTTTATCCATTTAAAAAGAAGCCATAAAATGTTCTTTGTTAAGAAATGCTGGATAAATATTTAAGAGGAAATCATTAAAAGTAAATTTTGATTAAAATTTTAAATGAAATAGAGAAAAAAATTAAATATATTGTGTTTACGATGTATAATTTTCATCAAAACCTCTATATCAAAATATTTTTGAGAGCTAAGTTTTCGCTATCGCAAGTCTCCTATTATTTTGAACTTTGAATGCCAATTTTGTGTTTATATTCCCAATTACTTACCTGAGAAGCATGTGGTTTCTTGTTTGTCAATTTTGACGCATGTTTCAGTTGAAGGTCGCAGTATATTTGCTTTTCTTTCACATGCTTAGACAGTCACATGATTTTAAAGATAAGTTTTCCGCCGATTTCATTTTTCTGAGAAAAGTATGAATTTCGTGATTGCTTTCAAGGAAAGTAAAGGAAAAAAGTCTTTAAATTGCGATCAAAAAAAAAAAAAAAAAAAAAAAGAGTACCAATAGTAATAACTCGAATAGTTTCTCTCTCTCTTTCTTTTTCTTCTTTTATTTAGTTAAGGATTTTTCTTGGGCACATCGGTGGTAAAAAAAAGTAAGGTGATTTTTAGCTATTGCACACATTTTTTGTGTACTATATGAAGGAAAGTATCTGAAAATCATTCACAGCATTTCCAGGTGGCGAAAAGGTTCCATGACACGCAGAGCCTGATTACCACCTGTTGGGGCCCAAGGCCCAGGACGATTTTGTCCCCCCCCCCCCACACACACACACTCTTGAAAAAATTATAGTTTTTTTTTTTTTTTTTTTTTTTTTATCTAATTTGTGCACAAAGTTTGACTGCTGGTAAAAAAGTTAAAGCATCACCTTCATAAAAAATTTGTTTTAACTTCTTTTGCAATAGAACTTAAAATCATTATTATTATTGGTGCAGGGGTAATCTTTCTTCTATGACTGTTGGAATTCACTTGCATAGAAATGTAATTTTTTACCAGATATTCTTTATAATACGTTTTCTTTTTTAATCCTAATCTACCTCATTCATACCATACGAAGTCAGCGGGTATGTAAATATGAACACATGACCAAGTACTACTGAAAATGTAAAGATATTTTCCATTAGGATGATACAAAGTTCTTTAATTTGTATTATATAACTAAGTCTGCAAGTGAAAATTTATCTGGATTTTTTGGTCTGCTGTATAATGTTATATCATTCGACCGATCTCCACGAAAACTGGTATATTTTATAATCTAGCTAATGTTGTATTTTTTAATTTAATCGGATAATTTGTTAAAAGATAATATTAAAAAGTCCCTACTTTCAACTAAAGATTATTATCGTTAGCTAACTTTTGCTTAATTTTTTTTAAGGAAATATTTTCCAAAAATAGCATTTTTTAAATTTAAATTATTTTGGTGCCTCTAGATAGAGGTGCCCTAGGCCGAGGCCTTGTTGGCCTGTGTGATAATCAGGCCCTGATGACACGCTGAACGAAAGTCTCTCGTGTGATATGGACAAGACATTCAAGTTCTCAAAATTTCTTCTTCGAGTTTAGTGTCAAAACTAGGGTAGCATAGGTTGAGGTATATAAATACTTAGAAATGGACTCTTCCCACCTGACGTCAGAGGTCACATGATAGAGGAAAAACAAATAGCAGACGAAGTCTTGCTTATCTAGAGCGATTGCTGAAATAACATATTTTCTATTCTTAATTTTGATCAATCGTATTTAATCTGTGTTATTTTTTATACATCATCATTTTTAATCCATTTTATATCATTATTCATCATCTTTTGTTTGCCGTATACATTTACAATCATCATTTAGTTTATACCTGTTATTGATGTTCATGAAGACATGTTTAAATACTCTGATTTTTGGTACTTAAATCAGTGACAGTGCAATATCGTACGGCGTAAATCCATTTAGACCAGTAACTAAGTTAATTAACTTGTTGTAACACTTTTATGCAATTAAATTAAATGAAAACATTTTGAAATTTCAAATTATAACCCATAAACATTCCACAAGAAGCTATTATTTATTGCTAGATCAGTTAATGTTACAGTTACACTACATTATACAAAAATCGATTCCTATAGGTAAAAATAAATAAACACATAAAATGTTTTTTAAAAATTATTAAATTTACAAATACAATTATTCTACTGTTTACAAATGCACAATATTACTTTTATTTTATTTTATATTAAATATTAAAATTTTTGTTCTTAAGAACAATATTTAATTGAATTCGATTCTCTGAATTCGATTATTCGTTTTCCTCTATCACGTGATTGAGCAGACGACGCTGGGAAGAGCCCATTCACTTTTGGCTGAACTCTAATTGTTTCAAGAACCGCTCATGTGTGACGCAAAGCTTGGTTGTAAATATGATTACTGATCAGTATCTTTGGATTCTTCAGTAATCAATAATACAGCCAATTAGCATATAATTTAGCATGCATGGTTTGTAACAGAATTAGTTTCATTGTCAGGAAATCTGTTGCAAAACAAAAATAGACACAAGAGGAAAGATACGACCTCTTTCTCTAAAACCAAAAAAATTCTACAATAAGATATATTTTCCGTACGGTAACAGAATATTTATAATGAAAAATGTTTTAACAAAATGCGTGACATTTTTGATAAAAACATAGGAGTCGCCTCTAATTTTCGAGATCTGGATTTGTTTCTGGAATAATATGCCCCTGGTTTGAATCCCAAGAAAGGCATGGATGTTTGTGAAGTCCTCATATGTCTACAAGATATTATGCATTGTTATTGTGAATAAATCAGACATGAGAGCGCAGAAAATTAAAAAAAAAAGGAAACACGCGTGTTCATAAAATTAATTTTAAAAGAAAAATAACGTGCGCGGGGAAAACTATACAAATGTACGTTCATAAAATTTATTTCAAATGAAAAATAATGCTCACAGGAAAAAACTATACAAAATATTTTTAAAGAGACAAATTAAACTAAAAGAATAATGCATATCAACACAATAAAACATGTGTTTAAAAAGGAAAAAAAAAAAAAAAAAAAAAAACGTTAGCTAGCAATCAACATTTAATCATTGGCTGGTGGTGGAAAATAGGAAAAAAGGGGGTGTGTGTGTAAAAAGTAGTTCATGAGAGAAATATTAAACACAATTCTACTTCTTTATGGCTTCTAGAATATCATAAAGTAAGTTTAAAATTAATATTGCGGATGGATAAATATTCAAAAATAAAAGTCTTCCCGCAGAATGTTTGATCGGCAATGGTTAGAGATGAAAAAGGGCGGGGGGGGGGGACAAAAAAATTACATGAGTGAGAAATATTGAATAATTCTGTTCTTTTATATGTTACAGAATCTGATAAAGCATGTTTAAAATGAATATTGACATTTATATTTTGGATGGAAAAAGATTGAGAATCTAAAGTTTTTCGTGGAGCGTTTGAACATTGATCGTTATTGGAGTTTGATTTTAACAAAATAAAAAACCGCGGAATTAACGAAAATCACAAAAAAGCGGAAAATCGCGGATCGCGGAAAATTCTCATGCCTGATAAATGTGATGTGGATCATTCAAGACAAGAATCATTGAACTAAAGGTCTCGAAGCTGTCAAATAAACGTCAAATACCAAACAGCAGTGGAGCCAATAATGGATGACTATCCGAATAATTCATCTTTCTATAAAAATAAAAATTTCAATGTTTTAATTTTTTATCTGAATTTTGAGAGGGATGGGAACATAAAATTAAGACATTTCTAAAATTCAAATTCTACTTGCATCAGGAAAAATAACATATATTAAAGAAAGATTTTATTTTGTCACAAAATTTTATTCATAGTTAAAAAAAAAAAAAAACGTTTGATATAAATCTCACAGTTTTCCCCCTTGATATTGTTTTACTTATATGAATAAAATTTCAAAATAAAATCTGTCGTTTAACAGAATAGCGTAATTTTATTTATCTTTGGAGTCAAAAGCAGAAAAAGATTAATCTTTTGACTAAATAACCCCCCCCCCCCCTCCACTTAAAAAAAAAAAAAAAAAAACTGCCTGTTGAAAATTCTGTCAGGATAGAAACTGATTAAAAATTATCATTATATATTTCCCTTTGTCGATAGACCTATTACTGAAATACTTTTCTTCAATTTTCTGTGCGTAGAACAGTTCCCATCTCCCTTTGCCTCTGACTTTTTTTTTTAATTTTTTTTTTTTTCAATTTCACCTATTCTAAGAGCAAGAGTGCACTATATGTTTTGCTTTGTTCCATATGTTATATGGAATCCACAATGGCTTCGTTTCCATATGTGATTGTTTAATGATTTAAGTCTTTCTCCCTGGTGTTTGATCATTGTAATGATGGATTATTATTACCATTCATTAATATAAATTGAAATCACTGTCCTTTTTTGTTGTTGTTGTTGTTTCTAGAACAGCAATTTGATTTGTATTCTAGCCCTAACCAATTTAATAATCCTAATCATTCTTACTTTTGATCAACAAATTTATTTTTTATTTGTTTGATTTTTTTTTTTTCTAGAAAAGCAATTTGATTTACATCTTTCTAGCAAATATGTATGATAGATAATTAGATTAGATGCAATATCAATATAAATGTATTTAAGTTTGAATTATTATTATTATTTATTTACTATTTATTTATTATTATTATTAAAGTTGATGCCTTACATGGTGAAAGATAAAATGGCTTTTAAAATAACTTTATATATTTATTTTTTGACATAAAATCGCATATATATTCAGAATAAATAAAAGTAAGTAAAAAGACTGTGTATTAAGAAATTGTGTAATTGAAATAAAGAAGTAGTGAGTAGTGTAATTTTATTCTAAGAAGCAAGAAGCCTGGAAATAAATTTGCTTTTTCAGAAATTTCCGCTATTATTTTCTTTCAACTCATCTCTAATATAAAGTTTTCAAACATTCAGTCGTCTAGTGGGTGGGCTGACCCCAATTTACGAAATGAACAAAACAATTTAAGCTGAGGAGTTATCAAAACTGCCGCTTATTATTATTATTATTTTCTTTTTAAACAAGTGAAATAAGCAATTTTGAAAAAGTTATACAATCATCAAAATCGGCAGATTTTCTAAAGGACTGTTGTTCTAAGAAACAGAGGTCATTTTTCGACGTCAGTACTGCTGTAAATTGATCAGGCAAACAGGAAAGCAATCTGGTTTCAGTCTCGACTCGACTGCTTGAAAGAGGAAGAATAAACACACTCAGTGTTGCCAGACGATCGACAGTCAATTTCCCCAAAGAGTTTTCAAATTTCCCTAAATCAAGAGTTTTTTTCCAAAAAAAATCCTCAACTCAATTTATACTGAAATTGTAAATAAATAAAAATAAATAAATAAATAAATAAAATAAAATAGAGAACATTTAAAAATTTAAGTTGCCATTTTTCCCCAAATTCTTTTTTGAAAAAAATCAACATTTACAAAAATTAACTTTAAATACACTAGTTTTTGGAAAATTTTCAATCTGTGTAACTTTCTGAATGTAGTTTTTTCCCCTCTAATCATTTATTCTTATTCTTATCCCATATGTATCAGTGGCGGATTTAAGCCCCCCCCCCCCAAAAAAAAAGAAAAAAACACTGACATTCACAATTGAATATTGCAATTGTAAATTTTTTATTGGTCTGGAATAACACTTTGAAAAAGCTTAGCCCCCCCCCCCCCCCCCAAAAAAAAAAAAAAAAAAAAGTCAAGTTCTGGATTCGCCACTGATATGTATCTATAAAAAAGTTTTTGTGGACTATAAAATGCATGAAAAACAAGGTATTCAGACGAGCGGACAATACCTAATCTCGCCGGCAGCCTTCGCCCATGTTATTGTATGGGAAATTTTGTTTACATAATTACTCATTACAATGAATATTTTTCAATTCTGTTTTCACATTTAGAAAATTCATAAGCGTTAAATTAGTACTTGTTTTCCAAAAATTGATTTTTTTAAATTTTAGTATTTCATTTTGCGATTAGAAAATGAGAAAAATGCATTTTGTGAAAAATCGCATTTTTGAACTCAAAATTAAAAGGTAAAAATTAAAAAAAAAATGAATTTTTCAAAAATGAGTACTCATTTAACGGTTCTGAATTTTCTGACTGCGAAAACAGAATTTAAAAATATACATTAGGTAATGTATAATTGTAGCAACAAATTTTCCCATAGAATAACATGGGCGAAGGCTGCCGGCGAGATTAGGTATTGTCCCCTCTTAATCAGCTTACATCAAAATAGATGTTTCATGCCTGCAACCTGCAAGTTTAATTCAAACATAAAGATCAAGCATACTAGTTTAGACTGGTTCAGTTTATTTTAAGCTTGATTATTCAAGCGGCAATGAATACGTATTTTACGTAGCAAGCATTTACAATGCTTGCTATAGCACACATGAACCAAATAAAAATAATTCCTGAAATTAGGGAATACAAAAGACAAAAAACAGGATAAATTTTATAATCAAAAGATTGTAAATGTTATTTTTCTATTTCTGAAATAGAATCCAGAATCAATGCATTTATCAGTCGAGAAACTTGACCTTTTTTTTTTTTTCCCTGTCGGATTTTAGGAAAAAATATTTTGCCAATGTTAATGAAAACCCCCATATTTCCCCCCCCCCCCCCCCCCAAAAATTTTCATTTCCCCAAACTGCTCTCCACATCTCCGTCCCCAAATATTTCCCCTGAAGTTTCAGAAATTCCCAAAAGGGGGGAAAATCCCCAAGTCTGGCAACACTGAACACACTATACAAACGTAGAGGTTTTTCCAGAAAAAGAGAACTCGTTAACATTCCATCATTTTTTTGCTCTTCAAAATACATATCGCGCCATCTATATTAAAGAATGAAAACTAAATTAATAAAATGCGCAAAAAATTATTGAACAAAATTCCAGATGTTGTCTTTTTTTAAAAAAAATTCAGTCATCCAGCAGTGATGCCAGATTGGGGATTTTGTCCCCATTTTGGGGATTTTTGAGGCTTCTGGGGACAGTTTTGGGGACCAAATGTTTGTGGGGACTTTTTTTGGGGAATTCTAAAATTTTTGGGGACAAATCTGGGGAGTTCTTCAACTTTCTGTCAATGTTGGCAACGTAATGACTTATCCCTACGACCAGGGATTTTCAATAGCTTTATTGTTATTTGGGGATTTTTTTCAAAAATTACCTTCATTTGGGGAAAAATCTGAGCTTGAATCCACTTAAATCTGCTTGATATTTTCTTTTGAAAAATTTTTTATTTTCCCTTTTTAGTAGAAATCAAGTTGGGGATTTTTTCGAAAAATAACCCTGATTTGGGGAAATTTGAAGACCTGTTTGGGGAAATAATTTTCGACCATCTGGCATCACTGTCATCCAGTCAGATGCGTTTCCTGCCCTGAAGAGGTAGTGGATGAGGAGAAATATGTCCCTGACATTATTTAAAGAAGGTTAATTTTCGTAATCGCCTAATATCCCGTTATTTTTTATTATTTAATTACTACCATTTTCTCTTACTAAATTCTGTGCACGTTAATTACTCACTTCTTAATAATATTTCAGTTTAATAGTTTATTAATACAGATATGAGGTTTTTTTTTTTCAACTTTTAAGCTGAATCTAGTTCTTTACAAATTTAGCTTTTCAGCTTTTCTTTACTTTTCTCCATGGTAATACAATCTCTTTCTACCTTCATGCTTTTCTCTCTCTCTCTCTCTCTCTCTCTTGAATGCGTGTCTGTATCTTTCACTTGCATATTTGTTACACCAGCTAATTAGGTGAAACTTTTACACCTATCCACAATCTCTAGAAAGGGAGAGATAAAAAAAAAAAAAAAAAAATCCCCCTCTAATATTATGATTTGTTCATCAAAATTCTGATGATTCATTTCAAGTCTTTGCGTATAGTTTCAGTTTTTTTTTTTTTTTTTTGGTCAATTTGCCATCTTTATCTCTGTATATATAATGTAGATGTACAGTTACATATATAAGATATAATATACATAAATTATATTGTTTTAAGTATTAGTTTCTGTTTGTAATTTTTTTTTCTTCTTTTTTCTTTCACTTATTTATTATTTATTTATTTTAATTTAAAAGGTAAAAGAAAGTTTATTAGCTCATTACAGTTTTTTGAGCACCTCCCGTCGTAAATCGAACCGAAAATTATATTTGTTTTACAATTCTGCCAAAAATTCAAAATTCGAATAGTTTTTTTTAACTTCTTCGTACAAGCAAGAGCTATACTTAACTACTCACATATTTTTTTCTCTTTTAGATTAAGATATTATGAGTTATCCTGACCCCCACAAGGACACTTTTTCCTGAAGTGTTTCCAGAAACCAGGTTCCACCGAATGAATTTTTCAAAAATTTTAAAGAAAAAATTTATGCAATATTGTTTAAGTGGTGTTCTTTTTATTTATATGCTCCGAATTTTGAATAAAATAATTCATATATTATATTGAGAGAGAGAGAGAGAAATATTTTTTTTAAACTTCTGAATTTTTTTGTCTGCGCTAGGGACCTCAGTCAAAGTGGAATTTTCTCCATGAGGATGTTTCTGAAATGCCCTTGCCCGTATTCAAGCTAATTTAGGAGAATACCACAGAAAATTCCGTACAGCTAGGCCGACGAACGCGATCCGTGTTCGAACACGACACCTCTCGTCCAAACCTCTTGGCCACTGATGGAGTGAGAGAGAGAGAAAAGAAAGAGAGAGATAATCATAAATATAAAATATACCGTTTGCTGGTGCGGCTGCAGGGTTTTTCTTTCATCGGAGAGAATTTCTCACCCTTACTCACTCAGGCAGAAAGTGAGATTTTTAAAAAGAATGTAAAAACAGAAAATACTTAAAATAAATAAATAAATAAATCTGGATTAATATAAATTGCTAATGATGTCCAATTTTACAGCCCATTGGTAAAATTTGAGATTAATGACATTTAATTGCTTAAGTATGTCAATTTTTTTCACTGCCGATCACTGTGGCACTCATAGATAGTTATTGCACTGCAAATTGATGAAACTTACTTTTTTTTTTTTTTTTTCAATACAAGATTACTTACATAATTCCAGTTTTTCTGGTGTTTCATTATACAAATATAATGTATTTTTGTAGCTGATCAGCGAAATACGTAAAATTTTCTTATCCAAATTTTTTGAAAGCTTTTTAAATCATTCAACTTTTGTAAAGGATCTGTGTGAATTTGCCGACTTTCCCAGAAGAGTGTGCGAATTTTTTTCAATGTAAAAAACTTTATGCAAGAAAATTAAAAAATAAGAAAGATTCTCGCGATCTCACGCTTTAGGAGGGACTTTGGCCGTATAAAACGATGATTTGACCGATAAAGATTATTGTGATGTATTAGCTTATCGTAGTACAAATATCCATAATTACTGGATCAGGGCCTGATTTTACAAAAGGCTCAGGAAGCTCAAGCTACCCAACTAAAATTTAAGAGGGGGCCCCATAAGGATTAAAAACATGGTCTTGAATTTTTTGTTTCCTATTTTCACACTGAGATTGAATTTTTTCTGAGAAAGGTTACCTAAAACAAGACAAAACACTCTCTACTTCGGGAAAAATCTATTATTTAACCTCAAAAATCTGAATGTTCTTAATTAAAAAGTTGTATGATTTCAATGTTCTGTAAAGAAACCACCCAGATGTATGAAAATAAATAAATAAATAAAAGTAATAAACACACACTATTTTTTGGTCTATAGCATTTTTATATTACAATATGTAACAAGAAAACAAGATTTTCCGAAATGAATGGGGGGGCCCCCGAAATGATGCTGAGCTTCCCCTAGCTTCAGAGCTTAATCGGGCCCTGTACCGGATTACGTAGTTCATTAAAAATAATAATTAAAATAAACAAATGCAGCAAATGTTTGTGCATCAGAAATGCTGGTTTATTTTTACACAGAAAACAACAAAAATTGTATCATTTGTACTTCAAGCATACATTTTTACATAATGGCTGCCAAGGCAGTTGAATTCTGATATGTACATAAATAATTGCAACAGGGAAAATGAAAGGATGTCATCTCTTCCCCGAGGTAATTAATTTATTTGTGAATACACTTACACGAGTGTGGGTCGATGAACGGGGTTTTCATAGAAAAAGTGTGTCAAGACATGATTTTATTGTGCGACTTGGACATCAGTCATATTTTTCTGTCCCAGAAATTTAGAAGCAAACATAAAATGACATTTAATAATAATAATAATACAATATAATGTGTTTATAATTTTAAAAATGCACCATACAACAGCTCCAACGAATGTAATCCAATGAATTGTAAATAGAATGGGGCGGGGGGGGGGGGGGTCTTATGGGGATAAATGGCTTTCAACTGTATTTAGTAACAGGAAAAAAAAAAGAATTCAGATGAACCCAATGGATACGAATTCAATAGCATGGTTAAAAAATAATTAATGATTAAATCAATGCACTCAGTAATAATTTTGCATAGTTTTGAATTTGGTGTTTTAATGTTCTTACCTCTTGCAATAAAAATGGAACTTTAAGAATTATTAGCAAGTGTTGGAAAATTTTTAACTCCACAATCGGATAGGCTGGGAAGACTTGATTGTGTTTTCCGATAAGATGGTGTTGGTGCATTATTAATACATCTATGGAATTTTTGAATCATAATTATCAACTGGTCTAGTCAGATTTTAATTTAAGGGGGGGGGGGCGGAGGAGGGGGGATAGCCAAACGAAAATTTATGAAAATACAGTATCATATTTTTCACTCAAAAGACAGGGTAGAGTCCTCCCAGTTGTGGGTCGAAAGCAAAAATAAGTTTTGAAACCTAAAATTTAATAGTTAACCAAACATTTAAAAACAACTTTTTTGTAAATTAAATAGTAGAACTGTTTTGTTATTGCTTTAGAATATAACATAGGAACATAAGGTTTTATGCTAAAGAAATAGCAAAACAATTCTATTACTTAATTTACTAAAATTGTTATTATGAATTTTTTTAATTTTGTATTGAGTGTAAACATTTCATGAAATAGTCCATATTTCTTATTTTATTACATAAAAGAATACGTTAGTTGCCACTTATTTTTTTCCTGTAAGTTTTTTCCCCTTATTTATTTATTTATTTTTTTTAATTAAGTTTGCTCCTTGAAAAAGAAGAAAATTTTTCTTCCATCAAAACAGTCATTAATAATTGCATTTTATTCCAAAGACAACCAAAGTCCTTGTTATTCTATGGGAAAATTTGTTTCCTCAGTTACTCATTATGGTAATGTATTTATTATCATTATTCCGTTTTCACATTCAGAAAACTTACAACCGTTCAATTTGTTTTAGTTTTGCAAACATTGAGTTTTTAAATTATTAATATTTTATTTTGAGTTTGAAAATGCGAAAAATTAACTACTAAGTGACTTTTTCGCAATTTTTAGCTCCAAAACAAAAAATTAAAAATTTGGAAAATTGATTTTCGGAAAACGGGAATAAATTTAACAGTTGTGAATTTCTAAATATGAAAACTTGAAAAAAAAAAATCATTATTTAATGAATAATTCTATGAACAAATTTCTCTCTCTCTCTCTGTGTAATATAATAACAAGAGCTTTGGCTGTCGGTGAGGATAGGTATTAACCATTTAAATATATGTCATAAGAATGCTTTTTATTTGTCGTATAGTGATATGTTATATGTCCACGTAATCATCGTATTGTACATCGGCGACGGCGGATCGTTAAAACTTGCCAGCTTATTCAACAAGCTTCATGAAAGACTAGTAGCTTCCTTTACATTGTCTGACTTCTTTTAAATATGAGCGATGAATTCAGGATTCAGGTAGGAGAAGCCAGAAAATTCTTCTTGATCAATGTTCATTAAGATGACTTTGTCAGCAGGAGTCAGATCTGGAGCACTGGAAGTGAACTGCTTGTCGAAGTTGCTAACATCCTGAGGATGTGTCTAAAATTAAAGAAAAAAAAACGAGATAACAAACACATCGACAAAAATTTTTGCAAGAAGGAAAAAAAAATAGTTTTGAGTTATAATTTAGTGATTATTACCACGAATTTGTAATTATTATTATTATTTTCTTTTATACACAATAAAAAAAGCACTGGATTTGTAAAAAATTTCGATGGATTTACATGTTTCGAGAGATCAAGAATATGACTATCCTTATATCTGATTATCTTTATAAAATGTCTGTCTTTGGTCTGTGTGTGCGAAACAAAAACTTGGTGAAATTCTTTCAGAATTTCATACAAACTTTTCTGCAGTTGTTCCTTGATTTAAATTAATGTCTATCAAATTTTGGTGCAAATTTTCCAATAGATAGCGCTGCTACGCTGCAATTTTTCCATATTACGGGAAGCTATATCTCAGATTCTGTTGTGTATAATTGCATAAAGCTTGATGTTGGGCTACATATTGACCTCCTTATCTTGCAAATGAAATAAACGGTATTTTCAGGGGGGGGGGGGAACTTGAAATTGACCATTAAGGTAATAAAAACGTTTATCAAACAAACAAACACAAACACAAAAGCAAAAAAAAAAAGGAATTAGATGCTCGTTTTGAGTATGTCGATTTCGACTTCCCAATATCTTAAAATATTAAAATAGCATTCATTTATTTTTATTCTTTCTCCTATTTTCAAAAGAAGTTCTTGTTTTCTTAAAAACTTTTCGACTTCCGATTATCGATGGCTTTACGGATGAATTTTTTGAGAGGACCAGAATACAATTTGACAATATTTAGAAGATGTCGATCTGTCTGTGTGTGTGACAAAAATTTTAGGCAATTTTAGCTCAAAAATTAATGTTCAGAATTTCATAGAGCTTAATACGTAATTGAATCTTGACATAAACTAGTGCCTATCAATTTTTAGTGAAAATCGCCCAACAGGTAGCGTTGCTATCTCGTTTTTTTTCCTCGAAGTTTTTAATATGTCAGTATGGGGCAAAACTTCGTATAAATGTGCCTAGTGTGAATTATTTTTAACGATTCATTACGAAACTTAAAAGAATTATCTGTAATAGCGATAGTTAACCAGAATAACATTTTTGTGTAGGAGCATCGCTTCCCTCCCTGGAGAGTGATGGTAAATATTATTGAAAAGATCTCGTCAATAACTTTAAAATGAATTTTTGAACTTGAACCCAAGATATCGAATAATTAAAAGCACGTTTTTTTTTTTTTTTTTTTTTTTTTTTTTTTTTTTTTTTTGGAAAAAGGAAAAAAATTCATTTACTCAGATGTCGGCACAAAATTTTGGTTTCTTTGAACATTGAGTATGAGTAATTGAGTGTTTTACTTTTTTAAAATTAAAATAGTCTGCATTTACTATGGAAAAGAAATCTTAATAAATAAGTTGTAGAGGAAAATATAGATAACAGTTTTGTGATCGCCATAACATACTAGTTTTTTAAATCTTACTTTGTTTGCAGTCGATATCAACCGCTTGATAATATTTATACCGAAAATCTCTTGGTTAGAAATTTATACAACTACTTTCCATACGGGACATAATCCTTATGAATGCCTGTAAAACTCCCTTTTCAGCAATAACGGCGCTTCAGCAGAGAAGCAATTTCTGACATGACGTTACAATATAGAACGGAAAACTGTGTTGCTGTCTTATACAGCGGATTTAATTATTTCATGATCTCTCTCAGAAATATTTATTAAAGATTAAATTCTTCAGTAACCGAACATATCCAGGTGATAAAATTGTTTTAAATAGTACACACTGAAAAGAAGAAGAAAAAGCACTTTCTGAGATGTCAGCAGAAAAATAAATTTTCTTTCGCCATTTATTGTTATGTTAAATCGTCTGCGTTCATCATGAAAAGGTTGGTTGTAGGATTTAAGGCCGATTGACTCCTGATGTGTCCTAGGCCTAGGGGGGGGGAATGCCCTCCGTGGGGGTCTTTCTAAGGGGTCCTAGCCCGTATTTACGCGAGTTTCGGAGGAAACCACGGAAAACTCCGAACGGCTAGGTCGATGAGCGCGACCTGGGATCGAACCCGGCACCTCCCATCTACCAGCTTTGAGCGCAGAACCGCTCGGCCGCTGGTGGGCCCTGCGTTCATCATGAAAAGGAATTATAATAAATAATTTTTAATGCGTGAATTTGTAGAGGAAAATGTAAACAAAAATGTTGTAATTGTGATGGCCACAACCTGCAAATTATAATACATACTTGCCATAAGAAGTGGGTGCAAATAGTTAAGAGGCAAATAATTTCTAATTTATGCAGGGAAAAGAAGGGGAAGATGTGTGCTGTGAATACGCTTGTTCAGCCTCTGTAATTATTCTCCAACATAATTAGCATCTATTTTTTTTTTTTTTAAATGCACCGTATTGTAAATCTCTTGCATTATAGTTTTCTCCTTTAGAAATTCATTCCGTTATGGTTACCCCTTTTTACTTATTTATTTATTGGTAATTTTTCTTTGATAAATTAATTACATGACATACATTGCACAAATATTCAGTTTTCAATTTGTGTTATCTTATAATTTAAAAAATGACGCTTTTTAGAATTATGTGATGGTAAATCAGAAGAATAATATTCCTATCACGTATCCTGTTATTCTGATTTTCGATTTGTGAATACTAAAATTCATATAAGGTAAACGTACCAGTAGTGGATACATTTAATTTTAAACTCGGAAAATAAGCTGCCATTCTGAAGCTTCGAGCAATGTTCGGGAAGGGAGTTATAGTCCATTACTGTTAAAGCCATTTTTATCAAAAAATAATTCCTGCCATTAGTTTTAAAATAATGTTAGTTTAACTAAAAAAAATTTGCACTTTTTGTGATTTTGCCGTTTTCTTCTTATCACTTTGAATAAGGAAACGAAATTTTATTTGCTCGCTCTCTGCTTTTTTTTAACTAATTTCTTCTACCTTTTGCTTTCACGTGACTCATAAGTATGCAGAATTCATTTATTGTGCTATTTTTTTAAATCTCGTATTAACACATAGTATTTTTATGGGTGTCCACTACTGGTACCAAAAAATGTCATCATGACAAATAGTGGACTGCCCTGTCCACTACTGGCTCATGGGACTTTTAATGCCAGATCCAGTAGTGGACACAATTCTTTAATCTAGCAATTTTAGAGTTGAATTTTAAAGCAAAAATTCAAAGGGGTCCACTACTGAGTTTTTAGTGTGTCCACTGCTGGCTCATTTTAAGCTCTTCAAATTTTTGATTTTTTACATATATAAATGCTACAATTAGCAATTTTCATAATACAGTCGTGTTAAGAAAGAGTTAGTAAAGGTCTGAAATATTAATTATTTTTTGAAACTCTAAAATTTAGGAAATTACACAAAAAATAGTCAGAAAATGTCCTTAAAGTGTCCACTATACTGGTGCGTTTACCTTAAGTGATATAAGGTTTTAATTATTTGAAACTTTTAATAATCTTATACAATTCATATATTGTTTTGAAATCAGTTAAAAATTAATTATTTAAATATGAGTTGTAAGGAAATTTTCTAAGAACTGAAGCTTCTTACCATAAAGACGTTGAGGAAAGCGTCTGAAATTTAATATCACTAAAGCAGGCATAGAGATAGTAATTCATATATAATATTATATTCAGATTTTTTATAGATCTATCATCCCCATGTTATCTACCAAAGATTTTTGATGCTGAAGAAAAGTTTTGGCATCAGATCAACCATTAGAGAGTATGAAACTCGGCAATATTAATAGAATAGAACTACTGAAAAAGTTGATGGATATTCTGAATGACGAAATTTGCGTGGCATTTAATTGTTCGAAAATATTTATTAAAGCAAGTAGAATAGCTTTCCATACATAAGTTATATTCCACATATCTTTGTGTATCTGGTATATTTCACTAATTTACTTAAAGTATAATTTTCATAATCAGTTGCTTTGTTATTATTATGGTGTAAATACTGCTATTAAATTTCAGGGAATTTTTTTAAGTTAATTTTAATTAATGAATTAATCAACAAATTAAGTAATTTTTAAGTAATTTATAGATATATAATTCTTTAAATCTCGCTATTTATTTAAAAAAAAAAAAAAAAATTGAAATTGTATCTGAATTTTTTCATTCACCTTTAGTACATAAATTATTCATAAATTTTACAAGCTAAATTATCTGTGTATTCAGTCGGAGAAAGACAACCGTTAGAGAGTAAAATGGCCCCGAATGAAAATGAATCATATTTTTCCCCGTGATGATCAATCTATGTCTTATTACTATATCTATGAAAGCAGGCATCACAGCATTCCTAAAATTTTATTCACATTTTATGATATTGGCATCACTATCGTGAATCAGAAATTTTTATTGAATATTTGTAAATGTTTTAATACTAAAATAGTATATAAAAAATATAGTTTTAAAATACTGGTGGCAATATACAAGCCTCGCAGCGTTCCTAAAATTTTACCTTTATTTTATTTTATTGACACCAGTACCATCAATAAGAAAATTTTCTCGAATACTTTTGACTAATTTAAGGCGGAAATATTATGTTAAAAAGTATTGCTCTAAAATTGTGGTTGCGATATAATAAAATGAGCGTAAAATTTTAGGAACGCTGCGAGGCCTGAATATAATAAAATGAGCGCAAAATTTTAGAAACACTACGAGGCCTGCTAGAGAGGCTTCGCTTATGGAAATCGTGGACAATCAAATGAATCATATTGGATTACGAAAACACTTTGCAACACAGCCCAAAACGCCGATTGTTAACTCATTGTTTTAAGATATGGGTGTATAGTAAAATGCTGTTTTGCTGATTCTGACAGAATTTTGTGTGTGTGTGTGTGTTGTAGGAACCTCTGCTTAGAAATTCAGAATAAAAACTTACACAATTAAATACAATTTTGTGATCATGTATGAAATATTACTGTTGCTAAAATTCTGATGTGCAGGTCCTCGGACTCATCAGAACATTAGTTAAAAAGGCCCTGCAATAGGCCCCTGTAATTCGACAAAGATAATAACTACTCAGTCACTTTAAATTAAGATTAAATAATAATAATAATAATAATAAAATCTCTTCAGCAATAGAATGCACCGAAAAACTGTCGTTAAAAAATAATAAATAACAAAGCTTCGTAAGTAAACACTAAATACTGCAAAAACTTGGAACAGTCCTACTTTCTTTGACTGAGTCCATATTAATAAAATATCTTTCTGTTACATTCATTTAGTCACTTTGAACAAAAACAATCGTTGTGAGTTTTAGTAATATACAGTTTTTGTTTACAAAAGTTTTTTTTTTTTTTTTTTTGTTATTTTTCCTTTGTTAAAGAAAACACAAAACTAAAGCACCAACTAAACTACAAACGTCAGGAAATGTAAATGCAATCTCTTCTTAGAAAACGATAAGTGAATTCCGGCGAGATTGCTAATTCTAAATGCAGGCTTCCGTCACGGGAAAGTTGCGTATGCGACTGTTCGAAAATGGAAATTTTGTTTAGCTGATAGACATTAACAATAACAAACGGTCTAATGTCGATGTGTACAGAACACTGCCAGTCATTTCTGCGGAATGCCATGATGAATACACAACGAAGAAATCAAGACATTTCGTTATCGGGACTGGTACTGTTTATTCATCAAATGTTTTGAAATAACTGAGCAGTTTGTAACGACAGAATTTCACTAACCTAAAATGTTCGCTATTGCGGAATGCTATTTTGCAACTGTCATAATGCAACTAAAAAAAGTATTTAAGGTTATTTTGGAAGAAAATACTTAAAGAAAACAAACAAACATTATTCAGTTGTACAAACTGTTATTTTGCAAACTATTCCCGATTACATTTGTCTGAATTTTAATAATAATAATAGGCATGTCCATTTACAGTAGAGAAAGTATTATTTTGAGGTCAAATTTTCGAAATTAAGACTTTGATGTAGTGACTAAAAGACACGTTTCGAAATCTGCTACATTTAAAAATAAGGTTTTTAGCGGTTGGTCTGTGTTCGAGTCTGTCAGTCTGTTATTAGTATAACTCAAGTCCAAACTCGGTATACTAAATCTGTATCATATGGAGATGCTACTTGATTTTTTTTTTTTAATTAAAACCAGACAAGTGTTTTGTGTACAGGGTAAGACCGTACAAAAATATTCAAACGCATTACATCTATACGCGGAATTTCTAATAGGTACAATTAAATATTTTTAAACTGCATTAAGCAAAATGAAATTGGCATACATTCTTTCTATGCACAAAAGCATGTTTCACATAAAATATGGTGTCAAAAGCACTCGTCTTTTTTTACTTTCTTCTATATTTAATAGAAGAAAATATTGGATTCGTAAAAATTTTTGACCTCGGGTTTCCGATGGATTTACACGTTTCAAGAGGTCTAGAACACGATTTGACAATTTTTAGAAAATGTCTGTGTGTGCGTGGCAAAATTTTGTGGAAACTGTATCTGCAGAGAATTTATGCAATTTCATACGTAGTTGCACCTTGACATAAATTAGTACGTATCAACTTTTGGTGAAAATCTTCCAACAGGTGGCGTTACCATACCACTTTTTCAAAATTTTTAACATGGTGGTATAGGACAAAATTTCGTATAAATGTGCATAAATAGAATTATTTTTTAATAATCATAATGGAATAAAAAAGAATTATTTATAATAGCAATAGTCAACTGGGAAATTTTTTTGTATATCTAGGAGCATCGGTTCCTCCCTGGGAGGGTTGACTCTTCTCCCCCCCCCCCCCTCTCTCTAGGAGGGCAAATTTTCATTATGGGTATCTTTCGAAAGAACTCGTCAATGCCTTTAAAACGAATGGTTTTGATTTTCTTTGGATATTTAGTATTACACTACTTCTCTAGAAAGAAAATCGTCTGCATTCATCATGGAAGATAATTTTTATAAGTTATTTTTACTGAGTGAATATGTATAAGAAAATATACAAGAAAATCATGTAATGGCCATAATATACTAGTTTTAAAGAGTCACACAAAAGTATTCCTACATATCAGTGCTATTTTTGGAAATAGCTTCAAATGCATTTCAAGTTGTGCTATGCTATTTTTTTTTCCTGCTGTGTAAAGTTTAAGTACATTATATAAGGCAATAGGGTTTAATGTATTATGCCTGTATACGTGGAAATATAGTTATGTATATTTCCACGTTGTTTTTATATATATTATCCATTAATGAAATTTTTAAATTAAACTCTTTAAGAGTACTGTAGTCTGTATCGTATTCCAACTACGAAAAGTCATTTTTTCTTGCCTGTTTTGTATTAGTTACAGCATATCTACTGTTTTCATCCTATAAAGCCAAACACATACTAACAAGCTCAACAATGTATAAATTTGTTACTGTCATTTGAAATTTACTTAATGAAAACACATTGATCCATTGTTGTCGTTATACGCATTTCAGAATTTCTAGGAGGGGTAAGGTCCTGAAGTTATTCCGAAATGGATACGAGACATCCTATACATTGCAATTTATACTTTCTCTTGTCTTTACGCATAAATATAATATTCTTTGGAGTCAAATTTTCGAAATTTATATTTTTCTATCGTACACGTTTTCAGGTCTTTTGAATTCGAAAATCAGGTTTCTAGCGGGTGGCCAGTGTGCTTGAAAGTTTGTTGTTAACACACTGCAATAACAAATAGTAGCGGGAAGTCGAAATTCAGCATTTTAGATTTGTATCATATACGGATATTACTTGATACTTTTTATTGTAATCGGACAAAAAGTTCGTGCACAGTAACATCCAAAAGAACTCCAACATATTACGTTTATGGACGAAATTTCTTGTTAGCACATCACTTACGTATTTAGACTGCACTAAGCGAAAGAAAGTGACCAGATACTTTTTTACTACCATAAAAACATGTTTCATGTAGTATATGGATTCGGCATTCGTTTACAGAGCAACACAAAACAATTCGGATTTATTAAGAGTTTTATCGTAATTTCCTATCAAATCTGGAAAATTTCCGAAGTGCATTTCAGATTACGTTATGCGGTTTTATTACTGTACTAAATTAAAGTACACTATGCGTGCATAATTTATAGCGAATATTGTTTGCATATTTGCAATGGATATATATGCAATATTTATAGCAAGGACTACATAAAATTAGTCGAATAACTTTCAGACAGTTGTCAGGGTAAAAATTACTTAAATAATTTGGAATACCTTTTTAAATACTGTAAAAACTGTAAAACTTTTAACGATGTCGGTGGCTATTATACTGTAATATTCAAATAGAGGGGTTGAGAAGGCGGTAAAGATTCAAGATTCAAGAAACACTAAACACATCATATTATATTCCGCGGATCACTAAATGTATAATATAAAATCCCACGGACAACTAATAATATGAAGAAACACAAATACATTTGTAGAAACAATGATCAAAGAAAACCAATTTTATAAATATGAAATAGATCCATTTCAATTATTTATTTTTATATAAAAAAAAGTTTCACGCAAATACGTTGCTGAAATTAATATATAAAATTTTCCGTCCCCCACCCGACACCTCTCTCCGTGGAAGATCAAAATTGTGATGGCATGTCTCCGGACCACCTCTAGGGGGTGTGTCCCAGACCGTCGCCAATTGCCCATCTGCGCCGTACTAGTGCGACGTAAAACTCAACCATCCATCCATCCCAACACCTCTCAGCAACGGATATTCACTTTATAGAATAATAAGAGTCTTTTTTTTTTTTCTTCTGAAATTTAAGCAGGCTCCCGAAATGACTAATAAATAATGCCTTAAATTTCTGGTATTAGTTTTTCAAAGGGAGGGGGGGGGGGATTGGCTAGTAAGAAAAAATACACACTTTTTAAGGAAAATTCACTTCACAGCTAATAATTAGGAATGACGATGCCGATAAACATATGCAATAAAAATTATTACACACTGATATGGAATGAAGATCATGAACAAGAATTTAAAAATTAATACCGTAATAAGCGCTAAATATTACCAATTGTTTTGACTTAAAATTATTCAGCTTAGTTACTCTTCACTTGGTTAAATAAAAAATAAGCATAAGTGAAACGTGAGAGCAGAAAATGTTGCTGCACTTATCCTTTTTTATGCACTAAATTTTTTGCCAAATAATTTTCACCAGAAACGATTACTGCCAAATAGTTTGCGCCTTTCATGATTTTAATTTGCAGGTAAAAATAGCTTGCAATATTGTTATATTGTTTTATAATAATATATAGAAGGGAAATGAACTTAAATCTGAATTCTCATAAGTAACTTTTGGAAATAAAATTCATAGCATAAATAAGTTTCTTAATCTATGTATATAGAACTTGAAAAAATTCTCGCAAATAAAAGAGGGCCTGAAATGATACCGAGATTCCCGCAGCAACAGGGGTTAATCGGGCCTTGCGAATCACCGGTTACCGACCTCTGATTTAAAGTACTATGAAAATGTACACTTTGTCTTCTATCTTGAAGTGTACTAATATAATTTTATAGGAATGTAGAGCAAGAGAAAGTACCAGCACCAGATAACTTTTTTTTTTTTTTTTTTAATTATTACTCATTTATTTGAAATTTTAAATGCCTGATCTGCTCAAAAAAGATAAAGATAAAAAAAAATCATTTAAGAAAATAACTAAATATAAATCTGGTTTTTATCTATTTATTATCATGTTTTTATTAACTCGCTTTCTTGTTTGTTTGTTTGTCCAGTAAAAATCTTGCAATCGATTTTTAACTAACTTCCCGACATTTGAAACTTTTAGAATAGCTCAGAACACGATGGCAATGCATTCTTTTAATAATCTTATTCTATTAATAAATGCTTGAAAATTTCTTATAATTGCTCTCTTTAGCATTTGGTCATTTTCTTTCAAGTTGATTGAATAATTCATCATTTTTTAAAGTATCTATTAATACACAGAATTGTTACGTTTATTTGATTCAACAGAAAATTTAAAAACGAGGTATATAAAAAGATCTTTTTATCTTGTAATTATTTGTTGTAATCGGAAATTTGTCTTATCTATAACAGCATTTAAAGCGTTCCTTAAGTTATTTAAAAAATTAAAACTATTATTTATTATTCGTTCTAAGAATAATTTAAATATTTCTTTCAAATTATTTTAAAATGTATTATAAATAAAATTGATTTTCTTTTTCCTGAATAATTTTAGGTTGTCTGTATAAAATCTATTTAGTACCAAATGCGACTTCAACTGAACAAGTCATTTGGACGCAATCCTGCTCAACCAAGTTTCGTACACGCACGATACACTAAAAATCTACTCTGGGAATCCCTATAAGTAAGTAAATACAACCAACAGAATTATATTGTTATCTCTGTGTCTGTATATTGTATAACTATACAATATAACCACATACACCAACATAACTGTACCGTTATGTAAAAAGTAAAAACTACAAAAGTGAATTACAGACTTCATTTCGAAGCTGGTAGACGGAAAGTACTCGGTTCGAAGCTAGGTCACGTTATTCGACCTAACTGTTTGAAGTTTTCCATCCCCCCCCCCCCCCCCCGGGTTCTCTAAAAATTGAAAGACGGAAAGTGCTGGTTTTCATCCCTGGTCAAGTTTACCGGCCTAGTTCGGATTTTTTCGTGTTTTCCTTCGAAATTTGCGTAAATGCTAGGGCAGCATCTCCTATAATAATGCCTTTGAACTGAGATTTACATCACGGATGATCGGTTGATTTCATCCAAATAACACTTCCTATAATATCTATAGGATGATGTGAATCTGAATTGAATGTAATCGGCCGATCTTCCGTGATGTAAAGCTTAGTTCGGAGGCATTATTATAGGAAATGTTCGCTAGGGTCCCTCAGAAATATCCCCACAGAAAGCATTCTATCTACGCAAAGAATGCCAGAGTAATCAATCAGCCACACACACAATCAAGAAAATTCAAACTAGACATTTTCTGTCCCTTATAAAAAATAATGGAAGATATTGTTATTTAAAAGTGAGTTTTCAATCCTATGTGAAAAAAATTGGGAATACTCTTCTAAACGGTTCTTGTCTCTAAGCCTCCCCCCCCCCCACACACACAAAATGTTACATTCTTATAAATAAATTCCACTATATAATTTGATGTTTTCATAATAAGAAAGTACTACAGAACTGGCGTTTTAAAGTAATAAGTACAAAACTTTGAATAAACACCATAAAATGCAATAAACTCGCAACAACTGTTTCTGGTCGAAAGAACACACGACCGCACGAATGCGTTGCCGCTTTGATTGCAGCACTCGTGCCTTCTTTGTTCGCCTGACGAAAGGTCGGGTGTTCTTTCGATTCGAAACAATTGTTGCGAGTTTATCGTATTTTATGGTGTTTATTCAAAGTTTTGTACTTATTAATGTTTTCATGTTTGATCTATAGATTTTTTTTTCTTAATAGAATAAATTTTACGATTTTTTTTTAAAATTTAATAATATATTTGAATAAATTATGAATCCAACATAAGTACTATTGTGAAATTCCAAAACTCCATATATTTGTTAATCAATCACATTCCTATTTCGTATTTTTAATATTATTTTTAGGAATAAAAATTTACTTGCCGATTCTCTTTCATAATCAATAGTTTCATAGTGGCGACATCTATATAAATAATAAGAAAATATCTATTTAAGAATACGCAGATGTCAAATTTGGCTTGCAACATCTGTCGTAATGTTGACATAATTAATAATGTAGTGTATGTGTTTACTACATATAGACGAACTCTACTTTAAGTAGTTAAATATATATATATATATTTTAATGGCTTCATCCATATTATATTAATATAGATTCAGATTTTAAACAATAATACAAACAGTAGTGGCACCAGAAATTCCCCGAAGGGGGGGACACGAACTCCTCAGTCCCCAACAGAAGGAGGGGGGGGGGCAGTATAGAGAGAGTTTATTATACGACTATTTAACATGGTGTCCGTGTCTTGAGTTCGCCGTGGCAAATATACACTGCAATATCATTATTAATAATATTATTATTAATGTTTGCGCCATTTAATTTGTCAATACTCTCTGCAGTTTTAAAAATAACCGTGCAGAGTATTCTCTATAAGTTACAATACTATTTTCTCAATAGAATTGAATGTGTACAGGATGCATGAAGAAATCATTTTATCGCATCTTTTGATCACAGATATATAATGTGAAACTTTCCTAAAAGGACTATCTATCGTGCCATAGAAAATTGGTTCTTTAGAGACCAATTTTCTATGGCACGATGACTTTTTAATAGAGATTGCTTTAAGCGGCAAATTCTATAAATTAAATGGTATTAATTGTTCTATTTGCATTATTTATCTATATAGTCTTCGAATAATCATTAATGTTAGTTTGTTTAAATTCTGACTTTGTTTTCCATGATTTTATTTTTACATAGGGTAAGTGCTCCAGTGATTGACATTTTTAGAGCAATTTCTGATGTTTTTAATGTTTTAGTCATCAGAAACTATTTTTCGAAATCTTAAATTAATATAAATTTCATGAAAGACTTTCAGAACCACATATATGTTAAAATATATACATTTGATAATTATTATTATTTTTTTTTTTTGTGAATTTTTATATTACACTCGCTCAATGTTCCAGTAATTGACACTGCCAGTTTTTCATTTCGCCAGTAATTGACATTGCCAGTTTTTCATTTCACCAGTAATTGACACCCTATGCTCCAGTGTTTGACGCTGCCAGTTTTTCATTTTATCACTAACTGGCATCTTATGCACCAGTGTTAAAACTATTATATGTAAAGTATTTGCTTAACGCAAACTTAATAGTACATATAATGTAATGTAATTATTTTATAACTTATTTGCTTAAAAGAAATTCATTTTAAATATTATTTTACCAAAAGTACAATACATTCTCATGTACACGATATTGGTAATGACAAAATGTATTTTAAGATGCAATGTGCTAACTGCAAATATGAAATGAAAAATACAAGGCTATACGTAATTTAAAAACATTAAATGAAAAATAGCACTTACTCTACTATATAAAAGTATAAATAAAAAACTACGTTAATTTCAAAAGCATGCCGAAATTCTGCCAGCAAATTAGAATTAATGAATGATTCAAAACTCACTTGTGTTATGTTGTTAATGTTTGCAGGTTCATTTATAACTGTAGTACAGCCACGTTTGCACTGCATTTTCTAAAGTCGACACTATCAGTATTAAATGGGGGAAATTCCACATCTCCGAAGTCCACTTACTGTGAAATCTGGTGTTGCAGTATTTATTACATTTTGAAAGAGGACTGTAAAATTATGTACTTTGTAACTGCTCTATGAAACTTTACTATTCTCTATTTATGTACAGCACTTTTCCATTTTTCTTCAGTGGCTTAAACACGGTTACATCACATGGCTGTGAAATGAGTGTTGCATTGGGTAATAGAGCCACTTGTATTATGCCACGCTTTGAACAAAACTCACTAAGGTGGAGCGTTAAATGAGATTTGTGACCATCCATAAACAAAATAACAGATAACAGAAAATGTTACTTTTGACTTAAGAAGCCACGGATAAGAAAGCAATAAGCACATATTCATAAAAAGTTTCTTCAGTCATCCAACCACTTGTACTTTTTTCCAATAGCCCAACAGTTAGGTACATATTTCACAATATCATTAGGCAAACGCACATATAATAAATGGTGGAAGTAAAGTACTATTTACACATATGTTAAAAACAGTTAAAAATTCTTTTTGTGATCCCTATACTATTTGAAACATTTTTTCCCCTTTTGCTCCAAGCACTTGTCCAGCCATGGACAAGTGCTTGTTTCTTAACAGCATTCACAGCTTCAGCCATGTGTTTTTCATTGTATTGGAATTTTGGCTTTTTCCCATTTCTTTTTCATTAAAAGGCATTTTCAAATCTAATTAATGCATATATATAAGACGACTGTTAAAATATACAAATTAAACGCAAAAAAATTGTTTAAGCATGTTAAACTGTATTGGGGAAAAAATACTTTAATTTATGCACCAGTATTTGGCATTGATGTGCCAGTAATTGACACCTTTCTTATAAAGGGGTGTCAATTACTGGAAAACGTAAATAAAAAGGTTCAGAATTGATGTAAATTTAATTTGTATGAAAAACCTTTCCAGTAAGTCTAGTCTTATTTAAATGTAATAACAAAGAACGTCAACCAACTACTAGTGAATGACACCCCATGTCAATTACTGGTGCATAGTCTAACTAGTATGTTGTGGCCACCACATAACTTTCTTCTATATTTTCCTATACAAATTCACTCAGTAAAAATAATTTATTAAAATTATTATTTAAAAAAATTATCTTCCATGATAATGCAGACGATTTCCATATTAGAGAGAAAGTATAACACTAAGTATATAAAAAAAAATTCGCCCCCCAGGGGGGGAGGGGGGGAAAACGTAATTTCACCAAATCCTTCATATCTCAAACAAAAAAACAGATATCCGTAAAATTTTTGCTTTAAAATATAGCTAATACAAATGTCTAAAAACCGTTTTATAGAATTTTCGAAATTCGGTCCCCAAGGGGGGAGGGTGGAGGGAGCGAAACGTGATTTCACATGCATTAAACGTGATTTCACATAATCCTATATATCTAAAAAAAAAAAAAAAAAAAAAAAAAACAGATATACGTGAAATTTTTGCTCTAAAATATAGCTAATGCAAATATCTGAAAACAATTTCTGGAATTTTAGAAATTCAGCCCCCAGGTGGGGCAGCAGGGGGGGGGGGGCTAAGGGCAAAAACAAAAAGAAATACAGTTAGGCCGTTCAAAATTGGTACAGATAGGTTTTAGAGGCCTGCAACTCGAATGCGGAAATTTTCGAAAGTGTAAAGTTATTAGGAGGGGCGAAAATGGGGTGGCGGAGGGGCAAAAAAAAAAAAAAAAAAATAGATTTAGATCGTTCAAAATTGGTACATATGGGTTTTCGATACCTACAAATCGATTGCGGATATTTTTACATTTTTTAAATTATTGGGAGGGGCGGGAAGGGGGAGGGAGCGGAGGTGCAAAAAAATAAAAATAAAGATAAATCGTTCAGAACTGGTGCGTAGACGTTTTTGATACTTACAAAAGGTCTCAATTATTATGACCATTTATACGAATTTTTGTCCTATACTGCCATGTTAAAAATTTAGATAAAATGCTATCACAGCGCCACCTGTTGAACTATTGATCCCCAAATGTAATCAGCAGCACTTTATGTCGGGGACCAACTAAATACCAAGTTTGGTTAAATTTCGTTAAAAAAAAAAAAAAAAAAAAAGGATTTTTTTCTAAGTTTTTTTTCGTTAAAAGTAAAAAAAATCGATAACTTTTTTTAAATTATCACAGATTTATGGATCAACCATTCGTTTTAAAGGTATTGACGAGACCTTTCGAAAGATACCCATCTTGAAACTTTGCCCGCCCGGGGGGTACTTCCCCCCCGGTGGGGGGGGGAACGGATGCCCCCACATGTACAAAAATTTTTTCCTAGTTAACTACTACTATTATCACCGAGATCTTTCGAAAGATACCCATTGTGAAAATTTACCCCCCCCCTGGTGGGGGGGTATTTACCCCCTAGGGGGGGAAGCGATGCCCCCCATGCACAAAATTTTTTCCTAGTTACATACCACTATTATCAATAATTCATATTAATTTTACAATCACAAGTTTAAAATAACTCTTATGCACATTTATACGAATTTTTGTCCTATACTGCCATGTTAAAAATTTAGATAAAATGCTATCACAGCGCCACCTGTTGAGCTATTGATCCCCAAATATAATCAGCATCAGTTTATGTCGGAGACCAACTAAATACCAAGTTTGGTAAAATTTCGTTTAAAAAAAAAATCGATAACTTTGTTTTAAATTATTACAGATTTATGGTTCAACCATTCGTTTTAAAGATACTGACGAGACCTTTCGAAAGATACCCATCTTGAAACTTTGCCCCCCCCCCCCGGGTGGGTACTTTCTCCCCGGTGTGGGGGGGGGGGAACCGATGCCCCCACATGCACAAAAATTTTTTCCCAGTTAACTATTACTATTATCAACGAGACCTTTCGAAAGATACCCATCTTGAAAATTTACTTCCCCGGGGGGGGTACTTCCCCTCCGGTGGGGGGGGAACCGATGCCCCCACATGCACAAAAATTTTTTCCTAGTTAACTACTACTATTATCAACAAGATCTTTCGAAAGATACCCATTGTGAAATTTTACCCCCCCCCCCCTGGTGGGGGGGTATTTTCCCCCTAGGGGGGGAAGCGATGCCCCCCCCCATGCACAAAATTTTTTTCCTAGTTACATACCACTATTATCAATAATTCATATTAATTTTACAATCACAAGTTTAAAATAACTCTTATGCACATTTATACGAATTTTTGTCCTATACTGCCATGTTAAAAATTTAGATAAAATGCTATCACAGCGCCACCTGTTGAGCTATTGATCCCCAAATATAATCAGCATCAGTTTATGTCGGGGACCAACTAAATACCAAGTTTGGTAAAATTTCGTTTAAAAAAAAAATATATATATATATACGGTTTTTTTTTGTTAAAAGTAAAAAAAATCGATATCTTTGTTTTAAATTATTACAGATTTATGGATCAACCATTCGTTTTAAAGGTATTGACGAGACCTTTCGAAAGATACCCATCTTGAAACTTTGCCCGCCCGGGGGGTACTTCCCCCCCGGTGGGGGGGGGAACGGATGCCCCCACATGTACAAAAATTTTTTCCTAGTTAACTACTACTATTATCACCGAGATCTTTCGAAAGATACCCATTGTGAAAATTTACCCCCCCCCTGGTGGGGGGGTATTTACCCCCTAGGGGGGGAAGCGATGCCCCCCATGCACAAAATTTTTTCCTAGTTACATACCACTATTATCAATAATTCATATTAATTTTACAATCACAAGTTTAAAATAACTCTTATGCACATTTATACGAATTTTTGTCCTATACTGCCATGTTAAAAATTTAGATAAAATGCTATCACAGCGCCACCTGTTGAGCTATTGATCCCCAAATATAATCAGCATCAGTTTATGTCGGAGACCAACTAAATACCAAGTTTGGTAAAATTTCGTTTAAAAAAAAAATCGATAACTTTGTTTTAAATTATTACAGATTTATGGTTCAACCATTCGTTTTAAAGATACTGACGAGACCTTTCGAAAGATACCCATCTTGAAACTTTGCCCCCCCCCCCGGGTGGGTACTTTCTCCCCGGTGTGGGGGGGGGGGGGAACCGATGCCCCCACATGCACAAAAATTTTTTCCCAGTTAACTATTACTATTATCAACGAGACCTTTCGAAAGATACCCATCTTGAAAATTTACTTCCCCGGGGGGGGTACTTCCCCTCCGGTGGGGGGGGAACCGATGCCCCCACATGCACAAAAATTTTTTCCTAGTTAACTACTACTATTATCAACAAGATCTTTCGAAAGATACCCATTGTGAAATTTTACCCCCCCCCCCTGGTGGGGGGGTATTTTCCCCCTAGGGGGGGAAGCGATGCCCCCCCCCATGCACAAAATTTTTTTCCTAGTTACATACCACTATTATCAATAATTCATATTAATTTTACAATCACAAGTTTAAAATAACTCTTATGCACATTTATACGAATTTTTGTCCTATACTGCCATGTTAAAAATTTAGATAAAATGCTATCACAGCGCCACCTGTTGAGCTATTGATCCCCAAATATAATCAGCATCAGTTTATGTCGGGGACCAACTAAATACCAAGTTTGGTAAAATTTCGTTTAAAAAAAAAATATATATATATATACGGTTTTTTTTTGTTAAAAGTAAAAAAAATCGATATCTTTGTTTTAAATTATTACAGATTTATGGTTCAACCATTCGTTTTAAAGGCATTGACGAGACCTTTCGAAAGATACCCATCTTGAAACTTTGCCCCCCCCCCAGGTGGGTACTTCCCCCCCGGTGGGGGGGGGGAACCGATGCCCCCACATGCACAAAAATTTTTTCCCAGTTAACTATTACTATTATCAACGAGACCTTTCGAAAGATACCCATCTTGAAAATTTACTTCCCCGGGGGGGTACTTCCCCCCCACATGCACAAAATTTTTTTCCTAGTTAACTACTACTATAATCAATAATTCATATTAATTTTACAATCACAAGTTTAAAATAACTCTCATTATGCCCATTTATACGGAATTTTGTCCTATGCTGTCATGTTAAAAATTTGCATAAAATGCGATCACAGCGCCACCTGTTGAGCTATTGATCCCCAAATCTAATCAGCACCAGTTCATGTCAGGGTGCAACTAAATGCCAAGTTTGGTTAAATTTCATCCATTGGTTCGTGAGTTACAGCGTCCACAAAAAAATGATAGAGACAGACGCACACACAGACAGACAGACATTTTCTAAAAACTATCAATTCGTGTTCAGGACACCCCAAAACGTGTAGATCCGTCAAAAAACGGAGGTCGAAAATTTTCGCGAATCCAATACTTTCTCTATATTACATATAGAAGAAAGTAAAAATGATCCAGTAATTGACATAGCTTATTAATTCCCAAAAAATACTAACAACCACTTAAATCCACATTTCAATAATAAAATATATAGATTAAATATTGCAACTGTTTAGAAATATTGCTAAAATAAATAAAGATATAACAAGAATAAGCACTGACACATCTTAAGTCTCCAAGCAAGCTGAACTTAAAAAATGTCTTACTTTCTTCAATTCACATGTTTTACTTGTATATTACTACTATCCTAGTATATCCTAGTATTACTTGTATATACTACTATCCTAGCGTCTGAGATTGTCCCGGTCACTACTTACTCCTGTGGTATGAGTTAAGGTCTTTAACTAACTATTACAAAAGAATTTTTTTGCATGGACAGACGATATAGCCCAATCAGCATTTCTGATGTCAATTGTCTTGAACACATCAAAGAAATTTCAACCGCAATGGAATCTCAGCTTTATTATAGTTTTGGTTTTTCTGGAAGAGGAGGGGGAATAAATGTTTAGCACCTGGAGAATATAGGATGACACGAGGTAAACTTCGACCAAGAAAATTTCGTTCCTATGGGATGGACTATGCAATTTAATTTTTTTACATCTGATATAATGCTGACCTGGTGGTCCAGTTGGCACTAGAGTTGGTTTATAGAATAGCAAGAGTCAGGTTCAAATTCGGAAAAAGGAATGGATGCCTTGTTGTTTCCTTATATGTGTATAAAATCAATGTTCTTGTAACAAAAACTTGTACATTTCTTGTGATCTGGATTAGTCAAGATATAAGAGGTCCTTGAGAAAACAACATAACAGATGATACTGCTAATTAGACAGACAGACACACACACACACACACACACACACACACACACGCAAAAAAAAAAAAAAGTATACCTTTTTATGTAAAGTGTCGTTTACATTATTTTATGTTAACAACACGTTGTTATATATATTAAGAAATGATATTTAAAATGAAAGGTTACCCATTCTCAGTAACTTCACAATGAATAATATTTAAAATTAAACTGTATGATAATGTCAACAAACTTTTCAGGGTTTCAAAGGAAATATTTTACAAAATTTCACTTTTCACCCTTTGGAAGAGAAATAAAAACTAAAATGCAGGGTTGGGTTTCTTCTGGAAGAACCTAGTTTCTTCCAGGACAGTGGAAGAAAGTGTTGAAAAAAGGAAGAAACCAAAAGAAGACAAAACAAATGGTCAGAAAGAATTAAATTCTAATCTAAGTATGATATAATATTAAATCTAAACTATATAATCCAATTTATATTTAAAATATTATTTTTGGAAAAATAAATTATTATTTAATGACAAATTTTTGAGGGTTTTACTTCTGCATTGGATTTTACTACTTTAAGGGTGAGGATGTTTTTTAACTATTCAATGAGTACGAAAGTTCTACCCGTTTTTGGATATGTAAATTTACAATGGAATTGACGTCACACATGACATTGTAATGAAGCAAATCGTCGGCCAATCAAACGTGTGGATGACTCACATATAAATGCATCATGTCTCACAAAGTTAATCATCTTAAAACAAAATATCAGAGGGTGTAACATGGAAAGTGAGAAGGAGCGTATAAGACATTGTCTGTTATACGAGTTCGATAAAAAGAGTATGACAGCCGCAGCATGTCACAATGTTTGTCAAGTTTATTGGGAGGTTGCAATAGACGAAATCACATGTCGTCGATGGTTTCATAAATTTAGAGAAAGAGACAGAAGCTGCCAAGATCAGGCTAGGAGTGGACAGCCAAAGCCATCACACGTTGGAGAGGATGATATTAACCAAGCTATAAGGAACAACTCGAAACCAACCGTGCAAGAATTAGCGGAGACCTTCAACTTACACCGGACAACGGTCGAGAGACAGCTGGTTAAGTTGGGTTTTGTGAGAAAGTTGGATCGTTGGGTTCCACATAATCTGACAGCTAATCAACGGGATGACCAAATCGCCACCTGTGGTTCCTTGCTTTCCTGGTACAAAATGACCCATTCTTGACACGAATTGTGACAGATGAGAAGTGGGTTATGTACTGCAATGATAGGTGATAGTCAGTTGGGACTGTTGTGTGTCGCACTTCTGATCTGCCTGCATCGACTTCGAAAGATGAATTTCATCCCAAGAAGGCGTTATTGAATGTGTGGTGGGAAGTGCAAGGAATAATTCACTGGGAGGTCCTGCCTCTCAACCAAACCATCAATGCTGCCTTCTACTGTCTACAGTTAGACAGTCTGCATTCAAATTTGGTAGCAAAATGGCCAAGTCTCATCAATCGTCGTGGTGTTATTCTTCATCACGATAACGCCAGACCACATGCTGCTGTCATCACTCGCCAAAAATTACTGGGCTTTGGTTGGGAGGTTTTACCCCAACCTCCATATTCTCCTGATTTGGCACCAACTGACTATCACCTATTTCGTGCGTTGAACAATTCCTTCTGTCAGAAAATCTTTGATGATATTGATGCTGTAAAAACTATCATCCAAGTCTTCAAAGTGTTTCCATTTCAAGTCTACCACGTAAAATTTCTAATATCTGATACACTTCTAATCATGAAAATAATTTTTACTTCAAAAATATGTTTCATTTCATTTTCATATTAACACATTAAGAGTGAACAATACCTAATCGCACCAACAACCAAGGCCCATGTTTTTCTATGGGAAAATTTGTTTTCATAATTACTCATTACCTAATGCACTTTTTAAAATTCTGCTTTCACATTCAGAAAATTCAAAACTGTTAAATTAGCACTTGTTTTTAAGATTTATTTTTAATATTTTATTTTCTAGCAAATAAATGAGAAAAATGCACTTAATTACTTTTTAAATTTAAAAATAAAATATGAAAAATCAATTTTTCAAAAACGAGTACTAATATAAGGATTGTGTATTTTCTGAATGTGAAAAAAGATTAATGAAAAAAAAAAAAAAATACATTAGGTAATGAGTAATTCTGGCAAACAAATTTTTTCATAGACTTTATGGGCTATGGCTTTCAGTGAGATTGGGTATTATCTGCTCCATAAATTATTTAAAAAAAAAAAAAGTCTACTAAAACACTAATAAAAAATAATTTATTTTACTTTTTAAAAAATGAAATGAGATTCAATTGTTAAAATATTTTTTTACGTAATAAAACGAAAGAAGAAAATATCATGTAGTTTGCGCAGAACATAAAACACTTCCATTGTACTTACTAACCATCACACTGTTGCAGTTATGACAATCTTCTTTGACTTGTTCATGTACATTTCGAAAAACGTTAAAAATGAACAACACAATTATAAATGCATTTCAAGCAATTTTCCAATTAATAACGAATCTAGATACAGTCGGTAACAAAAGTGTCCGAACACTAGCAAAAATTCCTATGTAAAAAAAGTACACTTCATACGGTTTTGTTAAATAAATCCTTATCGAATCATGGTCTTACACTGACTAAGAACATGATTCGATAAGGATTTACTTAACAAAACTGTATGAAGTGTACTTTTTTAACATAAGAAATTTTTCTAGTGTTCGGACACTTTTGTTACCGACTGTACTTTTGTGCGGCCTAGTCAATTAATCCTTAATGCTATAATAACGCCATATTCTTCAAAAGTAAACATAGAGCATCTGCAAAATGAATGTTAATTTTGTCAATTTTCATGCACAGTGTAAACATATTGAAATATGCTCTAAAAAGTACCATTTATAATTTATTTTATACTATGATGTATCTGATTTTTTTTTTTTTTTTTTTTTTGTGATTTACTGTAAACATATCATCAATCAACAGTGCTATTCACAATTTTAAATCAGATTTATCACCACTATTTTTAAAAAGAAAACTGTTACATAAGCCAAGAATAATTATAAAAAAATTCTGGTATGAAGTCTTCCTTGAAAAACAGAAGAGTTGGTAGCTATGTATTATACCATATTTGAAGGACAGATGCTATCGTAAACCTGAACAATATACGTCAGTTTCAAAGCATTCTACAAATATTTATAGAGCGTGGTCAGACAAATGAACAGAATTTATAAACTCTTTTCTATTTCTAGGAAATTGTTAAAAACATCTAATTTGATTTTTACTGGCATCTCAGTTAAGGCTCTTTTCCTATATTTTGTGATTTTACTGTTGCCCCAAATCCCACACCAAACCTCATGTTATTCTATGGGAAAATTTGCTATGAGAATTCATTTTCGTGATCAGAACATTCTCAATCGATAAATTAATACATATTTTCCAATTTTGAAAAATTCATTTTAAAGTTATAAAGTGAGAAAAACACTCTTACTTCATTTTTCGTTTAAAACCACAAATGACAGTACTAACTACATATAAAAATGTTTTTAGAAAAAATTAGTGCTTTTTTCGCACTTTATAGCTTCAAAATGAAATATTAAAAAAAAAAAAAAAAAAAAAAACCAGAAAGAAATGTGATGGTTGCGAATTTTTTAAATGGGAAAACTGAATAAAGATTTTTTTTAAAGGTACTTAATGAATAGTTTTGATAACGAATTCTCTCATAGAATATCATAGGATTTGGCTGCAGTCAATGATAGAAGCATCCCCATTAGGTTCTTTCGTGAAAGTAACAGAACTTTCTTTTTAATGGTACAGAAAAACACAATTGAAACAAAATCTTGATAGAATACAAAATTTCACTTAAAAATACACCACAGACAATTTTTTTTATAGATAATTTATTTAAACACAGGGAAAAAAGCGCGGAATAACTTCTGAAGAGGCAGAAGGATATTATGGTTCAAAAAATAGAGTGTACAATGATCAGATCTAACAGCTTAAAGGGTTGACTTTTTAAATTTTTTTTTTCTTCTTTCTGATTATAATGGCAATGAGGAAGGCAAATAGTGATTCCAAACCTGACATGGATATTTATATATGTATATAATATATATACTTATGAGTAGAGAATTGCATGACATATAAAAAATTCAAACTACTGTTTCAGAGGAATGAGGCATTTTTAAAGCTCATTGCAAGATTAGTCTTCATGTGTTAGTTTAAAAAAGATCATTTTATAAAAACGATTATATTTTGTGAAAAGCATCCCGATGGCTTACAGCTGTTATAGTAAAATTTAAAATAGTAGTAATACAGATTTCATTCACTAGTGAATTCTCTGCGATGTCCACAAGAAAGTAGTAAAAAGAAAACTATACTAATAATAATATAGCTCATGTAAACTGCTAATTATGCTAAATATTAAATAAATGCCGCTTATTTTGATCTTAATTCATATTTTATTGTTTATAGTGTAAGAAGTTTTATCGATATTTATAATATAGAAAATATCAATTCCTATCACAATATTAGGTTCTTCTACTTTTTATAAATGTTTTCACTGTAGAATCTCAACAACAGGGGAAGGAAAAAAAAAAAAAAAAAAAAAATGAATTCAAAGACATGCATAGATGTTAAATTATGCTGAATATGTATTTATTATATTAAAAATATCTTTATGTATTAAAAATAAAGTAAACTTGTTGATTCACTATAAGAGGAAGTGTAAAGAAAAAGAAAAAAAAGGACTATGTTATATGTGTCACATTTGAGATGATATACTAAACAAATTACTAAATAAAAAGTATTTTTATGCAATAATAAATCTATTGCAGCGTTTCATTTTACTTTTAATAATATTTCAATAAAATTAATACTTAAGCGCACACCATACATTATTTGATAAAGCTTAAAAGTCAAATGGTTTGTCTCTTTATAATATATATTTATGCAAGATAGCTATCTGTTCTCATTACTTACAAAATGCTATAAAAAATGTTATCTTAAAGGCCCTCAAACTCATACTACACATAAATAGAGGACTTCATAAATAACTGCTCTGAATTATTCAATCATAGCGATAAAAGATATGTAAATATTTCATCTATGATCTCATATTATAAACACAAAACATCCTTAAAACTTTCAGTTATTTGAAGTTAACAGAGTTTTGTTTTGAACTATTAATTATAAATATAAAAATTAAATGATTTTGAATAGTATTAATATTTTAGTTTTAAATAAAATGATAATCAATATATACTATTAGAATAAATTTCATAGTGGTACATGTAAAATATACAAGAAAAGCATGGTGAAAAATTTATATATATATTCTAATGAATAGTTTAAAAAATACCTTAAAAAATTATAAAAATGAAGTATAAATGCCTTCAGTAATACCATACCTATATTATTTTAAAATACACTGTAAAATTATTAAATATGATAAAGTATATAAAACACTAATGTATAACATATAATATTGCATAATAAAGGGTAAAACTAATAATAATAATAATAAAATATTCTAAAGACTGAACTGTTTTTCCCTAGCTAAGAGTCATACAGAACTAATTGAAAAAAGTTAAAATAATGCCTACAACTTTCCTGAGTTTTTCATATTTTTTCTTTCTTTAAAAAATTATATCTTTAAAAAAGTTCTAACTACTACTTATAATAATTAATTTTCATGGTGACACACTAAAATACAAAAAAAAAAAAAAAAAAAAAAAAACTAAAAGAAAACAATAATATAAAGACTATACATAAAAAAAAAAAAAAAATATCTATTTAAAAAAAAAAAAAAAAGGGGCCATCTCTTAAATTATTGATGATAATATAAAAAGGGTCCTTCATACCATTCTGAGCTCCTCTAAAGTTGATGGTTATGGCTTCATATATATATATTTTTTTTTTTTTTTTTTTTTTTTTTTTTGTGGGGGGGGGGGGGGGATTGACATTAATTTGTTTTCAAAAGTTAAAAAGAAATCTTTTAATTTCATTCAGGATCACATGCATTACACATCTGATTAAACAAGAAATCTCATGTAAACAGTAAAAAATGTTATTAAGTATTTAACATACTTCTTATCATAAATGTTAGCTCACCAGCCCTGATAGTAAATCCTATCTAAGTTAGTAACTTGGCAAAAATTCCACAGTTACAAAAAAATGCCTCATTCCAATACAAATACAACACTGAGTCAGAAAGAAATTTTAGCAAGAAAACATTCGTTAAAAACTTTTCTAAGAGAACACTACATGGAAACAGTAATATTAGTAGTACAAATTGACATTTTAGTTTTTTTTTTTTCTTTTGAATAAAATTACAAAGTTAGACTATAAATGTCACACAATGAAGTGAAATTTCGAAAAATACATTCTATTCAAAAAGCTGAATAGAAAACTACAATTACAGTTCAAGAAAATAGCAACGATTTCTCATGGGTAAAATTTACCATGGCCTTTGCACAACAATTTCCCATGTTTTCCATGGTTAAAAAGAAAATGAAGGAAAAAACTTTTTATAAATCTAAAAGTGACTAGTTGTAAAATATTAGAACATTATGCAATGAAATATCAAATATCCACAACATTAGAATTTCCTTTACCACTTATTCAACTTCAAACTGAAATAATAATAAGAAGACAAAAGTAATTGTTAAAGATATTACCAACAATTTATTGCTTCATTTGATATGAGATAGTAAACTTATTTATTTTGCATTTAACTCTGCAAAATTTACTGATATTCTCTTTCAAATTTCTTCATATAATTTCACAAAATATAAATGCTGTTAGCAGGGCCTGATTAATATAGGGGCACATGGCCCAGGCTCCGAGTAACAAGGGCCCTAAAGATTCCATTTTGCCCCCCAAAAATGGCATCATAAAATGCAAAATTCTGTCATTTTAGTCCCGTATATATGTACGTTTGCTGATTGGTGCACAGTGAAAGAGTGATGTGTGTTTGTATATGGGGGGAGGGGGGGGGCACGAAAGTATGTGTGCCCTAGCCTCACATTAAGTTAATCAGGCCCTGGCTATTAGAACTAATATATAAAACATGAGTTCACTGAAGATAATATAATGTAAAGTATAAAGCAAAGCAACATTCAACACATGAAAATATATATTAAAAGTAATTTTTCTCTCATTACATTTGCTGTCAAAATAGAGATCAGTGGGTTTTAAGATTGCATTTGAGCTACAGAGTGTGCAGTTGGTGACAGTCTGGGATTCCCCTATAGCAGTGGTCCAGAGACATGTCACAGTATTTTTTATCCTCTGCAGAGAGAAGTACTCGCAAAAGTACTGGTAATAATGTATAAATATTGAGTATAACAGACATGAGCGCTGACAGAAAAAAATGTGGGAAAGGAGGCAAGACATTTTTATTTTGATCTCTAAACAGTTTCACTTCAAATAATGGGGAGAGAGAGGTTCATATTTTCATAGAACATGGTGTTACTCACTGTAAATTGAACTAATATTTAACTATTTAAAATAACTTTATAATTTTAGAAAAAATTATAAAGACAAAGAAAATTTAGATGAAGCTCCAAAATCTACCAGACAAGGAGCATGGTTCATCATTGCCTGTAGTTACTGACATCCTTGATAAAAGGCGATATTTTTAGTTCAATTCCATAATTGTCTTTTGTTTTATTTTATTACATTTGAATACAAAAATTAAGTTTCAACTTTGGTAATCTGATATATATATATATCTATATATCCCCAATCTTATCCTATAATAGTCTGATTTAGTCAAACATTGTTTCCTTATCTTTTTAAAAGAAACCATCTATTTGAGGAAATTAATAATTATATAAAGAACAATAATCCTAAAATTAAAAACTTTTATTACAAATAATTTTATTTGAGTGAACTCCTGTTCTATTCCTTTAATTTTTTTTTTTTTTTTAATTCTTTTTATTCTCTTATTCTATTCTGCTTTGTGTTTTTTGTTCTAAATTATTCTTTGACAAAGAGTTCCATTTTTTGTTAAAATTTAATTCCAGTTAAGAAGACAAAATACATATCTTCTATTCTATATTTATATTTTTCCTTTATTTCACACACAGTCAATTAAACTCATGTACTTTAAAAATCAAAAAAAGAGAAAGCAGTGGTGAAATGTGGTGGTATGATATATTGGTACTGGGTGATTCAAACAAATTGTACCAAGTTTAATATTTAAGAATATTAGAAGTTGTAAATTATTAAAGCTACATAAAAAAAGGGGTATTTATTAAAATAATAATAATAATAATAAATAAATAAAATAAAAAGTGTATGAGTACATTGTAATTATCTCTCATTTTAGTGCTGTAGTTTATTATTATTATTATTATTAATTGCACATATGATTCTTTCCCCTAAACAATAAACAGACTAGCTTCTTTAGCAGATTTTAATTTTTAGTCCTAGCAGCTATATTTAAGAGAAACTTTAATGTATTATTTTTTGAAACATGTATTTTGTCACTGGTGTATCAATTGAATCTGCTGATAATACATAATTTTAAAGTTTTTAATTTACATTAAAAAAAAAAAAAAAAAACTGGAATTTTCTTATTTTTTATAAAGAAAATGTTTTTATTACAAATCTAAAACTCTCTTCTTAGTGATTCTATTATTAAAAACTAATATCTAACTTTTGAGCATTCAGAAGTAGATAAAAATGTAGAAAATACATAGTGGCATAAGTCATTTTGCCTTATTATATACCCTGTTCAAAATTGTTTACCTATAAAATAGAACTAATAAATTTTCCAATTAAATATTAGCACTTCATTGTTTTATTTAATTATTTATTATTATTTTTTTAAGTGCTACCCCCAAATTAAACCTATTCATATATTTATTAATTGGATTAAATATTTTCATATTTATAAAATAATGCTTAATTTAGCATAATAAATATCAAATAATTATTTCAAAAATCTATCAAATTTTTCATAGTAAAAGACAGTCCTGTAAACTTGCACCACTGCTTTGACTTATATCTGCATAGATAATATAAGTACATAAAAAGTTTAGTTTAATATGCTTTTATTGTTGTTGTCGTTGCAGTTAAAACGACTTATTAGAGAAATGTTGATAAATTTAAATGCTATAACATGCAAGCATTGCAGCATGTTTAAAACACATTACAAAAAATTTTTTCAAATACATTTTTCAATGTATATTTATGAATGAGTTTTTACAAAACGATCATTTACTTGAGAACATTTCAAAATTTCTTGATAGACAAGAAAAGAGAAAATAGGAATTACACCGAAACTTAAAATTTTAATTAAATGTTTTATATATTAGGCCCTTAAAGTCACATAATAGATGTATAAATTTATATGGACATATGTAAGTTTGTTTTTATAACAAGCCTTTGATGATGGTGTAATAACAATTAGTATGACACCAACGGATGAATCATCATAACATTAGTGCACAACGTACATGCTAACACATTCGTAATCTCAAATTTTAATCTTTTCTATATTAAACTCCGCCTGTGGGTGTTATTCTTACAAGTTACATTATTTTCAAACAAGTTTTTCTCTATTAATGTTTATATTATTGATGGATAATATAATTATACTGTTTATAATCAAAGTATTTGTATTCATTGTACATCGACATTACAAACTTGAATATTGGACATATTTTCAAGAATAAATGCAACATACAAATTGCAAAATGTCCATAGGCAAACTTACAGAATGGATGACTAAAACGAGGCGGAGTTTTCCTTTGTTTGTGGGGAAAAGCTGTGCTGTGATTGGCTATAGTCCTTTATTTGTGGGCTAAATTAAGACTCCTATAGGTTAAATTTCATCATAACGTCGAATGACGACAGAAAGTCAAGTCGTCAATTCCAGATGATGCTGTTAGGCTAGCTATAACTTTCACTAGCCTCTGTGCTGTATTTAGTGGATGCTGAATAGTTGTGAAATGGTTAATAGTATTTTTTTGCTAACACAGCAGAATATCAGAATGAGTTATACTTTATAATACAGTTTAAGCAAAGAAAAATTTTCTTAAAATAAACTTTCAAGATTCAAACTTTCATTCAACCTTAATATTTCAAATTTTTATCATTAAATTTGTTTGCAGTAAAGATTTACAATATCAATCAATCATTAATAGATATATTTTTTTTTAAATAAACAAGCAAATGATTTTCTTTTTTTTTCTTTCTTAAAAATCTTCCCTAATTTAATATATTATGAAATTTGCAAAGCAATAAATTTAAAAGTTTTGATTACTTTTACTTTTTGTTATAAAATAAAACTTTTTAAATGAATCCTAAAAGTTAACATCCAAACATAATAGAATTTTTATTCACTTAATTTACTTTTAAGGAGATGTATGAATTGTTTGTAAATATTCTTAAAAAAATTTAAAGGCACATTTTTTAAAATCTTCTGATATTTAATATGCAGAAACATCATATTCCCTCATTAATATTCTTTTAAAAAGATTATAAATAGTTAAATTAAAAATTGATAGTGAGAAGTTAAAGATAGTTAATATCTATTAATTTTGTAAGAAATGTAACTTAAAACATTTTCCCTTATATATTTCTAAATACAAGTCTAACTTTATAACAAACAAAAACTTTTTGTAATATAAATCTCATCTTTCAAATGATTTTGTATCTTTAAATTAATACATAAAAATAATTTGAAGTTATATTCTTACAGCAACACTTCAGAATAGACACATACTGTTTTTTTTTTTTTTTTTTTTTTTTTTTTTTAATCTTTCTTATCTGTATTTCTTCCGCAATATTTTGTTTCCGATAAAAGATTTACAGTCTTTGTTCTAAGAATACCAAAAATTTACAAAATTAATTTTTGTAAATAGAAAAAATCAAATGTACATTTATAAATATTTGTATAGTCTCTCTCTTGCCATTTTTTGTTTCATCATATTTTTCTATGTGTTGTGTATAGTAAAACATTTTCAATATAAGTAATATCATAAAAAATAAAATATTTTTTTTAATAAATGAAAATACATATTGAAAACTAAAAAAAAAATAAATTACACTTAAATAACAAGAAAAAAAAATCAGTATAACACAACAGAAAGAACTTCTAAGTATTAATTAAAACAAATAATGGTATATATTCAAATGTGTATGTATATATATATATATGTACAAGTTACAGTGATATATACAGGTAATTTTTCTTTCTATTTCTTTTCCAAGTTTCTACCTATGTATGAATGAAAGATTATATTACCTATCCATGTCTGTTCATAAATTTGTAAAATTTTACACTTAGTGTATAGGACACTGGATATATCTACGTTAGAGTGCAATTAGAAAAATTAAATCACATTTGATTCTTGATTTGTGCGTTCTGTGATTTCTACAAGCTTAATTTGAAAAATTATAACAATATAAATATCACAAACAGTAGCATGCAAGACTTTAAAAATTTCATTTTAGAAAATTCATTAATTAAAAAGGTAGCAGAACTGACTTTAATGGATTATGCTTTTTTTTTTTTTTTTTTTATCATTAAAGAATTTTATAAAAGCATAGTTCCAAACTGCTCATATAAATTATCAGATTAAAACTTTCATATTTGCAATTTTTTTTTTTTTTTTTTTTAAATAAAGAAAAGAAATTTATGAAAGCTTCATTAAAAATGTATTTAAATGTTGCTTTTCAAAATTTTACAATATCAGCATTAATTTTACGGGTTAATAATTGAGCAACATCATAATATTTAGCATAATAATTAAAAAAATAAAATAATAAATAAATAAATAAATATATATATAACTTCCTATTTATTTCAAATGAATATCACAACCTAAATAAACTTTCATATTTAAAATTTATATATTAACAAATAATACAAGTGATGTTAATATTTAAAAGTTCTGCATTTAATAAAATTACATTCATTTTATAATTTTTAACTTTAAAATTTTACATTTATTTAAATCAATTTAAAAAATACTGTTTTGAATATTTAAAACTCAAATAAAAGTACTTTTAAAGTAGATTGGTTAAAATAGCTTAACATTTAAACTGAAAAATGGAGTATTTCAAATTATGATTTAATCAAAGCATTCTTTGGAGTTAATACATGAAATGCTTCATAATACTGAAATATGTTATAAAAATTACATGCTACTGTCGGCAACAGAAATATAACTTTCATTCACATACTATTCAACAAAATTCCTGATTAATAAAGTTGACACTGGGAATTGTGCACATAAAAAGATTGTGCTAAGAGAAGAAAAAACACACAAAAGCTTATGAAAAAACAGCAAAAAAGAAATATCAGAGTATGTACAAAGCACAAACAAGTAATAAGAGTATGTAGTTACATCCTGTTTATTAAGGAAGCTCACAATGAAAAAAGTTTAGTGAATGTATTGCCACAATAACAGAAATTAAAAGGAGGAGTTTTTTGCAGATAACGCAAGCTCCAGATGGTTTAGAATTAAATATTTTTTGAATAGCAATAGAAAATTGAAAATAAAAAAGAATAGTTAGGTTTTTGTTTTCTTTACATCTTACTAATTTACTTAATTGCACATGTTCAAAAATAATATTATTTTAATTAAATATCAATATTACTTTGGAAAAACAGGACTTTCTATTTATAAATTGGCTATCATACTTGAGAAAAAAAGTAATTGTTTCTTTAAAACAAAAGCAAAATGATTTAAAAATTTCTTTAACCCATTAACCACCAAAACTAGAAATAATGATTTTTTTTCTAAATACAAACAGTAATACTCATTATTTTGATCATATATATAACAATAATTTAAAATAAAATTAGTCTTATCTTACTAAATACAGGGTGTTGTATTTATACAACTTCAGTGGAATAAGAGTGTATAATGAAGACACATAAATGTTTACGGAAATTTCCTTGCGGGAGTATAAAACAGCAAACACTACACATGACTTCAAAAGTAATTATTGTATTGTGAAACATTTTTTTTTTTACAAGTTATGTAAACTTATTCAAATAGGGTGATTTTCAAAAGTTTTGGATTGATTAGTGCTTCAAGTTTGAAATTTATTTTTAAATATAAAATTATTTTTGAGATCAAATTTTTTTGTAATGAAATAAACATCTATCCTTTCCTTATTTAAAAACAATATGTAATATAAAATATCTTTTTTAGTTTACTGTTAAACACAATTATTTCTGGTGTTGCATGAACGCAACACCAGCGGGTAATGGGTTAAATAGTTTTTATTTAAAGGGGAATTATTTATAATTTTATTTTTATACATAAATTTTTAATAACATTAAAATTTTACAATTTCAATTACGTTCGAAAATACATTTGAATTAAAAATGAATTTCTTTTATGGAAACATCACCAATTTATAAAAAGTAAAACAGAGCAGAAGTAACAATATTTTAAAGCATTGAATAGTTGATAACAATCACCTCTAACAAAAGATTAAAACAAAAACAAATTGGTAAATGGCGGTACAACTGGATATATTTAACTAAGAATGGGTATAATTTATTTTATTTTTGTCATACAGTTATGTAGTGACCACTATGTAAAACATAACTACCAAAAAAAAAAAAAAAAAAAAAAAAAAAGTCTGTAAATGCAAAGAAAAATAATAGGAAATGTAGTTGACACAACAAGTAAATATACAATAAAAATTTACAGAAATTGATTTGTTCAGATAAAACTCAAGCTAGCTACATTGGCAGCTAGACTATACAAAAATGAAATATGTTTATAAATACGCACGTAATTAAATACATATCTAATAAAAATAACAAAAAAAAAAAAAAAAAAAGAAAGAAATATTTTACATCACATGATGAAGCAATGACAAAATGAAGAGTAACAACTCTGTAAACAATATAAAATGTACAAAAATACCATTGTCCCAAGTTGAAGTAATTAAGTATGACAATTTGCCAAAGACAGTATCACATTATAACAAAGACAACTTATATCAAAGTTGATATTTCAAGCCCACAAGTTTAATGCAAGCCAAGATCAAGCATTCAAGTTTTCTACTTGTTTTAAATTACATAATTCAAGCCAGAATGAATATGTACCAAGCATGTACTATGCTTGCTATAACATACCTGAATCATAAACTTGTAAAACTAGTGTTTCAATCAAAAATCCATTTTTGTTTTAACTCTTTCGTGCCTAAATTTATTTTACGTTTGCAAACTTGATTTTTACACTTTTTCTGTCACAACAAATTCAGAACTTGGCTCGTGCAACTTTCAGTTTTTGACTTTTGACAGATATTTTCAAGCTTGTAATATATTTGATTTGTCAAATGTGATTTTCTAAGTTTGAATCTAGTTGGAAATATCCTTGAACTATGAAAATAAAGTTTATTTCAAGAAAGTGCACTGTTAGGGCTAGAGCTGATTTTGTGCTGTGTGCATGCTAACTTTTTCTTATCAGATGAAGGACTGAATTTGATTACTTTGACCCAAAACAATTAATGTCACATTTGAGGGGCATAGAAATTCTAAAGTCATGGGAAGGGTACAAATGTCTTCATTTTAAAAATTGGTCAAAATTATTTTCAAGATAATCAGTAATTAAACATTAATATTCATCAATTATTAATACTAATTACAAAAATCACTAATAGTGAACATTCACCAGACTTAAATTTTGATCTAAAAAGGATGATTATTTCATAGGGTATTAAAAGAAAATTTCATAAATCCAATGGGAGGAAGACATCAGGCTCCCAAGCCTCTGCCAAGTGTTTGAAGTTTTGTTTTATTTGTTTACAAAGTTTTTATTCTTGATTTCATCATTTGAACATAAATTTTTCAGTACTTTTCACTATAATAACAAATAAACTGCCCTGTTACATCTTCCAAATAATAATAATTAAATTTAATAATTAAGTAATATGTATAAAAGATTACTAAACTGTAAAATATTATTTATCTTGGTGAATAGTTTATATTTTGTAGTAAGAAATGTGTTTAATAATTGATCAATTTTGAATAATAATTCATTAATTTCGTAAGTGTTTTTAGCACTTTCAAAACATAATTAACTCAGTGATGGAACGTTTGGCAATGTAATTCATATTTTAACAAGATTTTATATTTTGATGGATAACTTGAGGATCATACTATATAACATTTAAATATACCTGAAATTTTATTAAGAAATGAAATGAACTCTATAAGTTCAGTAAAAGTGTTTTCAAATATAAAATTAAAATTACAAAAAAAAAAAAAACCTTTTTTAGGATTTGATATTACTATTATTTAGATGTTAAGGAAATTTTTAATAATATAAATTTAGTATAAGAATAAGAAAAAACCTTAAAAAAAAAAAAAAAAATGAAATTATAAGTTGTAAGCTGAATTCTCTAATCAAGTACAATTTTGAATTGTTGAAAATAATATATATAATTTTTTTAAATTTTATACCAGTGACAGCCTGAGTCTGCAAAAAAACTAATCATAAGTTTTTCTTGAAAACAATGATAAGATAAAGAGGAACAACGACATTTTTTATGTACATAACAGAATTTGATTGCCACAGTAAAACATTTCACGTGTGACCAAAAATGGAAAGAAAATTTAAGCAATCTTACTTAGCAATCGAAAATGATAAAAGAAAAAATATCAACTCAAAAATAAATAATCACACATTTTATCATAGTTTTACATCTATCTATAAGGCATTTACAGGGCTTGTACAGTCAGATTTAGTAAGTATGTATATTACAAGTAAAAGGCCTCTTTTTAATTGAATTTTTTAAAAATGCTACTCATATTACAATGATCATTAAAATTTTTTGCTCCCGTTGCTTTGTAAATAACGCACTCATTTTGATAAAAGTTTAAAAAATTTTACTTTTACCCTACTTTAAAACCAATTGAAATTTATATACTATACACATAAAAAATCATTTGTCTAATTTCATGCTATGTTTTTCACAGTTATATTGTATGCTCACAAATTTCCAGTAGTATTATAACCAATTACTGCTTACAAACTATATGAATCAGAAAAAGTTATGCATACATTTTTTTCTTTCTTTTTTTAATAATGTTCTCTATCTCTAATTTTTATTACTGATATCCTTTAGATTTTGTCCCAGACAGATTAATGAAGTTAGGCAAACTGCTGCATATGTTATAAGAACATGGGTACATTAACTTAATGGTACAACAGGTTGAAACAAATTTTATACAATGGTCTATATTTACATACAAAAAAGTATAATGTTTAATTAAATAAATAAAAGAAAAATAGGAGAAAGAAAGAAAGAAAAAAGAAAGAATCTATTCAGTTGTCAGTTAACCCTGTGATGTTTTCCTTGTAGACAAATTAGACAATGACTTGATATTAAATATATATACACAGGAATTTTTTCAATAACCTGAATAGCATAAATATATAAAGATATTCAAGTATTGGGATGTAAACTGAATAAATTCTAAATTAAGTGCAAGAAAATTAGTTGGTATAAGTGGACTCTACTCAGCTCCGCATTATATAGCGGTAGCCCAGAGGTAAAGGACATCATGTCACAAAAATGTAATTTTTCAGAAGAGCAACCTATTTTAATTTTTCAACTTTAAATGCACTTCTTTTCAACTAGGTAATAGTAATTGCTTAGTGATACTTTAACACATTATTAATGGCACGATCTACTAATGTAATAAAGCAAAAAAAAAAAAAACACCAAGGACATGTTGCTAACTTTTTCACAAAAATTTGAATTTCTGCTATAAAGCATACTATATTCATATTGAGAGAAATGAACTTTGTAGATCACCTGACATAGCAGCAGACTTAAGTGCAGTTTCCACTGAGGTTGGTTGGAAGTCGTTTCGAGCGGCGCTATTCAGAATCCTTTGATGTGGTCAAGTGGTTGGAATGCTTCGATGGGTTGGTTCGACCGGTTGGAAGTCCGTGGCTCTAACCACCAGCTGAGATAATTGAGGGGCCAGAGGCAGATATCTTTGTCAATTTTGCATGCTTTCCTTTGAAGTAACTGCGCAATCTGATAAAAAAAGGCTACAACTGATGACAAGACATTTGGCTCTTTGTGTCGGGAGCGTGATTAATGGTTTTTTGAACCTCAAACTTCCAACTGCAATGGAAACCAGCCTTTAGATACCCCACCTGCTAGGTTAACTCTCCCTCTACTTTGATAAGCTTAGCATATCCTAATTCATTGAGAAATTTTATTACGACAAGTTTTGTATTTTAGGTTTCCTGCAATCTCATATTATTTCTCATGCAATAATCCCATAATACAAGTTTATGTGAAATATTTTCCTATTCACTCATGTTTAAAAAACCTTTAATTTCGAATAACGTGAGAAATTTTTAAAAGTAGAATGTTGATATGAACAACAATGCCCCAATGTGTTGGTGCCCATGATGTAATCCTATCCCAGTGCTGAATAATATTACCAATCTTAATAATGATGCAATTAGGACTTTATTATTAGTCCAAATTTTTAAAGTATTGGTAAATTAAAAACTTGATAATGTGTAAAAACACATGAAACATATACTGTTTATAAATGTTCTTCCTATAATAAGGAGGATCTGAAAGTTTTTGACATTTTTTCTGATCTTTCCAATCAGCATGCAATATAGGAGAACTGAATATAAACCAAACTTGATAAGAAGTATCACAGGTTGATACAGTTTTAAGCAGTATTTGATTGCAACAATACTAGAATTTTAGAGTATGAATTTTCTGCATTCCAGGAAGAAAAGAAAGAAAGATTATTATAAATTTAAATAAGATTCCAAATTATATAATATTAATCACAATACATATTAATCAATCAAAACATAGCATACACAAAAATGATGATAAATCTTCAAATCTTTCTACTATAAGACTTAAATAAATAAATACATAAATAATAATAATATGATTTACTTCAGTAAAATCACTATTACAATTTATGTATTTACTCATAAAATTTTCATATACCAAGGGAATGTAAAAGTATTTTTTTTTAGTCAAAACATTTAAAACTATGTAGCAGTTTTATATGATAAAAAATAACTTTTATAATTGCCATAAAAGTAACAAAACACACATCGACTTTCAGCTAATTACAACATTATTATTTTAGATCATTATATACATATATAAAACAAAATACTAGAGTCAAATAATCAATTTTATGAAACAAGAATTAAAATGTGATATAAATGGCATGTAATACTTGATAACAAGAAGAATCAAACTACAAATCTTCGTTTAAGTAAACAAATTTAAAATTTTGAAATTTAGTTTCTATTAACAACAGAAAAATAAAATAACTTGAACTTCATATATATAATTAAAATTCAATTTTTGGCACTGATTTTACAAACTGTGAAATTTGTATATATCATTTCATCAACTTTTACATTTCTCTTCTTTAAAAATGAGCACTTCTCAGTTTTTTATTCTTCAATTTATTGCTTGAGCATTAAAAACACATTTGTTTTTATTAAATTATGTATACTGTACTAACCCTGACTAAATAAAATGAAAATAATGTTATTTTATTTTATTTATTTTTTATTTGCAGGGAAAAGGCTAGAAAAATGTTATGAGAGTTTAATTTTCATTATCATAAGATTAAACTAATATTTTTGAAAAAAAAAATTAAAATATATAAATAAATAAATAAACAAAAAACATATAACAAAATACAAAATTAATAAAAATTAATGATTGCAATAATAAGCTTTATTGATGAAAAACATTACACTGTAATTGAGATTCGAAAGATAAAAAAAAAAAAATAAAAAAAATAAAAAAGCATTTAACTAATTTAAGTTACTGGTATAATACAACATTAAATGATGAAAGATTTTATTTCATTTTTCTCCAAACAGCTTTTTTTGTTATAAGTTTTTAAAAGTTAAACCGAATGTCTGTAGTAGCATTAAATTTTCCATAATTTTTTACATTTCCATAATGTTTAATATAAAAAATATAGATTTATATATATATATATGTATATATATATATAAATTCTAATTTTTCTTTTTTTTTTTTTTTTTTTTTTTTTTTGCATAATTCATATTGACACCCTCAAAAGTTTAATAATCAGTAACAATTGAAAAGTACTCACACCCACTTTGCTTCTTGCCTCTTATGAAAATATTACTTAAATGCAAATGTTATGAAAATATTGTTTTCCTATCTTTCACATTAAAAAAAAAAAAAAATTAGTTTTTAAACATGCAAAAATAAATATGCTTATGCCAGTGTTGTTTGCATTGGAAATTCAATATTTCAAATAGACACCGATTCTTTTTCCGATTCGAGTCGTAAATAAGCAAAGATGATTGTACTCCAAAAAATGGTGCGACCACTGAAGCTATGCTAGCATTAGTGAAAAGACAAAAAGATCCATTTTCACATTTTGATAAAATTACAGCAGACCTGGTGCTTACACAAAAAAAAAAAAAAAAAAAAAAGTGCAGACTTGACTCCTACGGGAAAGCTAGCAGTGTTTATTTACCAAGGTACTGTCTAATTATTATTATTATTTATTTATTTATTTATTTTTTAACATTCAATTTACTCCAAATTATGCATCAGTAATCTTTTTTTTTTTTTTTTTTATTTTTTTTTTAAAGATAATTTATTTTTAAACTTTATTGATATATTTTTTCAAAAATTGACACCTCCTCAATTATTTGTATAAACTTTTCAAAAAGTGGTATTCTTGCTTTTTTTTTTTTTTTTTTTTTTATGCTTAAAAAATACTGACCACAGTTTTTAAGAATTAGATTCAATGATTTAATTTGTACATACAGATGATTATGATTTAAAAAAAAAAAAAAAAATAATAATAATCATTTGTAAGCACCATTTATGAAAGAAAATGTTAGTTTTCATTTTTATTTTGTGTAAATTAAAATTATTATTATCGCTATCATTAAATAATTAAGAAAAGAAAAAGTTTTCACAATTGTTTATTGGTTTATCTAAATGTATATAAGTGAAGCATAGTGTAACTATGCATATAAGTGTAACATAGTAATTCTACATATAAACAAATTTGAACAGTAATAATAAAAACTCCCTTTTTAAAATTTATATTTGTACTTTATAAATTTAAATGTAGTTGCTTTAAAAATAAATAAGTGAAATATTTTAAAACAAAACGGATTATTTTAAAGTTCTTAAAATTTTTACTATTAAAATAATAATAATAATAGTACAATAATTTTAAAAATTTTAATTATATGTTATGTTTTAAAAAATTCTGTTTCTTGTTCTAAAATTAAAAATTAGTATCTTGGTGAATGTAGGTAATTCTGATATACAAGATGGATTTCATGATTAGCAAAGAAAAAAACTAAAGTGGACCTTTAAAGGGATTTTGCAGTAATTTTTTAGAATAACGGAATTCCATATTAGCTCACAGGAAAATTTCCTAATAAAATCATTCTCACTTAATATATTTTTTCAAAATTTAGCTTTCACCACCAAAATTCATTAAAAAAAAAAAAAAAAAGTAATAATGCAGAAACATTTGTTATGCTATAATAAGTGATTATCAGGCATAGAGTTTTGTTTGGTGAAACCTAAATTTTAAAAATTATGTTACGTTATAGGTAAACCTATGGCATTAAATAAATAACATAATAATAATAACCACTTCTTAATATTAACATGAAGTTTAATGATATGTTATGAGAATACTTGCACAGATATTTTATTATGTACAAATTTATTTATCCCTGCATAGCTCTTCCACTTCAATTTTTTTAATGGACACACATATTTATAAGACTACCTCTATTTCCTTTTCTAGTCATTTTTATAGCTTTTAAAGAAGAAATCTCATATAATAGATTTATTCAATATTTTATAAATTTTTCAGATTAAAAAAATTGTATATATGCATCTAGCCTTTCCCTGCTAAGTTCAAAAATTTTTAAAAATAAAAATGGAAAGAATAAATTCTGAGATGATTATCTAAATTTTTACAAAAAATGATACAAAACAAACATTTAAAAAAAAAGAGATGATTGAGATGTGATTTTTATTTCCCTAAGCTTCAATTTCTTTTGATTGCAGTGGCACAAAAAATGGATTGACGAAAGTGAATCCAGCAAACTCGTTGCCGCTCATGGTGTCCAGTATACAAGAGTCAGCAGGAGTCAATGTTATTTTGGCATTTGTGAAGACGGGATCGAAATTCTCACCTGCACGTGCATTCCTCTGCAGCAAAGAAAAGAATAAAAGAAGAATAAGCTGCATTGCCAAAATTAAAAATAGACAGACCTTGTGCATTACAAAAGTTTTTTATATTATACATTTTTGGTTCTACACACACTATTAACGTTAAATTACCATCAGTATTACTTGCCTCTTCGGAATCCCAGTTTGGGAGAAACATAAGGCTTTTCACACAATTTTAGTATATTTTATAAGAAATAATTTTTAAAAAAGAATAATGATAAAAAGTACTATTACTATTATTAGTAATTATTATTAATTCTATTATTAATTATTATTGTTGTTAAAATAAAATTGATATAATTAATTGTGTTATATATCTTTTTTAGAAACAATATTAATTTTTCATCCAGAAAGTTAAAAGTACCCCTGTCCCATAAAGACATATTATAGATTTTTTTTTTTTTTTTTTTTTTTGGGGGGGGGGGGATGGGGGATTGGAGGAAAGATTATAATTATTTCATGAATTTTCAATCTTTCATCATCTTTAAGTGAAACTACGCATATTTTAATATGTAGTCTTCAGTTGTTACAGTTGTATTTTTAATTCTTAATAATTTGTATCCTGTTTCTTGGTTCTTTGCATTGTTGTGATGAAATAATTTATATATGTATATGTAATTTTATAGTACATTACTAAACTAGTGAATTAAAAATTAGGAAGTGATAAAACATATGACAGTAAACATTTTTTTGCATGGGAAATCAAGTCACCATTCATTTGTTCGTGAAAATACCCAGTACCTCATCTTACAAAAATAATGAAGACATCTGAAAAATATTTTTAACCCTCTTGCTTCTTGCTCCCCTCAAAATCTTGAGGCAAGGTTTTGCTCTCTAGTTCTGATGGCTAAAAAGGCATAATTTAAAACAAAATAATAATAAAGGGTATGTGAATGCCTTTTTCAAAAGAATTTAGGTTCATAATTTTATGAAACTATTGATAAATTTTGAAAAGTTTTATTCCAGTTTTTGAAGTTGTGAATAAAATCTTACAGAAATCACTGAAAAATCTCATTTTTCATTGGAAATTTCAAGTTACACTAATTATTTTCTTCTTTGGATTCTCTTAAGAAAATAATAGTAAGGATTGAAGGAAGACATGTCAGGGACTTTGTTTGTTCAGAAATGACACACTGGTAAGTTCTAAGTTCTAGTATGCAGTATTAATGATAGTTCCCATGCGTTCCATATAATATGCAAAAATCCACTGAAATAAAAGTACCGGGTGATTCAAAATAGATGTTACAGCGATTATCTCGTAAACTAAGAAAGATAGAAACAAACTTTCAATTACAAAATTGGTGCAAATTAAGAGCAGATTTCAGATATGGCATTCTTTTGTATAAGGGGCTGTATACATATTAAATACGAAATTTAATTTTTATACGGCCCCTCTTATCATATGACTTATATTTAGAAAAATATTCTCCTCGCTCTAACAATCAAAATAAAAAAAAAATCATCTCTCTAAGTCAAAATCTCGTTGAGTTATTGCAATTTGAAAATTCTAGCATTTTTCGCCAAGTCTTAAGGGGTTGTATCAAAAGTGAGAAATTGTAATTACTATTGCTTTTGTAGTAAGGCACACGTTGATCAGCGTTTGGGGGGGGGGGGGGAAGAAAAAGAAATCATTCAGGGAAAGACGGCTATTTTAACCTGTTATGCTTTCCCCTAGTGAATACACAAGAGAATACTCATTGATAATTTAACAAATAAAATTTATGAATAATTTAAGTACTAAAAGGGAATTTTCAAATTCATTTTTCTTTCTTTATACATTCTCTTACTCCTATACACGGTGTAGAGAAAGAATTGTTTTTGAGACAAATTTCCGAAAATTTACTTTTGTTATATTTGCACGTTTTCAGATCCTCTGAATTCAAAAATTATGTTTTTAGCGGTTGGTCTCTCTCTCTCTCTCTGTGTGTGTATCTATGAGTTATTAGAATATCTTAAGAACAAATAGTAGCAGAAAATCCAAATTCGATATTCTAAATACGTATCATATTGCGGTGCTTCACTAAAGTATTCATTACGATCAGACAATTGTTTGTTTACAGGGCCATCCAAAAGAATTCAAATACATTACGTCTGTGAGCGAAATTTCTCATATGTACAGTGTGACATGTATAGACTGCCTTAAAAAAAATGAAAAGAATTTTTTTTTTTTTTTTTTTTTTTTTTTAACGCATAAAAGCATGTTTTATGTAGATTCTGGTATAGCAACCATTCATCATTCATTTACAGGGTTACCCAGAGTATTTCGATATATTGAAGCTATACTTGGAAATTGCTGGAAGTGTATTTCATTTTGTGTTACTTGCTTTACATATAACACTAAATTTACGTACACAAAGTCATGTGTATATAGTTTATAGACAATATACAGGGCTACCCAAAATTAAGGTAAACATTTATTATTATTATTATTATTATTATTATTAAATGTAATTGGTGTAAGTGTTTGCTGCATTTTTTTTTTTTTCGAAGAACACTGCTGACACAGAACGCGATATTAATTTCTCATACCCATACTGTAAACAAAGTAGCTTTTGAACAGCAATTTTCTTTTTGTATAATATCACATTTTGAGGCCTCCTGAATACGAAAGGTAAAGTTTTATTCGTTGATCTGTATATATATGAATTATCAGCATAATTTAAGAAAACATAATCTGGTGTGCCACTCACACGACTTTCTCTTACCCTGAAATTTAATACCATAAATACAGGTTGGAAATTAAGAGGTAACATAAAAGTACTGTTATGTAAACCTATGTTAAAATAATTAAAATTAGGCTTCGGAAGAGTTTTATATGATAATTAGATCTGTGTGAGGAGGGATCTCCCGAAATTATTCGTTTCCTGAAATTATTCGATGCAGGCAATAACCAAACTTTAAAAAGCTTGGCTTTGGTAATAAGGAAGCCTTAAAACGTGTAAATACACAAAACACAAGCGATGCATATTTAGCTTAAAAACATACATTATTTATCATATGTCTATGAGGAATTCATTTCGATTCCTGAGCAGCTTTCCTGGACATGGTAAAATATTATAGTAAAGCACTTTCACTAACAATAAATAAGAATATTATAGCTTAAATATTTGCAACCCTGTATATCTTTTGAAGAATATGTACAAACCACAAAGTGCACCTAAATATAAACCTATAGTAATAATATACGGCACAACCGAAAATGCACTTCCATCAATTTTCAGCTATTGTCGCATTATAATCTAGTTATTTTGTGCAGCCCTGTAAATGAACAGTGAATGATTTCCCTGCCATATTCTACACGAGGCATGTTTTATGCATATAAAAAATATATATTCATTTCATTTGGTTTAGTGCAGTCTATAGGTGTTAAACTCTACTTACCTGCAGTTTTCCCCATAGACGTAATGTATTTGAATATTCTTGTGTGTCCCTGTACACGAACCATTTGCTTCCTCTCAATGAGCATCCCTATATGATACATATTTAAAATACTAAGTTTGGAATATCTGCTGCTATTTGTTCTTGAAAACTGATAACAGACAGACACACACACAGACCAACCTCTAAAAACACGATTTTCATATTCAGGGGACCGCAAAGCACCTAACTATAACAAAAACTCACTTTTTTTTGGCCCAAAAACAATACTTTCTCCACCTTATGGGTATGAGAAAGTAATAACTACAGGAAATGCGAATTTGGTACTTTGGATTCCATATCTAGTTGCCACTTGAAAAGTTGATGAAGGTTTGCAAGTTTCAAGTAAAATGATAACAGACTTGATTTTTGTTTTGATAAGTATAAGCACTATAACTAAACGGGGGTTGAGAAGGGCGGTAACCCCCCTGACATAGAATTATACATCTATACCATATCATATTCTATACAAAATAATATTTTAGAATATTAACAATAAGTATGAATTTCCTGATGATTTTTACAGTTTAAAGTTATTTAAATGTAATTTATAAGAATATCTGTCCCAAAACGCAATACATTGGCATTTTATGTGCGTTCCTTTACATAAACCAATTGTAGAGAATTAATTAATGCCATTTTAAATAGGGAATATCATATAGTAATCCTGAATAACATATATCATTTCTGAAAATTTCTGAAAATATTTACAGACGCTGGGGGAGGGCAGACGGACAGGTGGACAGTCAGACAAAAAATAAAATCAAATTGAAATCTTATTCACAGTTAAAAATTGTTAGAAAATGTTTAATGTAAACGAAAATGCAATTCCAGCAAATGTCCAATAATAACCCTTAACGTAACTGAATATTTTTGTGTGACCTGTAAATCTAATGCTAATCGTACTGTACAGTACAGAAAGCATTCTTTTGTGCATATGAATAACATATTTGAATTTCATTAATATTTGTGCAAAGTAATTAAATTTTGGTTTATAGAAATATCTTCACCTAGAACGCAATGCTTTGGAATACTTTCGGGTGTCCCTGTATACAAACAAGTGATGGTGTTTACTCCATTTTCTATAGAAAATATCCGATAGAAAACTATAATAACGTATTTCAATTTTATTAATATATGCATAAACTAAAGGTATTAAAATATGGTTTATAAAAATACCTCTCATAGAACACAATGCTTTGGAATACTTTCGGGTGTCCCTGTGCACAAGCTAACAGAGGTATTCACTCCATTTTCAATAAGGAACATCCGATAGTGAACTCAAATAACATATATCAGTTTCAGAAAATTCTATGAATATTCACGGGAGTTAGAACGCAGACACACAGAAAGACGGATGGACAGATAGACAAATCGAAGTCATTAACACTTTTCAATCTGGCTGGAATTGTTAAAGAGCCAAAGTCATTAAATTTATCAACCATGATGGAAAGTGGTAAAAATAAAGCGCGAAAATTTCACACGGTTTTGCTAGTCTTTTAGTTTTTTACCTCACTTAACGTGTTTTAATTTGCAGGAAACCCCCTAAGAAATTTAACTATTAAATTTTTTAACAATACGAAATGATGTAAATTTGCATTAAATTCTTAAAACAGTTGATTTCCCGTGTTTGAACGATTTTAGTTGTTATTTTAAAATAAAGGATCTTTTTTTAATTTTTCTCATCTCATAGATATCCCCCTAAAGTGACCCCGTTGGCGTCGAAAAATAGATGCCAAAATTGAATAAAAAGTGGTGTAAGTCATCATTTTCAAATTGCAATAACTCAGCGAGATTTTGACCTAGAGAGATGATTTTTTTTTTTATTTTGCTTGTTAGAGCGAGGAGAATATTTTTCTAAATATAAGTCACATGATAGGAGGGGCCGTATAAAATTTAAATTTCGTATTTAATATGTATACAGCCCCTTTGACTAAAAAATGCCATATCTGAAATCTACTCTTAATTTGCTCTAATTTTGTAATTGGAAGTATGTTTCTATCTTTCTTAGTTTACGAGATAATTGCTGTAACATCTATTTTGAATCACCCGGTATATAGATACTGAGTCCTTATGTATTCTCATGTATGAGCCCAGATGCCCATGATATTTCCAAGTTGAAGTGTTAAAGAATAGAATGGCATATAAAAAAATATTATATACAATATGAATGCCAGTTAATATTTTTTTTCTTATTTTACATGATGACAGGACCAACCTGATGAATTTACAATAGGTTCTGTTTTAAACTAGAATAAATTTATAGTAGTTTATTTTAAACTAGATATCAGTACTTTATAATATTTTATAAGGGAAAAAAAAAGTACTTTTACAATAGTTTACTTGAAAATAATGCAATCATTAAGGGATTACTTAGTGTGAAATGTAGAGATAGGACAGTATGAAAAGTACAGTTGTCCCCACTTAAAAGGGTAACGGATAATAGAATACCCCGCTTGTAAGAATATAAAGTTATAGAACCAATTTTTCCCCCATAAAAATAATGTTAAATTTCATCATTTAAAGAAATATTTTTTACAACGCCACCCCACTTAATTGCATAAACACTCAAAATTTCTTAAATAAAACTCCTCTATATCTGGAAAGATTTTTCCTCTCATTCTCAAAAAAAAAAAAAAAAAAAAAATTACACATGAGACAGTATTCCTGATGAGGTGATAAAAATAATTTATAAAATCAGCAACTGATGATGAAATTAGAAATTAAAATAAAAAGGATCTTCAGGAATTAGAAATCACATATTTTGAAAGTTTTCAGATGACTGAAATACAACTTTAGGAACTCATGGTTGTGGATAAATATGGAGAAACAGAAAGAGATGAAGAGTTTAATCTTTCAATAAAATATTTAAATGAAAGTAATAAAGAAGAACAATAGATCCGCCTCCAACGATAGATGAAGTTGCAAAATCCTTTAATATTATCCATCGCCATTTTGAATCTCATAGAAGCGATTGTAATATATTTATGTGCTGTAGAAAAAGAAATCGAAAAATGTCTATGTTAAGTCTATGTCAAAATAATCAATCATATATATATATATATATATATATATATATTTTTTTTTTTTATTAAAAGTAAAATTGTAAATATACTTTATTTATTTTGTATTTATTCCCATATTAATTACATTTATAAATTACTATAATATTTTAACTTAGTAAAAGTTTAGTTAAATATTTAAATAAGAAAAAGGTATCGATCATTTATTTTTTCATGTAAGCATATAAAATGATTATAGTTATACATGTAATTGCATTTCTAGTCTTCCCTGCATAATCGATTACCCCACTTAATGGAATTAATATAGTTGGAACGGTAGATATTCATTTAAGTGGGGCTGACTGTACTGAAAAAAAATAGCCACTATCAGACGTTACTGAATCAGATTATAGTGTTCAAAAATAAGCTGACAAAATACATACATTATAACTGATAAAAATGATTTCATACATTTAATATTCTTCTGGATATTATAAAATTTCATACAAATAAGATAAGTCTTGATATTTTTACACAGTATCTTTATTGTCATTAAAATTAAGAAAAATGTCAATACGTGAGATACTTTGTATTTCTAATTATTTAACACATTACAACTGTAGTTTCCCAAACTAAAAATGCTTATAATAATGGATATTAGTCTTACTTTTATTTCAATAATTTAAAAATACCCTGTGTATTTATTACTATAAAATAATAGTAAAAATTATTATTAAAATTTTTGTTTAATAAGTTAATATTTCTTACAGTAAGTTCTTCTAGAATTTGATAACCCTAGCATCATGTGACCATTTAAAATTTTATTTCACTTGCATTTGTTCAGCGTTCCTACTTGTGAATTCTTGTTTTTCAAGTGTCAAGTTTGGTGCAATTATGTGTCAGAAGTTGATATAGCCTTCACATTAATAGGGATAATTTCAAAATTGCAGAGCCACCTGTCAACCGACATGTTCCCAGATTCAATCAGCACAGTATTTTATAACCACCTTTTACAAATAAAGTTTGGAGCAACTGTACACAATAGAAGCTGAGATATAGTATTCTCCTAAATGGGAGAAATTGCAGCATATCAGTACATACAACTTATAGAACGATTTGAACCGAAAGTTAATAGGTCCTGGTCCTCAAGTTATGTCAAAGAATTTTTTATTACTTAAAAAAACAAAAAGACATTGTTTTAACTTTGTTAGTTATCCTTCACATAAAAATGAAATAAATCCCAATTTAATTTAGTGAACAAGTCACATTCAATTCTACCCAGAATGTTTAAAAATAAGTCATTTTAAGAAATTTGGCATTGGGTTTAAGGCCAGTTGAATATACAAGAGTTCCCAGTCTGGATGTTGGGCCCTCCACAAAGAATCTGTTGATTAAATTTATTACAAAATATTTTTTCTTTTACAAGTTTAAATTTTCTATTCAAAGTTTAATGTCTTAATTTATTTCTACGAAATAAAATTATACATAATACACAAGGTCTATAAAGAAGAAGAAGAAGAAGCAAATGTTATCTTAAAAAAATAAGTGAGATAGAGCTGATATGATGCAATGTATAACAATAAAAAGCTTAGTATAAAAAAATACTAAATCAAAAATTGTGCATTTTGAAGAGTTAGTACATAAAATTTATTTTAAATACATGCTACATGCAAATACAGTAGCCGCCGCTTAAAAAATCACTGGTTAATAAAATCAGCCGTTTAATCTGATCAAATTACTGGGTTCGGAATCAAATCGGTACAAACCGCCGCTTAATAAAATCAGCATCGCCGGTTAATAAACTCAAGAGAAAATCTCTTCAACAGTAAAAGGGATCATGTATGTAAGCTAAACAAAGAATTATATTTTCTCACTGGATTTTTGAAAAGGAAAAAAGAAACAAAACATAGCAAGCCATCACATTATTACTCTTTGTTGAAAATTATATGCCTAAAAAAAAAAGAAAAAGAAAAAAACACGCCCTGCCATGTGTTGTAGATATGAATTCTTCAAATTATTGGCCAATGAGTATTTTTTCCTGTCTTAAAATATTCAAATAGTGCTTGTAGTTCTTATTTCGAAGCAACTTAGCTTAAAGCATAAAATTTTGACAAAGTATGATGGCTTTCTTCAAATGTATAGTCAAACGAAGGCCACAACGAAGCTTGAAATTTCTCAGTTTGATTCATGTAAACATAATAATAAAAATGATATCAGTGCCTAAATTGTACCAAATGGAAGAGTGAATTCTTGATAGGTACGAGAATTCCAGGTCAAAGAAAATTTCTATCTTTAACGTAATTTTGTCCCTAAAAGCTAAAAATTTTACATGAATGATAAGTAGCAAAAACTCCACTCCTACGGATGGCTAGTTGATAGATGGAAGGGCAAAGAAGAATTTCTTTCCATATTTAAGTAATGAATATTCTTTTATTGAATTCGGGCATGTTCGCCGGATATAAAAATCAGCTGCTTAATAAAATCATTTTGATGAAAACAAACGTGATTTTATAAAGCGGCGGCTACTCTACTGTATATCTAAATGTTATCCAAGAAAAAATAGCTGTATGTAATCAAATATTATATTAATGTAAATCATCCTAAATTTATAAAAAGAAAAACTGTTCCAGGAAAGTTTATTTTTCTTTCTTTTCTTTTTTCTTTTTAATTGTTCATACATTATTGAACATAGAAATTTTCATTTAAAATTAAAATTTAAACTAAACAGGTTTTTAATGGTATGGCTTAGGACTAACTTAGTTGGTACAATACGGCAACACATTGGTGTGATTCTAAAGAAAGAGTGAAGCATATATGTGCATTACATGTTTTAATTCAAGGCACTCTTTTGGTAAACATCAAAGTCATCCAAATTCTATTGTTAACCTACGGAGAAAATAATCCCTATTACTATTCATTAAATAATGCATATTCCTTTTTCAGGTTAAGAACTGTAAAATTATGCCATGTTTTTCATAAATTGCTTATCGTTTAGTTTCCTTAAAAGTTGTGAAATTTTGCATTTTACAACTTTTAAGAAAACTAAACGAAAAGCAATTTTTGAAAAACGAGACACAATTTAATAGTCAGGAATTTTCTGAATGATAAAAAGGACTTTAAAATTGTGCATTATTTAATGACTAATAACAGGGATTATTTTCTCCCTAGGTTAACAGTAGGATTTGGATGACCTTGATGCTCACTAATAACCAGCCTTAATAATTAATTAGTGTGCAATCCCGTAGCAAAACAAAGCAATTTCAGTGCATAAAATGTTAAATGTTACTCTAACATAATCCCATTTTTCTGAATACAGTATTTTTCAAATGAAACTCTTGCAACAAAATAAAAATACATTTAAATATCCATTTCAAATCTAAAATTGGATACTTGAAACGAAAATTTGCAATCATATATAAATAATTATATATTTCATAATAGAAAAATACAGAACAGCAGACACAATAGAGTGAGATGATAATAGATTGAATGAATAGAGATATTTATTATTTTATACCAGTTTCGTTTCTTTTCTTTTTCTTTTTTTTTTTTTAATCGCGGAAATGTTTAAAATATACATAACATTTTAAATAAAAAGAAATTTAAATTGCAAAGATGTTACAATAAATGATGAGTACACAAGAAATTAAATATGTACAACTGAAATGTACAATATTTTGATTAACAAATTATAGAACTAATCAATTTAAAAATAAATTATGTGATGTATATGTTTAAAATAGTAAAGTAAAATAAAAGATAAATTTTATAAGTCCAAATAATTGAATGACTTACAAAACAATTTTGCCTATTATTTTTGTAATACAAAGTTTATGACTAATAATGAGCTGTATCTTTTTAAATTTATGTAAAAATGATGTACAGCATCCAATATAATCTACACATGCATGACTACACAGATATGCATTATTGTGTTTAAAAAATATTCCTTTTTAAAAATTATTTATTCATTATTTACTTATCTTAAAGGCTAATTCAGAGAGAGAATTTAAATTTTGGATGCTGTTTTATACATGATATGTATATCATGTAAAACAAAGCAAAGCCCATAATATATAACCATGAAGAATAAAATGTGAAATACTAAGACCATAATGTATTATGGTCTTTGCAGATATACTGCTTTTAAAAATTACATCTCAAAACACGTTTTTGGAGAAACAGAACATAAATATATTTTATTATATAACTGAGGTTTATTTTTCAGCTAAAAAATCTTTAATACCATAAAAAAGGTGATTTTAATTCATTTAGAAATTTCTATATCTCAATTAAAAAAAAAAAAAAAAAAAAAAAAAAAAAAAGAATTTTTGCTGAAATATGTAAGGCTGAAGGGTGCTTTATTTTATATCCTGTTAACAGATAATTTCAGATATACTTATGAAAATTCATATAAAACCAATAACACTGGTGGGAAAAAAATGAGATACATATATATTTAACTTGATATTTAACCCCAATTTTTCACATATAAAAAATTTTTAAGTCAATTTTTATGGTAAGTGTTTAATTAGAATAAACCTGGCAGAAATTAAAAAAATATATATATAAATATATAATAGTTCGAATTAAATTCTTATGCATAAACACTTTATTTGTTTATTTATTATCTGCAACTAAATATTTAATACACATTTTCAAAACCTCAAACAAATGTATCAATCTACAGTAAAGGACTTCTTATAAAGTCATAGATGTAAAGAAAAAAAAAAAAAAATCTCTATGAAGTAAACATTCTTTATTCTTAGCAATCTTATTCAGTTTTTAATGCATGAATAATCTATAAGATTATATTCCTTCTTTCATTAAGTAGATATCAAGCAAGTTAATTTATTTCATATAAAAAGTATTTTAACAGAAATTCTTTCTTTCTCCTCTCCCCCCCCCCCTTTTTTTTTTTATTTTTCTTTTCCATAGCAAGTAATTTTTGTCTAATCTTTAGTATTTTCATTAATAAAATTTGTTCTAATATCAAATTTTATACATAGTACTATACAAATTAAATGAAAGAATTTTTTTCTTTTTCTAATTTAGCTTAATATACATACATCTATTTAAATATAGAACTTTCATGTCATTAATACATTAAGTTTTTTATTTAATTTTTATAAATTCGTAGAGTAAAAAAAATAAAAATAAATAAATAATCAGTGAATTATATTTAAATTTAAATGATGTAGGGAAATTTTTATATTGTATGAAAATTAAATATTTTAAAGTGCAGGAGAAAAAAAGCTACATAAGCAATAATTTATATAATTGCATTTACATAATATTTTGATCACATATATTTTTCAATCCCCTGTTGATAAGAACATAATTTGTATTCTACTTCAGCAAGATTTGAAAAAAAAAAAAAAAAAAAAAGTCTACATTTAGGTTATTGAATTTTATAAGATGTTATAAGTGGCATAATTTAAGCATTTCATACAATTCTAATAATGATGCATTCATCCAAATTGATTAATTGATTAAGATCACAGGAAAGTATATTTGTTACACACTGTCTTCAAAATATTTTCTGATTTTGAACAGTAAATCTCTCCTTTAAGCGTTCCTCTAAAATGCTACATAATTTTGTAAAAAGGATTTTATGTATTTATGTTTGAATCATTTAAATTCTATCCTCAGTGTATGATGCAATAAATAAATGATATTGATGAAAATAAATGTCAACAACACTTAAGACCAAGACCAAGAGGTTAAACACAAATGCATAAAATCCTTTTATAATATAATGTATTGCTTAAACGAATGCCTAAAGACGAGTTTACTATTCAAAATAGGAAAATACTTTGATGAGAATGTATCAACATATCATATAAATTATTATTTCTGATCATGCTTTTCACAATGTGATTATGATTCCTAACCTTTGTTCTAAGTTTATACATAGAATTATGAATCACCCTGTATATTTTTATGAGCTTGAGCTGTGATATTTCTAATATGTTTCAGGCAGAATCAAAATAATTCAAAATTATTCTTTTACAAATATATTTAAATATTTTTATGCATTATCAAAATTAAATAGAGCGAAGCATCATAACCAATGATAAATTATCATTTACTTATACACTTTAAATTTAAAAATGAATGAAATAAATGACAGAATGAACTTACAATTTTTGGCTTGAATGGCGGTTGCACTTCTTTGTTCTCTATTTTTTCCCAAGAAATTCTCCTAAAAAATGGATGCATTTTAACATCTTCCTCTCCTTTATGGCCACTACCCAAACGTTTCTCTGGACTTTTTGTAAGAAACTAGAAAAAGAATATAATAATACATTTCTAAAATAAATAAAGTATTTTCAGCAGATATGCATTTTCAATTTTCTCAAAATTATGTTGAAAATACCTATTACTAATTATAATCATTACTATCATATATACTTATTATAATTATAATCATTACTATATAACATTATTACTACTTTTACATGAATCTTCCTTACTCTCTGATACACACATACACTGATATTAAACTTTTCTAATTATAGACAAATGTTTTTAAATACTTTTAATCCTTCAGAAATATAAGAAAATATCGATATTAATGCAGTCAATAATTAAATAAATAAATATACTTTTAATAGTACAAATTATAAAAGAAATGTCAAATGCAGCAAGGAATTCATAATTATATGTATTTATTTATAAATATGCATTTGTAACTAACTAAACATTAAAAAAAAAAAAAAAAAATGATTTTAGACTTTTGAAATTTTGGAAACCTAGTCACATATTAACAATAAAAATAAATAATAAAATACTGCACAAAATCAATGAAACAAAAATAATAGTTTTATAAATTATTTATTTTCAGTGTGTCTGATGGAATCCTTTCATAGAAGAAACAAACTTAAAAAAAATATATATATATATAAACAAAATAAAATAAAATAAATTACTTCTGCAAACACTTAGACGTACCTTAAATACAATCAGAATTTAAAACATTGCCATAAGTTAACAACAACAACTAGAAAAACAATACATGTATTAACAAAAGAGGTATTAAAAAAGTTCCCTTTTAATTATTTATTTGTTTGATTAAATAACAATATTTACAGGGGGAAAAAAATCGCCAATGTGGTGAAAGAATTAAAATGGCACAAAGAGGGGCCTATCATAAAGCTGTCCCCCCCCCCTTCCCAAACACTATGCTAATAAATGGCAAATAAATACAAATATACAAATAAATGGGTTACTTTATGCAACTCTAAAGATACACATGTAATTGCATGCTGGCAGGCACAATCCATTGGTTAATTATAAAAGCAATGTTTACATCAGTATAAAAGTTAATGAAATAGCTGAATGAATTATTGCATAGTAACTGTTAGAAAAAGTTTTAATACACATCCAAAATTGCATGAAAATATAATTTTTTCCTTAAAATATATCATACTTTTTTTTTTTTTTTTTTTTTTTTTAATGAAAAATCTTTATTTTAATTATTTCAAATTTCTTACCCCTTTGAGAGCTTCTTTAGCTTCTTTAGACAAGGACTTTGGATAAGAAACATTGTTATCTGTTATAGCTGAAAAAAGCTCTTCTTCATCTTCACCATCAAAAGGTGGCTAAAAGTTTAATAGAAAACTATGAAAATAAAAAACTTGAAAATTTCATTATGCAGTTCATATTTTAAATACTCAAATATATAGTTTTCTGTTACAAATATACTGCATCTATACTAATCTACTTCATCTGTTACAAATAAACTACATCTATACTATTATACTGCAATCAATATATATGCATATATATAGCCCACTACATACTATAAGCTGCCAAATTTCTGGTTCCAAGCTTTGGGTATTCTATAAAGTTGCTTTATATATTGTTATTAATGATTGTTTTTCTACATATGGCACAATTCTTCTCTTACTATTCTGATCTGGTGCAATTAAATTTGTTTAACAACTACAAAAATCAAGATATTCTTGTAGAAATTAAATTTGGGTAATTCATGTTTACTTAAAAAAAAAAAAAAAAACACTGAGCGTTTTGGAAAGAGAGAAAAACTGTAATGTTGTTTTTACAGTATGTTCTTTGCACTGTGCTAAAACAATAATTATTTCACCTTCACATTAAAAATGTGACTATGTATTTAAAGATAAACCTCATTATTATTATATGTGATAAGCATATTTAAAGAACAAGCTAAATAAGTGCATCAAGAAATTAAAAAACTGATTAATTAAAGGAAAAATACGTATCAGCCAGTCGGAGGGTAGAAATATTCAAACAAAATAAATCAACTAAACAGCATTTAATAATAATAAATCTTTCAATTTGTATATGAATTTTTAGAAGACGTTTGCTGAATTAAAGTTTAGTTTTAAGTTACAAGATACAGTTTAAAAAATGATAGAAAAAGAAAGCATGTTCAATGGTTCACTATAAAAAAATCATTTCATAATAATAATTGGTACTAAACAGAACTTAAATTGTTCTTACCTGTCCAACTAACATTTCATATAATAAAACTCCATAAGCCCACCAGTCGACAGATTTACCATAAGGCTGATACATAATGATCTAAAATAGTTGAATTTTAATAAGAATTAATTAATATAATGAATTATACAAAGATTTTTTTTTTTTAATAGCAATTTAGAAATTGTTACATAATTCTCATACAGAATAATAAAATAACAAAAAAGAATTTAGTTATCAACACTTCGAAATAATTATATATTGAATGTGTTAATTTAATATAATGGACATTTTTATAATTATTTATAGCAATGGTATTTTCAATCAAGGAAATTCTGAATAAAAATAAGTAAACATTGTTAATCAATAGTGTTATTTTAAATATATCTGATAAAACATGGCAAAAATAATTCAATTTTTTAAGATGACTTATAAATGATAACTATGATAATAAATAAACCATGCCTCAGGTGCTATATAATCAGGAGTGCCACAAAAAGTCTTTGTAGTTTTGTTCCCTATGATTCCTTCTTTGCACATTCCAAAATCGGCTATTTTGATATGACCATCCTGATCTAACAGGACGTTGTCTAATTTCAGATCCCTAAAAAAAGAAACCAAATATAAATATATACCTTCCCCTAAGAAATAAATATAAAATTTTGTACAAAACAGAATTTACGATGGCGGGACATTCCCCTTTTATTTATTTATTTTTAAGTCTGTTCTTCCATATAAAAATAGGTGATAACTGTTTTGTGTTTCTTGCATATGGTTACTATATATTTCTTAAATACCTTTTCTCTCGATTTTATTTTAAATATTTTTTTCAACTTCATGCCACAGAAAAGAAGAGTATTTTTTTTTTCAATTACTCTAAATACACACATACACACACACACACACACACACACACACACAAAAAAAAAAAAAAAAAAAAAAAAAAAAAAAACTTAAATAATCAAGTTGCTTTTTTATTTTTACATTTACTCATTTCTTAAAACTTCTTTTGTACATTTTCTCTCAATTTGATTATAATTTTATATTTCTTAAACTTGTTTTTATATATTTTTTAACTTGTCACTATATAATAGTAAAACAGAGGGTCAGGTGGGATAAAATGGGTAGTCAAAATATATGGTTTAAAAAACAAATTATTTTTATTTATATTTGCAATTTTTTGAGTTTAATATTATAATTGACTGTTCATAGTTCTATACTTCAATTTATATTTTTTCAATAGACTTTTTATAAGTGAGTAGCAAAACCTTAAACTGTGATAGACAAATTTCAGTCACATACTGTTTGTTTTAACTTTCACCTCCAAGTCCTGGTTATTGAAATTTTTTTATTAATGTATCATAATACATTTATTTGAACATTTCTGCTGCTGCTTCAACTTACAGGTATGGAAAAAAATAAATTCTCCTGTTTTTAATCTTGTATTTTGAAAATGGGGTAAAATGGGTATATGGTAATACTATAATAATTAACATTCCAACAACTTCTTTGAAATAAATAAGACATTAATTTTCTTCGAATGAATATTAATTCATTTATGATAAATTTAAAATGATTGAAACATAAATTTATGCAATGTCATAATTAGTTATCTTAAATAAAACAAACAATGCTTCCTCATAATAAATATAAATGACCTAGACATCTACATATTTTGGTGTTTCTTCTGTTTTTGCAGGTGAAAATCTCTTATTTTTTCAGAGTTATTTTTATATAATTTAGATTATTTATGTGCTTCTGTTTTCTCTAATGCGCCTTCAATTTCTCAGAATATATCACCTGAATTATCACTGAACACATCCAAGAATTTATGCTTCAAAATAGAATTTGCATAACCTACAAAGATTTTAAATGTACAATATTGTTAGCAATATCACTAAAATTTAATAAAAAAGCTTATTATCAATCTTATATAAAAATATTAAATATCACTAAAAGCTTTAGATTTCTCAACTGCATGCATAAATAACTTAAAACGAAAACGTAAATGTGTGCAAACAAATGCAGGAGAAATATTAACAAGAAATGAAGTTGTAGAAAGGTTAAAATTGGAAAATGAAAAGCGTGTGAATTAAAAAGCAAGAAAATGAAAATAAAAAAGAAGACAGTTTCCATTCAGAAAAAAAATATCTGAAAAAAAAAAAAAAAAAAACTCCTGAAAATGTATCTACATTGCAAAATATAGGTACCTGGGTAAAACAAAGCATAATACTTAGGAAAGAAAAGCAAGAAAGAATTCATTGGCAAAGTTAAGGCTCTTGAGGGAAATATGAGGTGAAGTATTTGGAAAAAAAAAAATTGAGATGGGTGAATTTTATATTTTCTCTGGTGTAGATGACCTATATTTTATTGAAAAACATCAAGTAGTACATATTTGAAATGAGTCACAGTTTAATAATAGAGGCCATTATTTTTTAAAAGAATGACAGATGTGGATATCGTCTTGAAAGTAACCTAGTAAATCTTTGTCAAATTTACTTATGTATTAATTTTTTTCAATTAAACATTTAAATTTTGATATCTGACTTCTAAGTTCTGCACTGCCATACTGTACTGTATAAATAAAATGCCTTTAAAAAAAAAAATTCCTACTGTATTAAAATTGCATATCCATTTTACTTCACAGTATACCCATTTTCACCTGCATGTGGTAAAATGGGTGTACAAAACATATAGTTACAAACACTCCCCTTACGAATATATGTGTATGAAATACCGAGTAAAAAATATTTAATTTTACTTCCAACATATGCAAAGTACATATAACACAAGCAAAAATTAGAAACAAAATATTTTAACAAAAATATTTGAGTGAAAATTCAAGAATATGCTATTCTATACCCATTGTACCCAGGGGTGATTGTGACTCAAAGATAAAAACCCTGAAAATTAGAGCCTCAAATTAAAAAACACCCAAAATATCACATAATACTCAAACTGATTAGGCCAGAAGCCCTCAATCCTTTTACATTTCATTTACATATCACCTGGATAACAAATGAACAACCAATGAAAGCAAAAAATAACTTTACAGGAAATATGAAAATACAGATGGGTTGAGTAAAAACCCTGAAATCAGGGGTAAACCCTGAACACAAACACCCCTGTGTACCCCATCTGACACAAGTAAACAACTAATTTTAAATTTATATGTATGAATAATTCACAATAAAATTTATTACCTATAAATAATTCCCCTATTGTGTAAAAAGAATAAACCTATAGCTATTTCAGCAGCATAAAATCTGAAAAATAAACAAATATAAATCACTATTAAAAAATTTTTAATATAGTTTAGATGCTTAAAAATTAATAAGTCTATTTATATACACTTTAGATTTAGGAATTTGAAATTAATGCATAAAATGCCTTTTTAAGAGATTTATTACAAATATATCTACATAAACTTACGTAGCTACTGGTTCTTTAAATTTGGCACATTTTTGTATTTGAAACATGAGATCACCACCATTTATATATTCCATAACAAAGTATAACCTATCCTACATAAATAAATAAATAAATAAAATGCTTGAAATAAAATTTTCAGTTACACAAAAGGTTATGAAAAATTTTAAATAATAATTATCAGTTTTTAAAGGATTTCAAAAAATAATGTAATTTTTGAAGAATTAGGAAAATAAGATATATATTATAAAAAAGTATGACTCTAATGTTTCTTGAAAATATAAAGAATTACATAATAAATTTGAGATGCATTAAAAATACATTTTTATTCTCTCAGTTAGAGAAAAATTTTAAATCATAACTAACATGATACTGGGGAAACAAGTTTTTGTGATATTAAGTTATTTATAATTTATCTCTAAATATATATATATTGTTACGAAATTGTAAATAATTGTGTTTATTTTTGTATAAATTCTTTCAAAGAGGCTTAGTAAGTTGATAAAGTGCTAATTTTGTGCATTTCTAGTCGTTTAGCGTTGAAATAGCCTTATTTTCCCTTAAAAACGCATTAAAAAGCCCCAGTAATGCAGGTAATGCATTTGGCGCCAAATTTGGCGTCTTTTTCCCACCTTGGCGATTTTTTTTGGCGACCTTGGCGAGAAAATCCTTATATGGGATATACCAAATATGGAAGCTGTAAGTTGATTGGTTGACCACTTTCTAGAGTTTTCTCGAAAAATCTGGGTTCCATGGAACAGCATATAAGGAGCGCTTCCTCGCCAAGGCAGTCAGTTCAGTTCAGATCTCAGCCAGCTTCGCTAGTGCTTGCATTGCTCTTAAGCCTCTTTGAGAGAGACTTGCTTCAAGTGTTATTGGTATACAGTTTGTACTGTGGATTTGCTATTGACAGCTGTTGTTTAAGCTGTGGTTACTGCTTGAATTGAAGCTGATAATTGGTTTATTGACCTGTATTTTTCTGGAACTTTCTGTGAATAAATTACTGAATTTTTGTACGTTTGGCCTTTCATTCTCAGACAACTCACGAACCCCCAAGTACGCAACATTTCTGGTGTCAGAAGCGGGATTTTTGTCTGTGAATGGTGATAACGAGAGCTATGGAACAAGAAATGAAGAAATTTCTAGAAGGTCTCACTGCTCAGATGAATGAGTTAAGATCTGGATTGATAGAGAAAATGGAAACAGGACAGGAGAAGATGGAAGCATCGCAAAGAGAGATGAAAGAAAGTATGGAAGCATCGCAAAGAGAGATGAAAGATAGCCTGAGTCAAGAAATGAAGGAAATGAAAGATACTATGGGTGAAGTTCAGGAAGAAATTAAGTCAATCCAAGAAAAAGTTGAATGCAATCAAGAGGAGATGAAGAGAGAACTTTCGGCAGTAAAGGGAGTGATTGAAAGTAAATTATCGGATATGGAAAGCAGAGTAGATGGAATAGAAGAGAAAGTTTTGAAAATAGAAGAGAATTTTGAAAAGGAAGCTATGACGATAGAAGAAAATGTTATGAAGGTTGAAGAGAGTGTTACGAGGATAGAACGGAGTTTCGGGGAGAAAGTTAAAGAAAATTTTGATCAGGAACTGAAAGAAAGGTTTTCAGAGATAGACGGTAAATTGAAGAGAATAGAAGAAGATCTGGAGAGAAAAGTGGAAGAAAAGTTAGAATCCATGCCCCAGGAAACTGAAAAGAAAGAGAGAAGAATCCAGAATCAGGAATCTATTAAGCTATCTACCTACGATGGCAGTTCCTCCTGGCATGTATATAAGACGCAGTTCTCCGTCGTGGCTGAAGCAAACGGCTGGGACTCTGTTGCAAAGACGGCTCATCTGGTAGGATCGTTGCGGGGCGACGCCGCAGATATTCTGGAGACCCTTTCGAAGGAACAGCGATATGACTTCGAAGCTGTAACCAAAGCACTAGAGCTACGTTTTGGAGCGAAATGGTCCAAAGAATATAGTCGACTCCAGCTAAGGTCCCGTCGCCAGAGACCAGGGGAAAGCTTACAAGAACTGGCATCAAACATCCAGAGGCTTTCCCATTTAGCTTTCTCAGACTGTCATCCTGAAACACGCAATGATCTGGCTCTAGAATATTTCATTGATGCTGTCGAAGATCCAGATATTCAAAAAGCCCTCAGACTCTCCGGCGTGAAGGATGTGGAGTCAGCCTTGGTGTATGCCCTAAAGCTCGAGACTGCCCAACAAGCCTCCTGTAAACATCGCCAGAACAGCACAGCACACAAAATGAACGTCTCTCAAGATGATCTTAAAGAGATTCAGGAAATGATTGCAGAAATTAATAGAAGACTACGCATTCTTGAGAGTAAGAAAGAAGGGAAGACTACATGCAACACCTACATGCTGGGGCTGTGGAAAAGACGGGCATATCAAACGAAGCTGCCCAGTAAGAACACCTAGAGACGCAACCAAGAATGTCTCTGCAGTATGCCACCCAGAAGGAGCTCGGGAAAATTCAGATGCATTCTTGCGGAAGCCTCCATCTGAAGATCATAAATACATCTCTAAAGCCGAGGATAAACACCAAAGAATAAAGCCAGTTGTTCGCCAAGTTACTGTCACAACGCCATCAGAAAAAGATCCCGACCCATGTAGTGACGAAGAATTTAGAAAAGCCCAGATGGAAGATCCTGACGTAAAGCCTATATTACAACTGAAAGAGACGACCAGCAACAGACCTACCTGGCAGGACATTTCCAGTTTTAGCCCCATTACGAAAAGTTATTGGGCACTTTGGGACTCTCTTCATATCAGAAACGGCGTATTATACAGAAAGTGGGAATCTGATGATGGGAAAAGCTTCAGATGGCAGATTTTATTACCAAGATCAAAAATTCCAGATGTTTTAGAACAACTGCATAGTAGCTCTACCGGAGGCCATTTTGGGGTAATGAAGACTCTGCAGAAAGTTCGGGAACGCTTTTACTGGTGCAAGGCAAAGGAGGATGTGGAGAAATGGTGTAAATCCTGTGATGCTTGTGCGGCACGTAAAGGCCCGCAGAAACGAAGTCGAGGAAGACTGCAACGGTATAACGTGGGAGCACCATTTGAACGGATTGCAATCGACATCTTGGGTCCTTTGCCATGGACCTCCAGTGGAAATAAATACATTCTCGTCGTGATGGACTATTTCACCAAGTGGCCTGAGGCATATCCCATTCCCAATCAAGAGGCATGCACAGTCGCAGAAGTCCTAGTGCAGCAATGGGTGTCAAGGTACGGCACGCCCCTACAACTTCATACCGACCAAGGTAGGAACTTTACCTCTGATGTTTTCAAAGGACTGTGTGAACTACTCGATATAAACAAAACCCGGACAACACCCTTACATCCCCAGTCGGACGGCATGGTCGAGAGGTTCAATCGTACCATCCTGAATAACCTCTCCCTTCTAGTATCAAGGAACCAGCAAGATTGGGACTTGAAGTTGCCATTGTTCCTGCTGGCTTATCGAAGTGCTGTCCATGAAACCACCGGCTATACTCCAGCCCAGATGCTGTTTGGACGTGAACTTCGTCTCCCTTGTGATCTCCTGTTTGGTTGTCCACCCGATACACCTTCATCGCCCGAGGAGTACATCCGAGATCTCCAGGCACAATTTGAGGACGTTCACAACTTTGCTCGGGAGCGAATTCACATTGCATCGGAGAAAATGAAGACAAGGTACGATCTAAAGGCTACGCAACATGAGTTTCAGGAAGGAGAGCAGGTCTGGTTGTGGAATCCTGTTCGACGCAAAGGACTCTCTCCCAAGTTACAGTGCAACTGGGACGGACCATACACAGTCTTAAAAAGGCTGAATGATGTAGTGGTGCGGATCACTAAAACACCTTCCTCAAAACCGAAGGTGGTGCATTATAATAGGCTAGCCAAGTACCACAAGTAACGGTAATATTAAAAATTAAAAAATGTAAATACTGGTAAAATTTGCGCATGCGTAATGTAAATATATGTATATAAATATTTGTACATATTTGTGAATTTTGTAAATATTTGTATATAAATATTTGAACATATTTGTGAATTTTGTAAATATTTCTCACTTGATTTGTATTTCTATTTTATCGTTATATGCAACTTAGTTTTTGTGTTTTAGATTGTGTAAATTTGTTTAGTTTCGCCTTTTGACCAAGGGTTGCACTGCCCGGGACGTGCAGTCCTTGGGAGGAGGGCAGTGTTACGAAATTGTAAATAATTGTGTTTATTTTTGTATAAATTCTTTCAAAGAGGCTTAGTAAGTTGATAAAGTGCTAATTTTGTGCATTTCTAGTCGTTTTAGCGTTGAAATAGCCTTATTTTTCCTTAAAAACGCATTAAAAAGCCCCAGTAATGCAGGTAATACATTTGGCGCCAAATTTGGCGTCTTTTTCCCACCTTGGCGAGAAAATCCTTATATGGGATATACCAAATATGGAAGCTGTAAGTTGATTGGTTGACCACTTTCTAGAGTTTTCTCGAAAAATCTGGGTTCCATGGAACAGCATATAAGGAGCATATAAGGAACAGCATATAAGGAGCGCTTCCTCGCCAAGGCAGTCAGTTCAGTTCAGATCTCAGCCAGCTTCGCTAGTGCTTGCATTGCTCTTAAGCCTCTTTGAGAGAGACTTGCTTCAAGTGTTATTGGTATACAGTTTGTACTGTGGATTTGCTATTGACAGCTGTTGTTTAAGCTGTGGTTACTGCTTGAATTGAAGCTGATAATTGGTTTATTGACCTGTATTTTTCTGGAACTTTCTGTGAATAAATTACTGAATTTTTGTACGTTTGGCCTTTCATTCTCAGACAACTCACGAACCCCCAACAATATATATATATATATATATATGAAATATATTGTTTAGTTACCTGGAAATATTTATTAATTTCATTTTTTGAACTTTGTATCTTCTTTATTCGAAGAAGTGCTTTAAGAAAACTATTTAAAAGCTACAAGTTTTTAATTATTTAGTAAATAATATTAATCAATTTAAAAAATCAATTTAAAAAATCAATTTATTTCTTTTGTTAATTTTGTTTTATAACAGAAGTTTTCCAAGTATTTATTTTGTAAAGTCTGAAAAAATTCAGATAACATACATTTGACATAAACATTACCCTATACTGAAGAAACAACAGACTGTTTTATTTTTATTACATTCCTTTCGCAGTTTGTTTTTAAAATAAAACATTCCAAATTAAAACATACACCGTATATTTTTTAGTAATGTTAAATGCAGCTGGATATACATACAATTAATCTACTGAATAAATATGTATTTAAGTATTGAAAAAATTCTACTTACTGTAGTTTGAAAACAGGAATGTAGCTGTACAAGAAATGGTGGTTTATTAGATAAAGCTAAAACCCTTTTTTCAATCATGGCACATTCAACATCGTCATCTTGAATGATGACATCTTTTTTTAATATTTTAATAGCATACAATTCATCTGTATTCTTCCTTTCCGCTAACATCACCTAAAACACAAGGGGGAAAAAATAAGTTAATAAGTTAATTTAGGGATAAAAAAAAAAAAAAAAAAAAAAAAACAGAACATTTTTCTTTTACATATTCCCTTTCTCTCTTTCACACACATACAACTCTCTCCTTCAGGGAAAAAAAAAAAAAAAGACTAAAGTATGTTGTGGCCATCACAAAACTGTCTTCTATACAAATTCATACTGTTTGAATCATTTATTAAAATTATTCTCCATGATGAATACAGAGAATTTTCATCTTAGAGAAGAATAATACCAAATGTAAAAAGGAATTAGACCATCTTAGGAAATAGATTTTTCAGGATTTTGTTGTTAAAGAAAAAAATCAATTATCAAGAATCTATGGCTTAACTATTCATTTTAAAGGTATTGCTGAGTTCTTTTGAAAAATACTACATATTATTGAAAATTCACACATGCTCGGGAAGGAGGGGTTGCAATGCTCCTATACATATAATAATTACTAGATAAAAATAACTTTTTATATACCAGGTTTTTAATTTTTTTTTTAATTATATAAACTTGACAATTCTATGTATTAATAAATACTTAAAAAAAAAAAAATTATGAATTATTATTAGCCCATCAACTTGAAAGAAAATGATCGAATGCGTCGTAATAAAGATAGCAATTATAAGAAATTTTCAAACATTCATTAATTTAATAAAAGTATTAAAAGAAAGCATTGTCATCATGTTCTGAGCTATTCTAAAAGTTTCAAATGTCTAGCTAGTCAGGAAGCTAGTTAAAAATCGATTGCAAGATTTGTACTGGACAAATAAACAAGAAAGTGAGTTAATAAAAACGTGGTAAAAAAAGTTAATCTGGATGATCATTGCTATTATAAATTAATTCTTTTTTTAATTTCTGAAAGTTTTGGTTAAAGATTTCCCTCATACATTTGTACAAAATTTTGTTCTATTCAGGTATATTAAAAATTATGAAAAGACAAGACAACAAAGCAAACTGTTGAGCGATATGCATAAAAAATTAATGGACATTAATTTATGTCCAGATGCAACTAAAAGTAAACGTGTATGAAATTTTGTGCATTAATTCTTAATTTAGAACTATCACAAAATTTTTATCACACAGGGACAGACATTTTCTAAAAATGGTTAAAAAAGGGAAAAGAATATTTCTTAAAAATAACATTGGATGATTTATAATGGATATGCTTAAGTACATTTGCAACTGATATATTAAATCCAATAATGATTTTTAACCAATTATTTTGTACACACCAGTTAAAAAAAAAAAAAAAAAAAAAAAAAAATGCATTACGAATAAAATTTGTATTTTATTCATTACTTTAAATTTAATGAAGAATCTTTCTTTCTTTCTCTCTTTCTTTTTTTTTTTTTTTTTATTATTTAGATTTTGTGTCAGTATTTTTACTTTTGAAATACTACTTTCAAATCAAATCAAAAATTTTAATAAATAGACAGCCTATGAGGATCATCTTTTAAAATTATTCAAAAATAAACATTGTTAAACTTAAAAAGAACAATTTCTTCCTAAACACCTTAATAATCAGACGATCTACAAGCACCAGTTTTTAATAAAAATAAAAAAATAAAATAAATAAATAAATAAATAAACACTGATGACGTACAGTTAAACATAAACTTAGAATAATTTCTTCACAAATGCATTTATAAATAGACATCCACGAGGGTTGCTATTTATATTTCTGGCCTAATAATGAAAAAACAAATATGTAGGATCGAAATTGGTTTTATTGTTTTTCAAAATATTCTGCATGATGATCAATACACTTTTGCATGCGTTTGAACCAATTTTCAAAGCACTTTTTCCAGTCCGATTGAAGTAACTCCAAAACATGCGTTTTGAATGCATCAACCGCTTCTTCGGGGGTCGAAAATCGTTGTCCACGTAATTTATTTTTGATGTGTGGGAATAAGAAGAAGTCATTGGGTGCCAAATCAGGGCTGTACGGCGGATGACCCATCAGTTCGATCTTTCGCTCAGTCAGAAATGCATTTGTTTGAGTCGATGTGTGAGAGCTCGCATTGTCATGATGAAGAATGATTCGCCTGTTCTTCTGCTTTTTTCGAATTTCTCCGATGACTTCTGGCAAACAAACGGTCGTGTACCATTCAGAATTGACCGTCCTGCGTTGCTCTAACGCCACTGTTGCCACATGACATGACCGTTAATCAGCGCCGGCTCGAGCAAATTCGCCGCCCTAGGCGAGAATTTTAAATGGCGCCCCTTTTAATGACCTTTAAATGGCACCCCTTTTTCATTTTCTTAGTTATTCAAATCCACTATGGAATGTTCCCTATTTTAAATAGCATTAGCAGGTCCTGTTATAAATGGTTTGTGTACAGGGATACCCCCCCACCCCCCCCCCCCCCCAAAAAAAAAAAAAAAAAGTGCAAATATTATGGCTAATTTCGTAATTATCCACTTGTACTGTTTGAAGGTATAGTAATATGAGATAGTATCTCTGCAAAAAATTCTAAAAATATTAGCATTGAAAAGTAAAAACCCATCACCTGTATATATTTAGTGTTTGTTATCAAATAACTTATTTTTCTAAAAATATTTTTAATATTAATTAGATTATAGTTTAGATTTGACATTATATTTATGCTTTCAGTGTATATAGTCCATAAATTTTAATTTTGAACATCTGTTTTGTCTTCTGGATGGTTTCATCCATTTCTTCCAGTTTCTTCCGGTTTTTTCCAGTTTCTTCCCACTGTCCTGGAAGAAACTGGTTTCTTTCGGAGGAAACCTAACCCTGATAAGAATAGTGTAATACAGTATAATAATAATAACACACAATAGAAGCAAAAATTAATTAAATCTTACCGAAAATTAAGATTATCTTCTTTAATAAGAAATGAAGAGTTTTCGGCAGGAGGTCATAGAAAAATAGTGCAGACAAAAAACAAAAAAAGTTTTGAAAATACAGTATAGGATCCGTTATCCAGAAAGCTTGGGACCTGGGATATTCTGGATAAGGGGTTTTTCCGTAATTCGGAACACTTTATTTTATGTATAAAAATGGTACAAAACAATTTCATAAAAAGCAGTGAAAGTGATAAACATGAATAATATATAAAAATAAACACTTTACCTATATTCATTTAATAAATTATTTCCACAAAACAAAAACAAAAAAACTTCTTAATTAGAATTTTAAACAACAAATAATAATAATAATAAATAAAAAATAAATAAACATATATAAAAAGTAATTTTGGATCTGAGAGTAAAATCCTTTCATTTGGATTTTGCAAACATTTCAATGATATTTTTTTTGCTTATAGTGTGTCTGTTACTAATTGTTCATAAATGTTTCAAATATTTTTGTGAGACTTCATGCAAGTGGCCTGAGTTCAAGAATAAAATTCATTTGTTATTGGGCAATTTAAGAAGTATGTGTTATTAATGTTTATCTGTTATAATATACCATAAAAATTCATTTTCTAACCTAAATTTGCAAAATTTTCAGTAAAATTATTTGGATAATTTTGTGCTCACCATATTTCCCCAGAATAACACCATAGCATTAAAGAAAGTACGTTGTAAAACTATAATTCTGACCGCTGCTCTTGTATAACTTTAATTCTTAAATTTTACGAAAATTAAAAATTTTGGTAATTGGCATTTTGCATTCTGGTTTTCGGAACATTCTGGATAACGGTTTCCGGATAACGGATCCTATACTGTAATTAAAATGACTGTAGTTTCCAGAGAGTCTAGAACAATCAAGTACAATTACAATCCAAACATCGAAAGAGATTGCATCATCTGGTGGAGACAGTTGTCTGCAGAGAGAACGATGCAGAGAACTTTATTTTTATTTGTTCTTTATTTTTGTATGTGAAAAAGAAATATCTTTGTGGAATGAGTTATGATTTCGCTTGGTTAACGATAACATCTTATGCCTGTGTGGCTTGGCTTTTTTGTTATTATTAATCTGAAATAGGTCCTAAGTGGACTTATGTTTTGTTTAGACCTACGTGGTTATATTGTTTGTTTTCGTTAGCTGTGACCCTGCTCACCTATGCGCATGCGTGAGGTCTGCATTGATTTTGTTAAAATAGGGTAGAAGCGTAGAAGATGAGAGAATGTTTACATTTTACGAGTGAGAGATAAGTTGCGGTTTCTTTTTTCTTTTTTTTTCTTTTCAGGACATTATTGAATTTTGAGGCGATACTTCTTCGTTATATTCGTATAAAGGCAAAATGCTGATTTTTCCCCCTTGTAATTTTTAAATAAGTGTAGAAGATCAGTTTTATTCTTCGATGCAAAATAAAATCCGTAAACTTAAAAGTAAATGCCTGTTTTCTTTCTTCTTCTTCTTTTTTTTTTTTCAGTTAAAATTATTTTTATTTGCTTACTTGATATCTCTAAATTCGTACTATATCTGTCATACCTGAACACTTGTTTCATGCACTGATTATAGTAGTAAATTAATTAAAAATGACTTAAATTAGGTAAAATTTACATAATTCATTAATAAAAGAAGAGAAAAAGAACAACGTTTACAGTAGACTTTACCTGTAGTAAAAGTAATATATTTTTTTCTTTTAAATTATACTGCTAAAATAAAAATACCATATTTTTGGATCTCTATTTTACAGAAATTTACAGAAAATCGTATTTAAATCAAATCATTAGATTTTTTTATCATGATTATTTTACACCTTTTATTTTTCGCGCATATTGTCATATAAATTACATTAAATAAAATATTGTTAATTAAAATTAAAAATTAAACTTTAAATTCGCGTAAAAAGGTAAAATAAATATTGAAGACTCATAAAAAGAAAACGAACACGTGTAGAACGAAAAGCGCATTTGGCTAAGTGCCCATCTCATTCAACGCATCACCCCTTTTCCGAGTAGGATCGTTCCGCGAGAGGTAGACATGGTTTACGAAAACGGACAGTACCTTAGTGTAAATATTTGTACATGTTTATTTTTTAATTAAACTTCAATTAATTAATAAAGCTCTTTCTAAGCCTCTCTTTACATATATACACACAAAGAGAGAGAAACCTCTAGTCAATTATAATCGAACAGAAGAGATTGCATTATCTGGAGCCAGACTTCTAAATTAATGTGAGCTATCAAGGATGTGACTGAAGAACTTTTTTTTTTTGTTGTTGTTGTTCTTTCTTTCTACATGTTAAGAAGATATGTTTTGTACAGTTAGTTATTATTTTGCTTTGCTAGCTGTTAGCTGTATCAGCTAAAATAAACCTTTGTGCCTTTTTGTTCTTATAGTTTTTAAAATTATAAACTAGTTAGTAGTATAAAAGTATACATTCCCTTCCCCTCTCCCAAAAGAGAAAAATATCAAGGTTCGAATTTCACACACTGCTAACTGCATATGCAATATTGAAAGCCATGTGTTTGTGCATGCGTGATAGTCCACAGTAGGCGGTTGATTGTGGATATTTTTGGTGCAGCTACACAGTAGGAATTCACAAGGGGATGAACTTAAACATCAACGGAAAGAGTCAGTTGCACTATGTTTATACGAATTATGAAAATAAATAAAGGATACTTAGGCCTTATATTTTCTTATATTTTCTTTTTTTTTAGTAAGCAGGCGCTTATTTACACCAGAAAAAAAACGCTGTTTTATCGGCGCCCCACAGATTCCAGCGCCCTAGGCGGTCGCCTAGTTCGCCTATATGGTTGAGCCGGGCCTGCCGTTAATGCCGAAGAAACAGGCAATCATTTGTTTCGATGTGCTTCTTCCTCGAACAACTTTTGTTGGTTTTGCCTCACCTTGGAAGACCCATACAGTTGATTGCTGTTTTGCTTCCGGCTCATATGCACAGATCCATGATTCGTCACCTGTGTAGATGTTATACACAGCCTTTGATGTACCTTGAACGTATTTTTCCAACATTTCCTTGCACCAATCGACACGAGCCTTTTTTTGAGCGTTTGTCAGATTATGCGGGATCCAACGCGAACAAATTTTTTTTACGCTCAAATGTTCATGCAATATTTTATTGATGCTAGTCATACTAATGTCCAAAGACGCCTCAATCTCACGGTATGTCACATGACGATCTTGCTTTATCAGTTCACGCACAGCATCGATCTTTTCTGGCACAACAACGGATTTTGGACGACCTGCACGGGATTCGTCCTGGATCGAACATCGACCACGATTAAATTCGTTATACCAATTTTTTACAGTGCTGTAGGATGGCGCTTTATCGCTGTATAAAGAATTAAGTTCATCGAAGCACTCTTGTCTTGACAATCCACGTCGAAAGTTATGAAAAATAATCGCACGAAAATTTTCACGATTCAATTCCATTTTTTGAAAGAGAAGAACTTTTCAATTTACTGTCAACAACACAAATAAAGCTATAATGGTAAATCGTCTGCTGAATTTACGTTTAAAAATATCAAACTTTCGATTAAAATCGTCTGCGGTCGCCTAGCAACACTTACTGTTGCCAAGGCCAGAAATATAAATAGCAACCCTCGTATCAGTATCAGGTTTTGAAATTATTAACACATAAATAACAAATATTGATCATTTACAGTTAGATTTAAAAGAATAATTTCTTCATTTTTATGTATTTAATACATTATTTCAAGTCAAAATTTTAATGAAAAGATTTTTAATTTTAGAATTTAATTTTATGTTTAAAGTGCTAATACATTTTTCTCTTAATAATGTTACTATTGAGAAAATATTTCTTAAACTTCTTAACAAAAAAAAAGAAAAAACAAAAATTACAAAATAAATTAGAAAACTGCTTTTGCTTAGAGTAACATGAAAAATTCAACATCAAATTAGCAAAACCCTTTCTGATTTTATATGTAATAAAGTATTTTTAATGAAAATGTTTTGAACATTAAGAGGCTATATAAAAGCTTCAGTTTGAGAAAAAAATCTAGATTCGAAACTGAATCAATTCCATATATTTTACACTGTGATATATCCGATTGAGAATAAGTACATAAAATTTAAAACTCACATGTTGTGGCAATCACAAAACGTTCTTCGATGTAAGATTATATAACAGCAATACCTATCTATTAACAAGCACAAAAATTTAATCATAGCATCTCACAATAAGGATTTTATATATGCAATTTTAGCCAATGGATGTTGAGATGCAGCCATGTAGAAAATCATGAAGGTTAATAATAAGATTAGTAGTAACAGCGTCACCTGTCAAGCAGTATATACCCAAATTAAGTGAGAAATAAATTTCAAAATGCTCGTCTCGCATATGAAGTTCGGTGCATTTATATGTTACAGAAGCTCATATGTACGGAATGATGCTCATATGTACTTCCTTGTTCCTATGTATGAAAATTTTCACTATAGTAGCGCCATCTGTTAAACGGTATGCTACCAAAATTATATCTGCGTAGTATTTCATAATGATCCTCTCCCATACCAAGTTTTGTTCAATTATACACAACATAAGCTGTGAAGAGTCTTTCCGTAAATGTCAGAAATCGCAGCATAATAGCAATTGTTGTTGAGCGATTAGCATAAAAAATTGATAGGCATCAAATCATGTCAAGGTGCAACTAAATATAAATTTTCAGGAAATTATGTGTATTAGTTTTTGAGCTGCCACAAAATTTCTATCATACACATTAGGCATTTTCCAAAAATGGTCAAATTGTTTTCTGGACCTCTCAAAACGTGTAAATCTATCGAAAACCGGAAGCCGAAATTTTTACGACTGCAATACTTTATTCTTTTAAATATAGAAGAAAGTAAAAAGAGTGACTTTCGATGAAACAGGAATTTTCCATGAATTAATTAAAAACATAGCAATTTTTGATGCCTTCAGCAGGGTAAGATAGTTTTAGTGCTATTAAACAATTTCTATAATATTTGATATTCTGTTTGGTGAATACTGGTACAGGTATTTTGCTTTCTGTACTGAGGTAATTCGTTCTGAGTATTATGAAAGGTAACAGTTGTTGAGGTACCTTCCCAAAGCTCCCCTTGCCAAGGACCATCAGGAATGTGAAATCTGAAGCTCTGATAATGTCTTGTGAGCTGACATTGTGGGGCAGGTTCTCACTTTCGTAAGATCTTCGTTGACTGATATTCATGCGGCACTGAAAAAGAATGAGAAATATTAATAGATTATTAAATAAATAAATAAAACGTTTAAAATACCATGTACAATTAATACTCAAATAAACACATTTTAATTATATTTTCCAAAGATCAATCAAAGAAATTCTATACTAAATCCTGTTTTATAAATAGAACATTTGGTCATTTTATTTAATGTACCCGGAAAAAGACTTTGATTAAAAAAAAAAAAAAAAAAAAAAACAAGAGCTTTCCCTTTCCTTAATGCAACAGGTATCATCCCAGAGAGCACGGCCCCCTACTAATCAATCAGTGGAGTGACTGCTTTTATTAAAAGCTATCAGGGAAAAGAGCAATAAAATCTGACTACGGGAGTCTGTCATCCTTATTTTTATTTGAGTATGTCCTCTCTCTCGTTCAAGATAAACTCATACCGGAAGTAAACAGTGTTTAGGCAATTATTTGTACTAGTGTGAAACTGAAAGATGAGAAATATTTCTACAATCTCTAAAAAGGAATGTATCAATCTATATGTTTTAAATAAATATAAAATTTTATATTCATGAAGTATTTGTTCAATACCGTATAATATTCAAGTCTTTAATAATAGTATTTAGATTTTATTGAGTTTATTTTTACTTATTTATTGAAAGATAGAAAAAAAGCAGATTTTCTAACGAATTTAAAATAGTAAATTTTGTTTTCGCCAAAATTAACTTTTATAAGTTTATAAAAATTAAATAATTAAGATTTGTGTACAGTAAAGGTATTAAAATATGGTTTATAGAGATACATCTCATAGAACACAATGGTTTGGAATACTTTTGGGTGTCCCTGTACACAAACCAGTAGAGTTATTCGTTCCATTTTCAATAGGGAATATCCCGTAATGAACTTGAACAACATATATTAGTTTCAAGCAATTCCATGAATATTTACGGAAGTTAGAGCACGGACAGATGGACAGACAGACTGACAAACCAAAGTCATAAACAATTTTCAACTTTGTTGGAAAGTGTTAAAAAAAGAAAAAAAATTACGACATTTTTTTCCATTTTCTTGTACAAAATATAACAATAATATGCTGCATTAAAGCAACTTTTTAACGCCATTTTAAATTACAGCAACTTTGCACTGCACAGATATTATGGAATTGCAATGCAACGTTTCGACCCCACTGTGTAGCATATCAGATTTTTGGCTAAAAATGTATTACTTGTCTGCCATTCACCAGTCAGCAAATACTACACACTACACTGTTCAAAATAAAATGGTACATTTCATCAGAAAAATGGTTCCAGATTAGCTGCAACCTATATTTTGGTAATAAGTAGTTTTACCATTGATATAGTGCTTACTACTAAAATAGAAATAGTGCTTATACTATTAAAATGTTGAAAATTAGCTTCAAAATATTGGTTGCAGCTAAACTGAAACCATTTTCCTGGTGAAATCTATCATCTTATTTTTAATAGTGTATGCTAACGCAGAGTAAGTCTAAGTACATATTTTAAGTATAATGACTTATATTATTCATACCTTCATTTTATTTTGAAGTTCAGCTATAGCTGCTCCCTCTGGAGGAACGGGAACATTGTAAAATTCACCTTCTTCTTGAGTTAAAAGTTTAAACCAGCCATCGACAGGATTTTTCATGATTTCTGAGATGCCGAACGATAGTGAGCCCATGAAGTCATTTCGAGATGTGCGGTCCCAGTCCCACACTTCCACCAGTAGCCTTCGGTCTTTGTCTTCAGGTTTCAGGTCTCTGCAGTGTAAACATAGATGCTTATAACAAGATTATTTAAACTATATTAATATTTAATATAACATTATATATAACCCTTTCCGACCCGAAACATTTTTACCTTAAAAATATGGACTATAACCGACAATTGTTGATTGAAAATTGTACTTTATACTGCTCGATCATTCATTTCCTGATTTTATTACATACGACTGTTCCAGATGGAAAAATGTAAGTGGTTGTCTAACCCGCACGATCGTATGGCCTGGATCAGAAAGGGATATTGCATTGGTGTGCAAAATTAAAGCAACTATCTGTTTCCTCGTTTCCTTCATTGGAGCATAATTTTTAAACAAATGAACACATGAACATAAACTTTGAATGCCATGTTCCTTATCAAATAATGAATTGAACTTTATATAACTTTAACATAAGTAATAATTTTCAAACTGACATCGATTCCTTTTTTCTCAGAAGTAACCTTTAAAAGAAATGAACCATTTAAACAATTTAAGAAAAGAAAACTAAATGATAAAGTTTCGTTAAATTTCGGTTAAATTGGTTCGTGAGATACAGTGTCCACAAAATTTGAGATACACACACAGAGATAGACAGACATACATTTTCTAAAAACAGTCAAATCCTGTTCAGAACATTCTAAAACGTGTAAATCCTTCGAAAACTGGAGTTCGGAAATTTTCCCGAATGCAATATTTTCTCTCTATATATATATACAGTATATATGTATAAGAAAATAAAAGACCAACAGGTTGTTGCTTTAATTTTGCACGCCAGTGTGTACATAAAATCATTAAAACTTATGTTGAATAAGAGCTTTAAAATATTTAAAAGCCACTTACCAAAATAGCCCAGGCCATGCAAGTTATTAACAGATTTAACTTTAGTATTTAAAGGTTTTTGTCAAACATCTAAAGAAATACTTCAAGAATTCTTTTTGGAACTTAACGGGTAAAAAGAACACGTCATACATTCAAATGGAAAATTTTTTCTTGGGGGCAAAAAGGGATCAGTTAGAAATTAACCAAAATATATAATGTTTGGGATCACCCTCTAAAAAATAATGCTTATAATGTAGCTGTTAGCTGTAGTATACAATTAAAACTAATTATAACTGTAGCATATGACTATAGCGAATTGTAGCGGTAGCATACGATTATGATGCTACTTTTAATTATAGACATAAATTTATATAAGAACAGCGTGTATATTCATGGAAATATAAAGGTTTATTTAACAATATTGATAATTTTTCTTTCGTATTTTGTTTATAATATGCTGGGTTTTTCAGAGCACTGAATGTCATTTTTTAGAAATTTTGACATTCTACAATAGACAAACCATACTGCAATCAGAATATAAAAATATTCAACAACTGATGATATATCTGTATATTTACTAAATAACTTTTAACTCTGCATGCGTAAATGTTAGCAAAATTTCTTTTGCAATTTACTACTTGGAAAATTTTCTGAAGACAACAGCAGATAATAGATGTTAAGTGAAATGTGCTGTTTGATCTACGTGGGACCACCTAAATTTTACTGGCATAAAGAGAGATTCTTAGATTTATGATTTGCGCAAATGAATTGAACATTATTTTCTCTAGTATTAATAAATTTGTAATTTTTTGGCAAATATTCTGTTTCTTTTCTTCAATTTTTACTCCCTATTTCATATTAACCGACTTTTTCAACTTTTCCATAAATGATTTATTATTATTTTTTACGTGTTAGAATTTTCTAAATTAATTTTTATCTATTTATAACTAATCACAAACTGTTGAAATCTGAAACTGGATTCATAATGGGAATTCAAACAATGTCGGACTGCGCTAATAATACCCGAAGTTCCTCTTTATATTTACAAAAGCAAAATTTAATTATACATACAGCGTAAGAGTTTCGTTCCATGTAGGATTGAGATTGGCTTTGATAGTCTTGGTCTTCTTTTTCTCAGAGCTTCTGCTTTCTGGAATTAATTTTATCTTGACATAAGGATCAGAGAGGCCATTAGGATCCATTGGAATTAGATTCTTGGCCGTACGAACTGTAACATATGGACTCGATATATATGTTATATACAAGCAACATTTTACGCACAAAAAATATGTCTTATAAATAATACTAAGATATAGGATTTTTATTTTATTTTATTTCTTTAATCTTACTTTTGAATACATATATTTTTTATTTTAGCCCCCCCACACACACACACACAAAATGGAATGGGCAATGGAAGAAAAAAATTTCATACATCATATATTTCCATATATAAAGAAAAAAAATTTCAGTCATCATATTTTTACAGGGACACATCGAAAAATTCTTTATAAGAATGATCTATGGGTTCAAAATGTTTGAAGTGAATGGTGTTAAACTAAAGAACATACTATATGGAGAAAAACATTCAAATGCCCTATTATATAAATCAAATTGGAGTGTAACGGTTGATATTTTTTTATTTATTTATTTACCAACTATGTGAAATATACCAGAGCGGGGAATCAAACCCGGGCACCTCCGCTTAATGCACGGATGCTCTACCACTGAGCTACCCTGGGTGATAACCAGCTAGGCACTTCTCGCATAATATTCGTTGGCAAAGTCACCGAGTCTGCAACCGCAGATATATTAGGTGAGACAATAATAATCATAGCACAACTCCATAGACCACGAGATTTCAAATTTAGAAATTTTATTCATCAACCGTGAGTATTTATTTAAATCAAATTGGAGTGTACAGGTTAGGTTGATATTTTTTTATTTACCAACTATGTGAAAAATACCAGAGCCGGGAATGAAACCCGGTCACCTCCGCTTAACGCACGGATGCTCTACCACTGAGCTACTCTGGACGACAACCAGCTAGGCACTTCTCACATAATATTCGTTGTGGTAGAGCATCCGCGCGTTAAGCGGAGGTGCCCGGGTTTGATTCCCGGATCTGGTATTTTTCACATAGTTGGTAAATAAAAAAATATCAACCTTTATACTCCAATTTGATTTAAATAAATATTCACGGTTGATGAATAAAATTTCTAAATTACCCTATTATAATTTTCTCTTTTGTTATCGACGTCTCTTACTTCAATTTATTCATGCAACCGTTAATTAATGTTCGGAAAGTCGAGTGCAGTCACTCCGGATTTTTTTAATTGAGCTGATATTTAAAATCTATGAAATACGGTGTTCACAATTCCTAGAAATTTATTTCTTATTGCTAAAAGAAACTACTTCACAGTTTTGAAACTATATAGTAAACAGATATGATAAACTAGCATCTGATTTCTCAAAATTTAATTTTTTCTAAAATCTTTTTAAAATCTGACTTTTTGCATGACGATTATAATGAACTGGTCGGTTTTCGCCCGCCTAGCTGTCTATATTTCCAAACATTATTATTATTATTTTTTTTTTTAATTGTTTACTATAATTTGTTATTTACTATAACTTTTTTACTGTTTACTATAAAAAATATATATATATATATATAAATATATATATATATAAATATTTCAAATAGAAAAATATAATTATATAACTTAAATATTTTTTTAAATAATAAAAATTCATTAATTATTGTTTATTAAATTTTTAAAATTGTGGGTTTAATTATTCTAACAATTAAATTTTAGAATCATCCACCCCTACAATTTCAACTGCAGCTTTAATCCGCGTTTGTAATGATCGATAGATGGCGCTTTCCCAACTGCAGTTGTTAGTAAATATAATAGCCACACGTGCATTTATTATTGTTCTTTCTTGTTGTTCTATCATTGTTTCAGCGTGAAAGCTTTCAGTGGTGTGATAATTTCACCTTAGCGCACCAGAGGGCGAGCATTTCATTACAATCGCGGATAGCAAAATAAGTAAATAAATAAAATAATCAAATAAAAATAAATAAAATAAATATACAAACACAAACAAAACCCTGAATAATAATAACAGAGATGCCAACTTCTAATGACAAAAAAGCAGAATATTTTTTAACAGAAATCACGAGACTTTTTCCAACAAGAAAGTTTGTAAAAAAAATGAGTAAAATAATGCAAATTTAATTTTAAGTAAAGCTTATAAGCTTAGGAGGTATTTACAAAGCATCAGTATTAAAATTAAATGAATAATATATGTTTCTTGCAGTAAAACAAACTATCAAAAAAAAAAAAAACTCAAACATACAGTTGTTTAAAATGTAAGTCAAAATAGAGAGTTTTGATCATTCTGCTCCTAATATAAAAGAATAATAATCTTAATTTTCTTTGTAAAAGAAGAGGTAATAAAGAAATGAAAATATCAGCTATATTCTAATGAAATTTGAATTCTTTAAGTTTTCAGGTTTTTGGTATTAAAAAAAAAAAAAAAAATCTTTTGACAATAAGGCATTTTTTATTATGCAAAAATGGGAGTTAAAAATTTATTCTTAGCAAAAATTAGTTTCAAAGCATTGTATAGTAATTCCCATTCAAACTGAACTTGATAAATTGCAGGGCAAGATAAATTTAATTTTTCTTTCAAATTTTTTTACCCAATCCCACAAATTTTAAGCATAAATTATGCTAAGATAAAAATTACATCAGAAAAGCAGGGGAAATGAGTGGAAAAGCAGGAGCATAGAAAAACAAGCAAAAAGCAGGAGACTCCTGCCAAAAGCAGGAGACTTGGCATGTCTGTAATAATAATAATAAAATGCAGCAAAACCAGACAATAATAATAATAATTAAGTAATTAAAAAATAAACCGAAGTATAAAGTAGTTAGCAAGTGTACGTAAATCTTGGTTTGAGCTTCTTGAGTTGTTTTTGATATGTATAAATTAGGTAACCGCTTTTAGCTTGTTAATATTAGAGAGCAGCTGAAATTTTATTTCGCGCACAAAAGGATAAGAAACAAGTCGTTGTCAAAGGAAAACGTATAATGATTAACATATTTAAAATCTACATTTAAAGATGTCATATATTTGGAACATTTGTTTGACTGTGATAATTTAATAGCATCGGAATCCTGTACGATATTTTTTCAAGAAGCTGTATTGATTGGAGAAGAAATTATTTAATTTATTTGGATAGTAATTATACATGCAATTAAAATCATTATTTCTCTGTAATATACATATATATATATATTTATTTATTTATTTATTTTTCTGTCATTTAAAAATCAAAATTTAGTATTGCTTTAAATTTACCTAAAATAAAATAAAATGTTTAGATAAATAATTGAAAAGAAGTTTCTTTATTTTTACCTTATTTTATAGTTAAAAGAAAGCTAAAATTTATTTTTTAAGTTATAGAAATTTATTGTATTTTTAAGGTATAAATAATTACAAAAAGAAAAATTTATTTTTTATTCAAGAAAATTAAATAATTATTTATTAAAATTCCAAATTTTGAATTCAATTACAAAAGAGAGTAAATAATTAAAGAGGAAAAAAAAAAAAAAAAAAAAAGATTTCCCGTAGGTAGCATCGAACCTTGGTAGTTTGCGCGATAGCCGCTAGCTCCACTACACACGCCACTGGTGCGTTGAGTCGTTTACGAAATAGCTTATACTTAAAGATTAGTGAAACTTTAAAGGCTTTTTTCTCGAAATTGTGTGGCTAGTGCGCGCTACTGCTTTAATATGTTGTTACTTTCATAGTATACTACAATTCTGCGCAATTTCGTTCCGATCTGAATTTTCCATGTCGTGACCTCTCCTTGTAAGACAGGTTACGTAAAAAAATTATGTATAACGCGTCCACATCTTTAATACTAACAACGCTATTGTTTGGGTATTTCGGTTTTAAATACTGATTTCTTACTATTTTATGCAAACGCACAATGAAAATTATATTATACTAATTAGGATGCATAAAAGCACGTCAAATGCAGCCAAGTCACACGTTAACTTATGGGAAAATAAAACTCGTTATTATTCCTTACATAATACACATTTTTAAATTCCGATTTTACATTCAGAAAATTCATGACTTAAAAACAAGTCTTTTTGTTTTCCAAAAATTAATTAGTTCCCCGTCATACTATAGATATGTGGAACTTAGGTAATTTTCGATTTTTTTTTTTTTTTTAAATGTTTTTACACGTTTTGAGATGTGAGGAATCCGAAAATAACAAAATCGGCATGGTGTTCATCTGTAGTATGTCAGTGTATTAGTTGGAGATGGTTAGTATGTGTACTCAATATCTCAAGAACAAATGAAAGCAGAGAATTAGGACCAGGTTTAAAATATAACTTATCACACCGGGAAGAATTTTGTCAACATTCTAATACGAAACTTTAGTAAATTATTAGAAGTTTAATATTTTCTGAACATAAAAGTATGGAGCAATTTTTGGCATAAACGTGCATTATGAGGACTATTTTCATCATAAAAAATGTAGGACAAGTTTTAAAATATCATTTATAATACTGGCAAGATCATCATCATTAACTGTTTACATTCTACTTACTTTGAAAACTTCGTAAGTTGTTCGAAATCTGCGATTTTTTCAACATGGCAGATAAGGCAATATTTCCCATAAAGTTGTACTATGGGGATTATATAATTGGCAATACTACGGGATTGCACGAAAATTGAAATTTGAAACTAACCCTAATAAAATTCAGCAGCAAATTAGGATAAGGTAAATGTAATGAAACGGAGTTAGGGTACTCTAGTGGATGGGACATAAAATTCTGCAACCGTGTTGAGTGATCGGTAAGCTTCATTTCTTTTAAAATTAATGTAGTGTGTCTATAAGAGAAATTAAGGAGAACAAGTATACAACGGGGAACTGAGCAAAACTAGTTTAAATTTTAAATAAGTTATTTTGAAGCTGTAAATTGCTAAATTTCATTAAGTTAAATCTTGCATTTTAGAACATTAAAATAAATAATAATAAAATCAATTTTTGAAAAATAAGGAATTATTTTAACGGTGATTATTTTTTTGAATGTGAAAGTGGGAAATAACAATATGTATTAGGTAATGAAAAATAACCAGGATTATTTTCCCATAAGTTAACACGGGGTTTGGCTAACCCGTTAACCTTGACACGCTGTGAGCCATCCCTTAAACTAACGAATTTGTATTTTGAAATAGACGTGATATTTTTCATTTTTATTTTATTGACAATCACTCATACATAAAAGAGATACATACCTTCGCAAACCAATTTGTTGGCATTGGCCTGCACCCTGAGTTCAATCCTTCCCCTTCTCTCTGTATGATCACAGCCGCATAGATTGGGAACACTCACCTGGCACCGCTTGTGAACGTTCATGTCGCATGCTGAAAAATATATATAGTTACTTTAAGAAAAGTTAATAGCTATTAGACAAAATATCAAAGTAATGAATTAACAGTGAAACTCGCTTGAAGTAGTGGGTTCCTCGTGTCTGGAATTTCTCATTTGGAAAATTTCATGTTCTGCAGACAAAATATTAATTTAATCCATTTTATGAAACTATGGATAATAAAGTAATAATAATAAACATGTCTCCCCCCCCCCCCAAAAAAAAAAAAAAAGACTTTTTGAAATTGAAGATTTTAAATTATAAATTATTATATACTTTAACTGTTAACTGTATTAATTTTGGGTTTTATTTATCCTCCCCCCCCCCTGCTCCATTGAAATCATTTATTTTAACAAAGGTAAATTAATGGTAATAATATATACAATAATGGTAATTATAACAAGGTATATAAATCTATTATTTCTTAGTCTTACGCTTACAGATATATATATAACTTTACCAATATTTGAAAGTAGTAATTCAATATATGCCCCTGAAAAAGTGTTGATTGTTGCAATGCTTTCATTTATTTTTTACATTTTATTTATCTTTTCTATACTATTGGGACTTGTACTTTTCAAAAAGTAATATACTATGAATTTTTTAATAGTTTTCTGCGATATTTGAAAAGGTTTTCATATATGTATATAATCCCTATAGTGTATGACCTTTAAATAAGTAAAAGTTCTAATAAGAAAGAAAAGTTAGACAAAATTCAAATTTATAAATAGTATTTTAAATGATAATAATAATAAATACACGTGTCAACTAAAATATAAAGGGGGGGGGGACCCTTCTTTAAAAAACTGAAACTATGACACATTTTCAAAGCTATATAGACTACTATAGATGCCCATAAATAAATTGTCGAACCATATCTTAGGAGGGGGGGGGGGATAAAAATGGACTTAATTGCATTTATAATAATCTTTATCTTTTAAAATATTCTTCGAAAAAAGTAATTATCGTATAACGATTCAATAAATAAATGTATCAAATTTTTATGTATCACGAACACCCACACTTATATCAAGTTTAATCAACTTTCATTAGGTTTACTGTATTTCTTTCTAGCTTAATATCTTTTATTCTTCGCCTTATACCATTATGAGAGATACTATTTCTTAAAAGAAAGGTCAAAGTATGAACTTCTTAGATGTTTCCACCCACTCAGTGACTGTAATGTGAAACTTTATTACTTAGTACTTCAACAATATTTCTTTAATAAAATTCTGAAATCGATTGTGAAAAAGAAGTGGTAAATCATTTATAATAGTTAGACCAACTTGTACATGTAATATGAAACATTTATAAATGAAATAATTTTAACTCTTGACATTAATATTTTTGAATAATGTCAAATGCTTAATAAATTATCAAAATAGCATGTACAAAATTAATAAAATAATTTTTAAAGGGAAATTTCTTTATTAAGTTGAAAACAAATTTTTTTCAAGGAATTTTTGAAATTCATACTCTAAAAATGTGTTGGCAAAATATTTACGAGGAAATTTTATAACCTTTTTTTATACATGGAATCACATGTACGATAAAATAACTTTTGACTTAAAATATGCAGAAAAATTGTTTCCATGTTTTAGAGATACTATATACATTGTGTGTATGTGTGAAAAAAGAAAAATTATGCACAATGTACTTATTATCTAACTATTTTCAACACTACGAAGATAGTATTTGCATTTGAATTATTTTGAGAACTTATGGTATTTACTGCATATGTACTTCTGAGGAAACTTAACCCTTTAACGTTCACTACTTAATTTATTTTAAAAATTACTAAACTAATTTTAAAAATGGCTTTTAGACACATAGCTGATCATAAATATTTAAAAAATAAAAAATTAGCATTGTACCTTTTCGAGAAATTTTTGGTTTGAAACATCTGTAAGTTAACCTTATTAAATTCAAATAATATTTAATTTAATATTTAATTTATCACTTTGTAAGTAAATATTATCGACTACAAAAACTCGTAAAAGTTGTTTCAGGTGAAAATAATAGTCCAGCTCTTAATTAAATGAAAAAAACTAGACATGAGTGCATCATCAAACCAGCATTTCGCACACGCGCACACTAAGAAACTTCAAGTGACTTATGCATTTAGCTTCCTTTGAAGCATTATTTGTTAAATTTTGGAATAGTGTTACTTACCGAACAGAAAAGGAACAAAAGCTTAAAACCTGATTAAAACAAGGGGAAAATGTTAAAAAAAAACTGTTGCATAAAAATTGTTAAATTATGTGAAATGTTTGGTTTCACTGCGAAACCAATGAACGTTAAAGGGTTAACGGCATAAATTAAACATGTTAAAATAAATACATTAAATTTTTACCTCGAACACATGATTCTTGTAAACAACAATAATACGTCCTGATTTTAAAACATTTATTTTTCACATGGTTCTATAAACTTAGAATACATATTGTGTTTTTTTATAACGCACCATACCTTTTACTTTCCGAACACTATAGTGAGGAAAGTATTGTAATCATGTCAAAAATCCGAATTCGAGATTTTGATGTTTCTATACGTTTTGAGGTCCCCTGAGTCCGTTTTCACTATTTTTACGATGATGTATGTATGTGTGTGTGTATGTGTGTATGTTTGTGAACACGCTAGCGTCTAAAGGCTTTGTTCGATTAACCTGAAAGTTGGTACGTATATTGTAAGTCACCATAGTACGAACCCTATAGATTTTGGTGAATCTAGCACTTATAGTTTTTTTACAGGGACACAAAGAAAAATTCTTTATCATTATGGCCTATGGGACCAAAATCTTAAAAGTGCGATAGCACCTTATTCAATTGAGCAAAAATTTTATACCCATATTATAGGTCACAGATACTCAATCTGTATAGATTTTGGAGAATCTAGCACTTATAGTTTTTTTACAGGGACACAAAGAAAAATTCTTTATCATTAAGGCCAATGGGGCCAAATTTTTAAAAGTGTGATAGCGTCTAAACGCCTTATTAATCTGAGCAAAAAAATTGTACACATGTTATAGGTCGCATTTGCACCAACTGTATAGATTTTGGTGAATCTAGCACTACAGTTTTTTTACAGGGACACAAAGAAAAATTCTTTATCATTATGGCCTATGAGACCAAATTTTTAAAAGTGCGATAGCATCTAAACGCCTTATTCAATTGAGCTGAAAATTTGTATGAATATTATAAATCACTGTTGCACTAACTATAAGCATTTTGGTGAATCTAGCATCTATAGATTTTTACAGGGACAAAACGAAAAATTCTTTATCATTATGATCTAAGGGCTCAAAGTTCAGTAGCGTTAAATAAAACCTCGTGTGATATATGGAGAAAAAAACACTCTATTATGGTTTTCTCTCTTTTGTTTGTTTAGCAATTCCTCTTTCTTTATTTTATCTACAAAACTGTTAGTTACTCAATGTTCGGAAAGTCGAGTGGAGTCACTCCAGATTTTTTTTTTTTTGCATTAAAATGTTTATTGAAATGCCGTTTCTAAAATTTAGTTTTCAGCATTAAATTTTTAACACTTGTGAAGAGGGCTGGAATTTAACCCTATATTTTATCGAAACATATTTAATTTTAAAGTTTTCATTCAGATTGTGAAATCTTGTGTGAACAAAGTGATGACAATGTTGTGAACAAAGACATTATCTCAAAATAACTACTCTTTTCAATCCGGAAAATAAAAAGTCATCCTAATAATCGAATTTCTTCAACAATCGATTTATTTTTAAATGGAACATGTTAATACTAAAATTTAAAGTTAAAAAAAAAAAAAAAAGTTAAATAAGGATTTTAATAGGCAAATTCATATTATAGATAAAGAAAAAAGAAATAAAATTTATGCGTTATCCATAGACTATGAAAACTTTCTAAAACTACGGAATATATTTACACTAAAAATGAGATTAATTATGCAATTGCAATTTTGTGGGCGAAATTAAATTTTGCCGCAAACACATGTAATTTAAACTTTTCATCTTTTTTATTAAAAAAATAATTTTTCTGTTTACAGATGCTTCTTATATGCCTGTAAGTACATTTTAACAGAATTGATATTTTATCAACTTTTATTTCCAACAGTATACATTAAATATTTTTTATTTTTTTTTATTTCACAATTTGAATGGGAGATAATTGGCTTATGTGTATTGAAAGTTAGCAATCTTTGTTTCTTTCATACTTTTAAAAATCCTTAAACCAACTAGAAAATATTTTTATTTTTAAATTTAGAAAAAAAAAAAAAAAAAAAAAAAAAAAAAGAAATATCTCCTATGTTTTCCAAAATCCAGATGGGGCCATAACCCCCTTCCTATTTCTATGCAAATATTTTCCATTATTATTATCACGTTACATCCCAATTTTCTCCTTTTCAACTTAACAAACAAAATCAGCAATTTCTATGAAAATACTACCACGCATATAATTATTATTATTTATAATGAAGTCTAGAAACATATTATGATATCCAATTTCCTCCTTTGGTATTTCTTTTGGAAACTGTAAAAACTAAACTGTCTTTTTAATTAATAATAACAAATTATGGCCTTTTTTCCCCCAAAAAAAAATTCTACGTCATTGCAGCAATTTAAAGGTCGTACTATTTTGACCAATTTCTGAATGGAAAAAAATTCCTAATTTCTCAAATAGAAAAATCACTGTGAAGACATGATCTAGACTTGTGGTTGGAAATTAGAAATAACATCCTTTATTATGCTTCTTAGAGTGTCTAAAGTTTTATGACACACGACAACTTTTCGAGCAATTTTTTTTAGCCGACTGTAGATTTGAGCTAATTTGCTTGGTACAAATTGTTTTAAAGTCCAGTGTAATAGAAACTGGGAATGCGAGCAGTTTTTTTTCTGGCTTGTCATAAATAAGTTGTTCCTATAAGCAATTTTTCTCATGATTACCCAATCAAAAGAAGGTTCTTTAACACGCTCTTCTGTGCATGTGCGCCTTGACATTTGTTGAACACTGTGAAAACAAAACAAATTTTTTGAGCGATCTTTGACTCAACTAATCCTCTTTCAGAATTCAGCCTTCAGAAATTGGAGAAAAAATTAGTTCAAACAAAAGTTGCGCGAAAAGTTGTCGTGAGTATAATTGTAACATAAGCAATTTCATTTGAAAGTTTACATGTCGGTCAACTGTTGACGGCTTTTGATGATGGTTTTTTTAAGGCTTCCTTAAAACAAAACTTCTTAAAAAATTAAAATAAATAATATCTTAAGTGCCCTTGGTAGTCCGATACCCTCTTTTCTCCGTCCCCATGTAATTCAATGGGATTTTTCTTGCTTTGTGTTATCAATATATCTCGTTCAAAACCAAAGTTTTTCGGATTCTGTTTTTTGAATTCCACTTTTTGAGCATGTCACTTTTTTTTCTTAGGGAGCAATAATAATAATAAAAAATAAAAATAAAAAGAAGTTAAATATTTCTTTTCGAAATTTATAATTAAACCCTTAAGTTTGCTCAATGAGATAAAATATTTAAATTATTATCATTATTATTTTTAAATTGCTCCCTAAGAAAAAAAGTAACATGTTCAAAAAGTGGAATTAAAAAAACAGAATTTGAAAAACTTTGTTTTTGAACAAGATATCTTGATAATACAAAGCAATAAAAATCCCATTGGGTTACATGGGGAAGGAGAAAAGAGGAAGGAGGGTATCAGACTACCAAGGACCCTTAAAGTAAAAAACTCACCTTTGCATTTTAGGCCCTGGTGTATTATACCATATAGTAGAGATCCACAATGGTCGCAAAACGCTGGACTTGTGTATGTATGGATTACAAAATTGTGCCTCGTCCTCAAATCCTGTAAATAATAATATTATAGTTTTAAAAAATTAAAGAACACGCTTTTATAGAAATGCGAACTAAAAAGCACAAAATATCTATCTTAGTATTAAAATGCAGGGTAAGAGAAAATCGTGTGAGTGACACACCATAATATTTACATACATTTAAATCTTTGATTAAAATAATTTAGAATTAAACAAAAACCATTTTTAAAAAATCTCCCCTGACTGGGCTCGAACGCTAGACCTTTAGGTTCGTAGCGCGGAGCTTTACCTCACAGTCACGGCGTTCACGTAGGGAAAGTCTTTTTACTATATCGATTTTTTGTTTGCTCCCAGAGCGGTTACAAACATACAAACAAACATACATACAGGTGAAGCTAATAAAAGCGTGTTAAAAAGAACACGGCTCATTAAATTCGTAGTTTAAATTGCTAGTTGAATATTTGATTAGAAAATTTTAATTAGTAAGGATCACAATGAAAAGGGAAAAGAAAATAAATATCAGACATGAGAGTTTCTTTATAAAATTTATATACAAATATATCGTTTTAAGTAAAATTCTAATTTATAATACGTTTAAATGTTGACTGAAAAGTACAGAAATACTCGATTAGAGCAATATTCTTAAATGAAGAACTGTATACCCAATAAAATAATCCGAGATTAAAATTATCTTTAAATTCACACAGCCTACGTTTTAAGCCATTCTTACATTAATTTTTCTTTTTATAAACTCTTGAAATTTGCTAGAATTCTTATTCTATTACAGATACTTTAAATAGAATGGTGTTTTTCTCTATTAAAGAAAAGGAATGTTCAGATTTATTTTCCCCTTGAAGTGGACACCTTCAACCAAATTGGTAAAGTTTTAGGCAAGTAGCAATCACGGATATAGTTCATCACCATAACAAGGCAGTATATTGTATTATAAATAAAAATGTTTCTCATCCCAGGGGAGAGAGGAAGGAAGAAAAGGTTGGAAAACAATTATCTGAACAATATTATATATGTAAATTTCATGAATTTTCGTAAAAAATAATTTTTTTTAAGCATGGAGCAAGGGAAATATACTATTTTAGAACACCTTATATACAGGAGTTTCACATCCATCTCGAACTATGGAAATATGTCAAAATGAAAAAATATCTTTTATTGTAAAGTTGAGTGCGAAATTCGAGTAGGAAAAATAATCTAAGTTCCAAGGGAATGAAAAATTTAATAAGGTTACAGGGAAAAGTGCTTCAAAGCCAAATTCTGACTTATAAAACACTGACTATATTTAGCTGAATATTTATCTGGTTAAATAATTTTTGCGTATAACTATGAAGGTTTTGAAATTATTTTTTTCGAATTTTCATACATTTTAATTTTTAAAAATTAGAGACCCTTCTAATGAGTATCTGTATCACTGTATCATTCTAAGTATTTGGACTAATTAACACTTCTGCCTTTGTTTTAATGGTTATCTGATAGCCGAACGATTAGCACTTTCACCTTCAAATGGCAGGTGCTGGTCTCGAATCCCGGATACAAGGCGTGGTTTGAAATCCACTTTAAGCCGCAAGTCCGGGCCTCAATATGTAACAAATGACCGTAAAGAGACACCCCAAATTCAAATCCTTGCATGTTTAAATTAACAGCAATAAAAAGTAAATATCTTAAATTGAAAAAAAAAAGAATCGAAATTTCACATGAAAATTTTAAAAGGTTATTTTATAATAGGATTTGGAGATAAAAAATAAATTATTTATGCTAGTTTTGATCTAATTTTAAAATTGTTAAATTTAAAATATCATCGAATAACTAATATACTTACAAAAAGAGAAATCACATCTTCAAACATATTTTCTCAAGTATTCAACTTCCCCCAAATGGAAACAAATCTAATTCAGAATTTTAGCTGAATAACTTTCAGCTTCCATTCCCTTCTACGAAAGACGTTTTGTTTACCAAGATTCAACTGTAAACAAAACTACAAGTTTTACAAGAACTCTCTTTCTAAAAATCAACAAAAAAAGTTCATAAAGAAGTTGCTCTTTTTTAAGTATCTGTTTTTCCGAATTCAACAAAACTTACTCAATTCAAATCCTTACCGGAAATGCCCTCCTCTCAATCAAAAATAAATATTTTCCTTTGATTACAAGTTAAATGCAAAGGATAAAAATCCTTTAAGGAGAGTCTTCATAAGCGCGTAAAATACGCTATTATAGGGTTAAAAAAAAAAAAAGTAAATAATAATAAACTTTTAGAGCAAATGAATACTAATGCAGTTAAAACACTAACATGTTATTGGTCATCGCAAAACTAACTTCTATGTTCCTTAAACAAATCCATGCAGCACAAAAAAAATTATTTATTAAAATTATCTTCTGTGAGGAATATAGACGATTTTCATCTCAAAGAAGTGTAACACTAAATGGCAAAAGAAAGTCAATTTTGAGCCCTACAAACGACATATGAGAAAAAGCTTTCCCCTATACAAAAATCGATAACTTTTCATTTTTTATTTTTTAGGTACTGACGAATTCTTCTGAAAAATACTTACACTGAAAATTTACACCCCTCCCCCTCGAAGGAAGCGATGCTCCTGTGTAAGTAATTTTTTTTTTTCCAAGTTGACTATTAATATTATAAATAATATTTTCAAAATGATTCCTTACAAATAATCTTCAATGTGCACATTTTATACAAAATTTTATCCTATATTGCCATTTAAAAATTATGAATAAACGGCATTGCAACACCACCTGTTGAGCGATTTTCAATAAAAAAAATAGACAGGCCCTAATTTATGTCAAAGGGTGAGTACATACAAATTTGTATGACATTCTGTATATTAGATCTTGAGCTAGAGTAGCCACAAAATTTTTGTCACACACAGACAAATATTTCCTAAAAATGGTCAAATCATGTTCTAAACCTCTCAAATCGTGTAAATGCATCGAAATCCGGAAGTCTAATTTTTTATACGAATACGATACTTTCTTCTATTGAATATAGAAGAGAGTAATAATGAAAGCTTCACTTCAGGACGATTCTTCATCATTTATCGACATGATACATTTTCCAAAAGTAATGTATTACATATTTAATGATTTATAATAGAATGTCATTCGCACTAGAAACGTGGCAAACGAATTACATTAAAATCTATTGATCCAAAATTAAAATAATCTTTATTTCAAGAAATAAAAATACCGATAACAAACTGAACAAGAAAGAATATTCAAGTAACCGGTGTATATTATGAAACATTTTCTATTATAATATAGATAGTACTTTATTCGAGTTATTTTAAACGCCAGTGTTTAAAAGTGTACACGCATTGTTCTGAAAGATCGTAATTTATTCATAAAATATATGCAATGTACAATGTATCCATAACCTTTTTTTTTTTTTTTTTTTTTTTTTTAAGTTCTATATAATTACAATGTTCGATAAGTGCATTCTATTTCAATAATATATGCGGGTTTCATTGAGTTTTTCATATTTTTTTTTATTTCTCTAGTGCGAAGAACGAATAGTCATATTCGAATATTTGTTAGTTGAAATAGTATAAAACCTACTAAACTGTACCCCACACAATTATTTCCAGTAGATCATAATATACAATTCTGACAGTTTCATACGAATTAAAGCAGTTTACATTAATTAAAAAACACTATAAACAATAATTATCTATGCATCGTAAAAAAGTAGCACCCCCCCCCCCTTTTTTTTTGTCCCCATAAAATATCAAACAATTTTACTTGTACCATTTTCAAAAAATATATCCTGTAATGAATCCGTATATCCTACATTAGTTTTTATTCTGTCTGAGATACTCATAGTTTAACATTATTGAGATATACGCAAAATAATTTAACAACTATAAGTTGTAACATATATGAATTATTTTGTGTGTAACTGCACAATAATTACAAATGATAGACTATTTTCAATACAAAATATCCTGTTGTAATCTTTAATCTTTTGATTTAAGAGTAATGTAAATATACTTTTGAAACAGAGACAGTAGAAAGGCTGAGAAGAATAGAAGTTTTAAATATTTTTCGTGTTTGTTGGAATGTGTTAATATGGCAGAGGTTTGAAACTAATATAGAAGGAATATTTTTGTAATTATAATTATGCATTGCAAATACTTTCCTTGATTATTTATTCCTATAATATTCTTATAAGACCGTATAAAACATAACAAGACCACGGAAAAAATAGATCGACCAATATCCCACGATTATTTCCCAGTATTTTCTCTTATTCAAAATATACGTTAATGTAAGCATATTACAGGGTGGACAAAAAGTCACAAGTTTTTTAAAATAATTGTTGGTATGATCACCAATTATTGGTTCCAGCAAGATGGAGCACGCCCCCACTCAACTGAAGAGAATTTGAAGAGAATTTCTGATGTCTTCCAAAACCGAATTATCGGTCTAGGTGCTCCCGAGAAAACTGGAGGAGGTATTGATTGGCCTCCGTATTCTCCAGACATAAACGTCTGCGACTTTTTTCTGTGGGGTGCCGTCAAAGATAAAGTCTATGCGAATCCAATACAAGATTTGGAGATGCTTAAGGATAGAATACGTGAGGAAATTCAAGCCATTCCAGAGACACAAATTCATGCTGCAATTGAGAATTTTTACATGCGCATCCAACACCTTGTTGCAATTGACGGACGACATTTTGAAAACTTGATACATTAATGCCCATCATTTCGCAATAAAATACCTTTCATTTGGTTTTTCTATCTATCATGGTTGCTTTTTTATTTAATTTTTAAAAAACTTGTGACTTTTTGTCCACCCTGTAAAATTGCGTTTATATTTGAGAGATAAGTTTTAAAATATTAAAATAATATTATTAACAGTTAGTGCTTTAAATATTTATTTTATTTTATTATATATATATATATATATATATATATATATATATATTTAATCGAAATAAATCTCAATTAAAATTTATTTTATGTTGGTATCTTCATCTATCTTTTGTCTGCTGAGTGTTACAATGGTACTAAATAATTCACATTATATATATATATATATATATTTGTAATAATCGTAAATGCAAAAAGGATATTCTAAATATTTAATATACGTATATAATATTTAAAGGGATTTAAAGGCAAAGAATATTATAAACTGCATTGCAATGGCAGATGTATTCATTTTTTAATATATTCATAATAAGAAGCTGTAGCATATTCAAATATATGTATAAATAGTTTAAAAGGTTTTTACAAGTAATTTGAAACAGTAATAAATAATTTTTCAACAATTTCAGTTTTTAGTTTTATTTTATTTATTTATTTCGCTATGCAATCCTACAATTACAAACTTTTCAAATAGAAAATGTGTAAAATTTATTATTTATTTATTAAGAACCACTTAAAATCGTAATTTGCGACATTTTTTCTTTTCTTTCTTTTTTTCAATAGATCAAATTTTGATGAGACCATAAGAAAGTTTGATCTGGGAATAAAATACACATTCTATCAATACTATTAAAAACAAGACAATTTAAAAGTAATTACTTTTAATTGCCCAGTTATTATCCAGATTTCACTAAAATATAGTCTTATAATCGTATAGCCTAAAAACTACTGACAACAACAAACGGCATTTTCTTTTATTAACATATGCTTTATTTTTCACCTTTTTGTTTTGAAGTTGATAAGCCACAAAGTCTAAGAATTACGGCTAATGGCAAAAATATCCATAATATATTAAGCTTCAAACAATAGGGTGTCTTAGGAAATATACGAACGCAACTGCATGCTTCCGACATTTCAAACAATTTTCCCAGCAATTAGACAATGCATGCAGTGAAATAAGTTTTACAGGGGGAAAAAAAGCTGACACTTTATCGAAAGTTTGTTTTCTTTTTCACCATTAATCTCACAAATTTTGTGATAGTTTTTATTACAAAATCGCATCATATTGTTCTTATTCAACCTGGCTATCTGCATTTTAAAATTTAGACGAATTCACCATGAATCCGTAAAGGAAATTTAATAAAGAAAATTTAAATACGTTTTTATCGTTATACCCCTTTCTTCAAATGACTTACTGAAATCTTAATTTAAAAATGTAACTATGTTTCAGAACGTTAAATTTTCATTGATAAATTTTTATAGTTATTTATTATTTATTATTTTTATTTATAATCTTATAATTATTTTTAATACTACATTTTTTTTAAATAGTTTTTTCATTTATTAAGAGCTCTATAAATATGTATATATATATATATATATATGAAAAATTATATGTATGAATGTATGAAAAATTTGTTCCGCGCAGCAGCTTTGCTTTTTAAATTATTTACATCACGGCTGCAACCACAAGTAAATATTTGCATAGATTGTAAATTTTAATAAACATGGATATGAATAACATTAAATGTGGGAAAAAAAAGTTTCCATAGGAAGCAAAAGTTACGATCAAATTTTGTGTGACAAATTAAATTTTTATTTATAGCCAATTATAGCTGCGTACAAAAAAAAAAAAAAAACCCACAATGTGCTATCGTCATGTATATCACCTTATTATTTTATGGAGAAGACCCTTTCAAGTCAAATTAAAATACAGCCAGGTCCATTTAAGACACGATCTATGTATTTGAAGTACTGCAGAAAATGGGCGTATTTACAAGTCTAATCGAGTATTCCATTCGTGCATATTCAGATGTAAATTAAGACTTTCAAGTTATTGTGTTTTATTTATATATATATTTCTTTTCTTTCCTTTTTTTTTTTTTTTTTAATAGGATTGTCAACGATTACAACTGAAAATAAGTATTACTTTAATTGTTGATTTATTAACTATTTAAAAATCATAAAACCAAAATACAGCAAGAATGAAACTCATAAGAATGTTAGATGATCAACATAAGCATGACGAAGCAAGATGGTATTGACATATACATAATAAGAAAACATAAGATATAATCTTCTATATAAATAAAGAGAAGTGTCTGTGTGTGTGTGTCTGTGTATCTGTGTGTCTGTGTGTGTATCTGCGCTCTAGTGATCACACTACTGATCGCAGAGCTTCCAAATTTGGCATATAGGTACCTGGGACCCTGAAGGTGTGCACCTCATCGAGATTTTTTCGAATTTCGAATTTGAATTTTTTAAATTAACGTTTTTTCGATTTTAAATATTGGTTTTAATGCTTCATTTTTCACGGATTTATTGTTTTGCTTCAATCGCCTGCGTATCTTAGCAACGGCTATTACGCAACTTATTTTTATTTAATACATTCATTTAAAGGAGATTTTTTTTTTTTTTTTTTTTGTTATATTTATTGAAAATAAAATCGTAATGCAGCAGAAAAAATTCAGTATAATTAGTTTTAAATTTAAAAACGTATTTATAACAGTTATGTTTAATTTTTTATAGTAGAACAACTTCTTATTTTTCATTTTGTAATTAATTCCTTTATATTATATTTATTTTTTAATCACATTTTATTTATTTATTTATTTATTTATTTTTTAATTATTGTTACATTGGTCGGAATCAAATCGTAATAAAGTGTAAATAGCATGGCTATAGGCTATAAAATACATGGTTCAAAACTAAAATATTTAATAGATGCTGAGATACAGTCATCTTTAAAATCGTAGTTCTTAAATCGTAGCAGATCCCCCTGTCGTCGATAAATATCCAGATTGAAGTGCCCGGAAAAATCTTTCTGCAGGCATGGGAAACCTAGACCTGATACAGTGCGGGCGGGAAAAGAGATGCCGTAGACAGCGGGTACCCGAAGCGAGGTTTGGAACAATTTCAGTATATTTTCTTTTCTTTTAGTTTTTTTTTTTTTTTTTTTTTTTAGTTAATGTGGTGTAAAAAAATAAATATTAATTCAATTCTTGCGGAAATTCATTTAAATATAGTGACCAGCGAAGCGGGCGTAGCCTGCTAGTTAAAGAATATAACAAAAACAACTTTCTTGTTAATCTTATAATTTTAGTATAAATCAAAAATGCTAGCTGACAACACATAAGAATGATAATCACTTGAAATCATAATTAGTAGTTATGATAATGATTCCATTTATTACTAGTCATTTCTTTCGTTCCACTGCTCTTGCTAATCCCCTGATTTAGAAGGGGGAAATCAGCTGATACAAATAAAATGGCAGAGAGAAAAATCAGCTAAGTAGGAAAATGCAAGCCGCAATTATGAAAACAGAATAAGCTATTGAGTACTATTAATGCGAGGTGTACACCCCGCCCCCCCCATATAGAAGTTAATTATAAATTTATTTTATTATTTATTCAATTTATATTTTTTACACACAACTCCTCTTTTTGTATCAACCTCTTTTTTTTTCTTTTTTGCTAATGACTACAGTCAGCAGCAAAATTATTAAAGCACACATCAACATCTACATTTTTAATTAATTAATTAATTTATTTTTTAGATTGATCGCTAATTATTATAATCAACTTACTCTTTTTATAAACAGCATAAAGACTATGATCATGATTCGACAAATATTTAGTCAACAAAACAGTATTAGATGCACATCTTTTAAATGCGAAATATTGCTAGCGCTTCAATAATTTTGCTGCCGACTGTAAATGGGATATTTTTTTTTTTTTTTTTTTTAAATCAAGCCGTGAGATGGAGAAGAAAAAGATTCAAGATGCCGAGTGTGATCCCAAGAACTCCACAATACCATTCATATTTCGGCTTCTTTTCAACTTTCAAATGATGCGATCTTGAGTAAAATCATTCGGATGACGCATTCTAGAATGCAATTTAGCATTACCTCTGGTTAGTAGTAATTAGATATCATTGAAAACACTGCAAACTTTATGATAGCTTTCCCCGAACTGCTGAAAGTACAGTTCCTATTTGCTCTAAATTTTTCCAAAAACACTCCCCGTTTTATTGTGTATTATATTTGATTATGCCCAACACCCTACAGTATAGATCCCTACTCCCTACTCTTATTTCCCGACTGGTTTTTCTGTGCGTTCTCTTGTCTCGTTCATCTTTTAATCTAATTTTAGCACTTATATTTTGTACACCAGTGTATATTTTAATGACGTCAGACTAATAATAACTTTCAGACTGATTAGAAAGGGCGCTACTGGCCCTGCCCTGAGAAAAGGAACTTTCGATTTGAAGAGAGGCTTTTGTTTTAGAGAGAGTGAGTGATGCGTCTGCGCTGATGCTGGACGGCGAACTCGAGATGCTCGCTTAAAAGTAATTTGTTTTTGGACCATATATTGATGTCCATTAAATAAAAATTAAAAATTATGTTTAATTTGTTTAAGTTTCTTTTATGTTTATATGCATGTGTGGTGTTTGCGTTTGTAAATGAGAATAAATAATTTTCTCGAAAAATGATCACCTTATGGTCTGCATGTACAATTTATTACAATATTAAGTATTTATAATAGATTTACTGCCAACAAAAGAATTTCTCATTGAGATTCAAATTCATAATTTGTCCCCATCAATAACCGAGCGGTTCAGTGCTAAAAGCTGGTTGACGGGAAATGCCGGGTTCAATCCCGGGTCACACTCATAGACCTAGGGAGCTTTCCGTAGTTTTCTCCGAAACTCGCGTAAATACGGTCTAAGAATTCTTAGAAAGACCCTCAAGGAGGGCCCCCAGGCCTAGGACCCTCGTGAAGTCAATCGGCCTTAATACCAAACACCGAATCCATCATTTATATTATTCACATATATTTTCCATTGTTATTTATATTTATTTTTTATATAACGTAATTCATAGTGTAGAATTAATTTAAACTTTTCATTCAAATTCCAATTCATATTTAAATTAGAAGAGTGATTTACAAAAGTTTACGATATGTCATACATTTTTTAAGATAAGCATTTCTTATTTTTTAACTAGAATGCAAAAGAGCCATAAGGGGAAAAAAATATCTGTCCTAGTGTATTAGATTAAACAAAGAAAAAGGAAGAAGAAATTCGGAAGGATATGAAAATTCTTCTAGCATAATCCATACGTTCATAAATGTGAGGATCGGATGCCTAATATTCTTATATTTTTCCTCTCATCCATCAACTTTTCTACATAAGATTTTTTTTTTTTTTTTTTTTTTTCCCAGATTAAATTCAGTTAAGCAATGGAATAGATTGGATTTTCAAATTCATTATATTTATTCATCGAATTTCAATAATGCTATAGATTGAAAAAAAAAAAAAAAAAAAAAAAAAAAAAAACGAGCTTTTAAAAAAAGAATTTAAAAAATGTATTAAAAAATAATAAAATGAAATATATAAAACAACATAAAATGCAAGAAATTAGGCATAAGCAATATTTTTAGATGTAAATGTTAAAAAAAAAAAAAAAAAAAAAAAAAATTTTTATTAATTTATAGGTGGTTCATTATTCAACAGATAACTTAGGATTTATTTTATAATTAAAGAAACTGATTAACATATTAAAATTGAACTTAATTTTATGGTTTTCATAAGAATGAAATGATTCAAACATAAAAACTAATTTGTCTGTGCCCGCCTAGCACTCGATTTTTGCATATGTATTTTCAAAATTATTTCTCCTTGCAGGTCGAATTACTAAACATTGGTTTACATGATATATATTTAAAAAAAAAAATCACATCATATTTTGCATCATAATATTTACATGTTTTAAAATCCAAATGGCTCCAAGAAATAAAAAAATGACATCATAATCCTTTTTCAAATTTTGTAATCACATGTCTATTTATTTATAATATTTCTTTCTCGTGACGTAGCTGAATTCTACACATTTAATTTATTATTATTATTTTCCCCTGACGTATTAAATTTTTGAATAGCAACGAAAAGTGACTACTATAAAAATGAAAACTGTTTTGTTTTATTCAAGCTTTGTTTCATGGATAAATAAATTCTGGACAATTATCTGATTATTTCAGAGATGTTGTTTTCTGCGTTGGTAACAATTTGGTACAAAATTTTACTTTCTTTATCCCAGTACTGTTATAACTATGACATCAGTTTCAAGCATTAAATCCCAGGAAACCAGGACTTTTATTATTAAAATGATTAGTTTAGCATGTCGAAATCTTTCTGGTAATATTTAAGCACCACAACTAGTGTTATTATTCTTCAGTGTTCATATATCCCATGCATTCATATTCCAGTTGAAAAGCAGCCATAATGTTCACAGAAAAAAAAAAAAAAAAAGATAATACCGTGCATTATAAAATAATAGAAACTGAATTAGAATTAATGAAATTTTTTATAAGAGGCATCTTAGTTTAATGACTTATGTTCCATATATACTAATATGCAATATAGACAAATTATTTAATTAAAACATATACTTAAATTAAATCAGCATAATTTTTCTTTGCAGCATCTTTTATTTAAATTTAGGTCTGATTCTATATCTTAAATCCCCATCTTCCTTTTCAGAATATTTAAAATTACATGTGTTTATTCGAACCGTCATAAGGTGGTGGCTTCATTCTCATCATTTACAATTTCATGTGTTATGCAGCCATGAAAATAACACAAATCTTTTTACTTTCTCTTACCCATAAGGTAGAGAAAGTATTATTTTTGGTTATATTTTTCAAAAATGAGTTTTTGTTATATTTACAAGTTTTCAGGTCCCCTGAATCTAAAAATCATGATTTTAGCGGTTGGTCTGTGTGTCTGTCTGTTATCAGCTTATCCCAAAAACAAATTATAGCAGAAAGTTCAAACTTGGTATTCTGAATGTGTATGATACACTAAACTTTTCGTTGAGATTAAGCAAATGGTTTGTGTACAGGGAGACCCAAGAGAATTCAAATACATTACGTCTATGGGGAAAATTGCAGGTAAGTAGAGTTTAACATTTATAGACTGCACTAAATCAAATGAAACCATATATATTTTTTATATACGTAAAAACATGTTTCATGTAGAATATGGTATAGAAATCATTCACTGTTCGTTTATAGGGCTACACAAAAGAATTAAATTATAGTACGACAATACTTGAAATTGATGGAAGTGCACTTCATGTTGTGCCGTGTGTTATTAATATAGGATTATATTTATGTCCTTCAAGTGATGTGTACATAACTTTTAGAAGATATACAGGGCTGCCAATATTTAAGCCATAACATTCTTTTTTATTGTTAGTGGAAGTGTTCTACTGTATTATTTTACCATGTCCAGGATAGCTGCTCAAGAATTGAAATTAACTCCTCATAGCTGTATGGTAAATAATGAATGTTTTTAAGCTAAATATATTCATCGCTTGGTTTTTTGTATATTGGTTTTTTGGTAATCTTCTAAATATATAAATATACGAAATGAATACGAGTTCATGAAAATCCTTTTGGTATATTTATAGAGTAGTGCTAATACCTGTTTCACCCACATCATAAATAGATTCTGGGGGAAATTTAAACTCTTGAAAAACTTTTTAACGCACTTTCCAACAAGGTTGAAAAGTGTTAATGACTTCGGTTTGTCTATCTGTCTGTCCGCGCTCTAACTCCCGTAAATATTAATTTCTTGAAACTGATATATGATATTCAGGCTCACTGTCGGATATTCCCTATTGAAAATGGTGTGTATACCTCTACTGGTTTGTGTACAGGGACACCCGAAAGTATTCCAAAGCATTGTGTTCTATGATAAGTATTTCTTTGAACCATATTTTAATACCTTTACTGTACACAAATCTTAATGAAATTGAAATATGTTATTAAAGTTCACTATCGGATGTTCCCTATTGAAAATGGAGTGTATACCTCCACTGGTTTGTATACAGGGAGATTCAAAAGTGTTCCAAAGCATTGCGTTCTATGAAAGATATTTCTATGAACCAAATTTAAATAACTTTGCACAAAGTTTAATGAAATTGAAATATGTTATTTGTATGCCAAAAGAATGCTTTGTATCGATAATAGTATGATTAGCATTAGATTTACAGGGTCACACAAAAATATTCAGTTACATTAAGAGCTAATAAATATTTTATAGAATTGCATTTCCAATTATAATTAGGTGTTTTTATCACTTTGTAAGAATTTTTAAGCGTGAATAGGATTTCAATTTGTGTATTGGTCTGTTTGTTCATCTCTCTGTTTGTTTTTCCGCGTTTTAATTCCCGTAAATATTCATGGATTTTCTTGAAACTGATATATCTTACTCAAGTTCATTATCGGTTGTTTCTTATTGAAAATGGAGTGAATACCTCTATTGGTTTGTGTACAGGGACACCCAAAAGTATTCCAAACCATGTGTACCTTTTCTATAAACCGTATTTTAATACTTTTACTTTGCACAAAGCTTAATGAAATTGAAATGTTATTTATATGCACAAAAAAAAAAAAAATGCTTTGTATAAAATATAGTATGAATAGCATTAGATTTACAGGGCCACACAAAAATATTCAGTTACATTCAGAGCTATTAATAAAAATTTGCTGGAATTGCACTATCCTTTACATTAAGCATTTTAAACAATTTTTAAATGTGAATATGATTTCAATTTGTATATCTGTCAGTATGTTCGTCTTTTCGCGCTCTAACTCACAAAAATATTTATGAAATTTCTTGAAACTGATATATTTTATTAAGTTCACTATGGGATGTTCCTTATTGAAAATGGAATGAATAACTCTACTGGTTTGTGTACAGCGACACCCAAAAGTATTCCAAACCATTGTGTTTTATGAGAGGTATTTCTATAAACCCTATTTTAATACCTTTACTGTACAGAAACCTTATTGAAATTGCAATATGTTATTCAAGTTCACTTCGGATATTTCCTATGTAAAATAAGGTAAATACCACCAAAGATTTGTGTACAGGGACGCTCAAAAGTATTCAGAATCCTTGCGTTCTATGAAAGGTATTTCTGTAAACCAAATTTTAATAACTTTACTTTGCACAAATCTTAATGAAATGAAAATATGTTATTCATAAATAAAAGAGAATGGTTTCTATAGAATACAGTATGATTAGCGTTATATTTACAAGGCCACACAAAAATATTCAGTTATATTAAGAGCTATTAATAAAAATTTGCTGGAATTACACTTTCGTTTACATTAAGCGTTTTAACACTTTCTAATAATTTTTTAAGTATGAATATGATTTCAATTTGTGTATCTGTCTGTCCGGTTGCCTATCTTTCTATCTGCTCTCTTCCGCTCCCATCGTCCGTAAATATTTTCAGAATTGTTAAAAAATATAGATTAATCAAGTTCACTATGGAATGTTCCCTATTTAAAATGACATTAATAGGTCCTGTACAACTGGTTTGTGTACAGGGACAATAACAAAATAAATGCCAATGCATTGCGTTTTAGGACAGACATTTTTAAAATCACATTTGAAAAACTTTCTGTTGTAAAAATCATTAAGAAATTGTCATGTATTGTAAACATTCGAAAGTAATGTTTTGTATTGAATATATGATATGATTAACCTTCAGATTTACAGAGCTACACTAAAATATTCAGATAGATCAAGGGCTGCGATTATAATCTAGAGACAGCATTTTCTTTTGCGTTAAGCCTTTATAACACTTTAAAAAATGTCAAACAGTGATTTTAAATTCAAATGGTCTAGCTGTGTACTTTTCAGTCTTTCTGTCTGCTGTGTGATAACGTAGGCAAAAAAAGTTATACGTTACAACAAGTTACGTACAGTTTGAAAGTATTAGTAATCAATGAGTACTGCATGATTTTTCGTTCTTGTTTCAAATGATCTCGAAATTCCCTAATCGTGAATTAACTGAATGCAGTTGATCTACTTAAACTTGTACTTTCAGGTTTTCTGCGTTAACTCCTGATGTCTATACATAAGTCCACATAGCCAATCATGAGAAGCTATTATATCTCGATTACATTTGCGTGGAATTTGTTTATTGTTTGCAACTGCAAGCTCATATGGAAACTACCTAGTATTCTTTGGATATAATCCACAACGTAATTTGGATCACACTATCAGATATTCAGTCAAAAGCTTTTCTTCTTCATTAGTAAACATTTACTTGCCTAGTTTTATAATTAGGATGCATATCCAGGTCTTCTCTCGTTTTACTCAACTTTTATTTTTTTATATACCTCTCGTGTTATTTGTGCAATTGCAATGCCATAATCAACAGCTGTGTTATGAACACTAAAACCTTCATTAGTAACCTTTTCCAATGCTGCCTTCATAACTTCTGCGGAATGTATAGATTTTCAAAATTATTTAACTAAGGGAGCCTTGGTCCAGTGGACAAGCCTTCCCATTTTGTAAAGAATGGCACATGGTGATTTTAAGCCTACTTCATTGCACAAACTTTATAGCTTAAATAAAACCTTAATATCACAGTACTTACAATCCCACTTACTTAAACTTAATTTAATTGTTTTTTATGAAAAAGTCTTACAAATTATGTTTAAAAAACTTAATTTTTGGGTTGAAAAAATTTCTTTTTTGGTTTTCTCTACACTGCTCAGAACTCCCAATGACTACTTATTTTTCTTGTAGAAATATTAAAAATTTTCACTTTTCACTTTTTTTTTTTTTTTGTAAATAATCGAATAAGAATATTTTTCTATATATAATCTTCATTTAATTGTTTCTTTTCAAGCGACATTTTAAAGCAAAAAATATTTTTAATGCTACAGAAGATAATTAAACTCTATTCCAATTTGATGCCAGTCCCGTTTTTATTTTAAAATTTAAATTCATGAAGAAATAAAAGTCAAAATCGTTACAAAAATATGCAAACATCCCCTGAAGAAAACAGAAATAAGGTAATGATTCAAAGCATTTTCGCAATTTCAAGAAATTTTAAAGAAATTGTATTTTTTACTTTTCTAAGAATAGATAAAAAAGGAAGAAGAAGAAGAAGAAGAAGAAGTAGAAGAAGAAGAAGTAGAAGAAGAAGAAGAAGAAGAAGAAGCACTAATCAAAGCAGCACAATTTACACTACACCTAATCATTAAAACAACGTAATCGTACAAACTAAAATTATGCAATCATGAAAAATAAATTCTCCTCACTGATGCATCTAACATTTTCCAACAAATATTAAAACTGTTTATGAAGTGGGTGGCTTGTCTGTCGGTCCGAGCACTTACTTTCGTAAATATTTTTATGATGCATTGAAACTAACATACGTTAATTCAGGTTCACTATATCTTTTCTATAGAAAATGGCATAAATAGTACCACTGTTTTTCGTACAAGGGCTCGCAAAAGAGTAACACATTACGGTCTATGAAAGACATTTCTTTAAAACATATTTTAATCTATTTATACTGCACAATCAACGTTAGTCATTCAGTTGAATGAAAGCATGTTTTCTATAGAATATGGCATGATTTGCATTAATAACTGGTCTACAAAGCTTAAAAATAAATAAATAAAAGTCAGGTACATTATGGAATACATATAGAAATTACTTGAAATGCATTTTCAATTTGTAGTTATGATTTTTTTTCACTGTGCTTTATGATGTATATGCAAATTTTGACAAAATACAGAGCTGTACAATCTTTTTTAATGCTGTCTCTACCGTTCTTTCAGCATAATTGGAAACAAAATACATCAACACTGAAAGCAAACAATGTAACGAGTAGAGTTTAAAGTGTCACAATTTTTTTAAGTTTAAATCTAGCATGTAATAAATACTAAAAAAGTAAAAAACTCATTTAAAAAACGTATAAAAACATAGGTATTAAATATAATGAATTAAAAAAAAAAAAAAAAAAAAAAAAACGATCAAAGTAAGGTTTGCTTTAAGCCTTTTCATTAGTTTTAATGTATATTTTAGAATTTCTAAAAATCATAAAAGAATATAAATTAATGAAAGTGGTAACGAAAAGCGCATTAAAGAAGAGGTACTTTGAAACGAATATTTTTTAATACAGAAACTTCTTGAAATACAAAAAAGAAGAAAAATTCAAACTATACATTCAATATGAATGAAAAAGAGGAAACACTCAAACAATCTAAGAAAAATCAAAATTGAAAGAAAATTAACTCTTTAAGGAGCTAATCTGTTCTTAAAGCTTCTTCAGTAAAGAGCTTCTAATGCTCTTTCCGCTATTGGTAATCCTCTTGAAAGGCTGCATTTAAATCACTGTGCGTTTCTGAATTACTTTGAGTCAAGAATATAAAATAATCTTCAGCTATTCATATACAGAAGCTTCTCATTTCAGATAAATGATTTCAATTATTCATTTAGTGTTTGGCTTTTAAAACTAATAATTTGATTTTATTACTTGAGCACGAGAAAAACCTAAAATAACGTTAGAGAAAAAATATAATCAGCATATGCTATTGATTTTCATCAGTACAAGACAAAATAGTAATAAAAGTGTTTATTGAGTTAAAATTATGTGATATCGTGATTTTATTGTACAAAAGTTTTGTTAGAATGGATTTATTTCGGTTAAGGAAAATCTACATGAAGGGCAAACTGTGAAAAATACATTGATTGTAAAACATTTTGAGGCAGCCAGTTTTGTCACATTCAGGATTTTGCTGGGCATGATTAACCTCTGGAGCTAGGAGAAGCTCAGTATTATTTCGAGGCTCTTCTTTAAATTGCGGAAAATTTTTAATGTATATACACACATAGATTCTGTAGGGTCTGATTAACCTCTGAAGCTAGTATAATTTCGAAGCCCTCTTTTAGTTTGGGGGAAATTTTTCTAATCTATACACACATAGATTTTTGCAGGGTCTAATTAACCTCTAGAGCTAGAAGAGGCTCAGTATCATTTCTAGGCCCTCCTTTCATTTGGGGAAATTTTTCTAATCTATACACACATAGATTTTTTCAGGACCTAATTAACCTCTGGAGCTCAGGGAACCTTAGTATCATTTCGAGACCCTCCTTTCATTAGGAGAAGTATTCTAATTTATGCACGCATACAAACGAACTTATTAATGTTAAAAATGTAATTTTCATGGATGTCTAAGTATAATTCACATTAAAGTTCCTTTCACTTCTATATATATATACATATATATATATATATATACACATAAAAAAAAAAACAGTAACTGCGCTTATCGTTGTTTTATATTCATATTTTTAGGTGGTTTTTCCCCACATCAAGATCACATGATTGGTTAACAGCTTATTTATTCAGATCTTTAAAATTTTTCTGTTTAAACAATGAACTTCCCAAAACAACATTGTGCACCTTTTCTTTCTTTTGGTGAATTTTCTCAAAAAAGAACAAACAAGTAAATAAATAAAAATAAATAAATAAATCACCGTGTAAAGTTCTAAAACTGGGAAAACGAAACCCTATTTTCAGTCATTTTGAGGCACCTTTTAAATTTAAGGAGGGGAAGTTTACGCTTCCCGAGATTTTTCGGTGCTGGAGTTTTATACGTTTATAATAATCAAAAATTAAAGTTAAGGTTCATTTTAATGTGGAGACAGCCCCATGAAAAATATTTTAAAATACTTTTAAGTAAAATAAATCGATACTATTCCGAACTGATAGGACTAACTTCCCTGTTTATACTGATCTTTATAAAGGAATGAACACAGAGTGTTAAAGAATTCTATCGACAGTATAACTAGAGATGTAAAAAACCCGGGAATTTTGCTTCAGGGGAATAAACATGGGAATTTTCGGGTTTAAACCGGGAATTTTGGGAACTTTGGAAACATTGATGGGAAGAAACTAATATTCAGCGTTTAGATTTAATTTCACTTCTTTTAAGTGTACAAAAAACTTCTTTCAATATCATTTTTATTCTATTTGCTTAAATAAAAGTGATATAAAAAATTATGTGATTATTTTACGAAAAATTGTAAAAAATTAAACATTTATGTTATTGACAATAATAAATGATGAAGTTTTGTCTGCCTATTTAAATAACTTTAGAACTTTTTTTTTTCAATGAATACCATAATAAAATATGTTATAAAAAAATAATACAATGAAATTAAATTATGGTTAGAATACTTTAAAATTATTAAATTTTATTATAATTCATCGAACAAAATTTCACAATAGTTCATAAAATTTCGTTATAATCGGGAGCATTGTAATAGGAGCGTTAAATCGGGAGCGTTATAATAAGAGCACGGGCAACAAAATCGAACATGCGTTCTTCGGTTATTAAGAATTAGAGCAATAATTTTTTAATACATCAAATCAATACATAAAATATTCAATAGTTAATAATTATAATAATTTGGGTGTTATTTCTTTCTTTCTTTATTTTTTGCATATTAATATTGTTTATATTTTAATTGAAATATTCCATTGTAATATTATAGATTGTTTGAGTAAATGCAGAGTATTTTGAAGCATTTTTGTTTTATTTTTGAAATAAAACGTTAAAGATATACAACTGAAACATGATAAACTCCGATTGAAAAAAAAAAAAAAAAAAGAAGTGTTATATTGAACTCAGGGTGTATACAGTCAGAACTAAGATATAAATATACTGCAATATCAGAAAATAAGTCTGTTAATTAATGAAATTTGTAACTTGCACTTTTTAAATTTATAGACGTTAAAAGCACTATTTAAAAATTGAAAGATCATAAAAGAAAACATCTAAATGTGAGATAACATTTTGAAATGCCTCAGAGCATATCTAATCTCAGAAAAAAAAAAAAAGAAAAAAGAAAAAAAAAAAAAAAGCTAATTTTGTAACTTTTGAAAACTTTAAAAATTCCCTTTGTTTTGGAAACTTTCAAAATTCCCTTCCCAAAAAACCGGGTTTATTCCCTGGTTTAAACCCGGGTTTTTTCCCCGCTCACATCTCTAAGTATAACACAGTATATACATACAGAATGTGTATTATATAAATAAACTTTTAAATAGAAATATAACATTAAAGTGTTCCTTGTATAGCTTCCAGTTTTCTTCCCTAGCCGAGACAGTTTTAGATTTCAACATAATACTATACAAGTGGGAGCTTAGGTATTTATAAAAATTTCCGAATTTGATTTTTGACTTTTGACAGGTTTTGAAGTTTGAAAAATTCGAAAATCATATAATTGATGCAGTGTACATTTGTACATTAGTCAGTTTACACATTATTTCAGGAACATCGCAAAGAAGTCGAATCAATTTTAAAATATCATTTATAATAGTGTAAAGAATTCTATTGATTTTCAACATTTTAATTTGAAATCTTCATAAATTATTCAAAATTTAAGAATTTTTTAGCATAAGGAAAGATTTTGAATATAATAATTTTAAAATATCATTCATGATACTGACTACTGACATGACCGTTAACAAATATAAAGATTCCATTTGAAAAATTTAGTAGCTTATTCGAAATTAAATATTCTCATAACATGCTGACTATTGCAAAATTTTGTATCATGGAGATTACCGCAAGGGAAATAGCATAGAAGTGTACGAAAATAAAATAAGAAACTGACTCCACTAAAAATCACGTAGCAAATTAGCATAAGGTAAACGTACCAAAGCGAATGGATAGATAGCTATGTGAGATGAAGGAGTCATTTCAGACTACAACCGTGCCTAAGGTTCCTATATATACGAGCTCACGCATCAGCCATTTTGTTGCCTTAGGGTTGCCACATGTAGTCAGCGTCTTCCATAGATAAACAAACGGTAGCCATTATTTCTATCATTTTGTATAACTTTGGTACTTTGGAGTTACTTTTTTAATCATTTTCACAATTTCAGCTCGGTAAATTATCATATGGGAGATTGTTTAGTGATAAATTGCTATAATCACTCAAGAAAAGAACATAAAATGTTCAGATTTCCGTAAGATAATTTAGGAAGAATAAAATAATATAACTTATATTTTTCTGTGTGTTTTTCACATGTTCAAACTTTACTTGTTCAGACAGAAATAGTCCTAACAACACATCTTATCCCCAGTACATCCACAAAATATCATGAGGATGAAAAACATACCAAGAATGTACCGTGTATAAATCCATCGTTAGGGATATTACTTGTTGCTTATTGCTCTTGACCTATCGTAGCTTCAGATCAAGATTTCTTAAAATCGCTTATTAAGCGATAAGGACGCCAAGCGGGAATGCTGCCCTCATCCGTGGCAACAAAATGGCGGCGATGCCCGGTCCCGTTCACAACCCTTATCATAAATGTAGCATGATTTATGATACAATAAGGAACAGAGCAGCGTCTACCTTTGCCAACTAGCTTTGTTAGTTAAAAAGAAAATATTTCAAAAGAAAATATCAAGTGGTAATTTTTAATTATATTATTTATTAATACTTTTTTTTTTTTTAAATATTGCTAATAATCTACGCAATGCTTATTGTTTTTCCAAAAAAGAAAGAAAAGAAAAAAAAAATGCAAGCCGTGTACCCTCTTGAGAACGAGAAAAATCATTAAAAATATATTTGACAGCAAAATTTATTCCTCACCTTAAAAGAGGTTTGGTTCTCAAGAGGCATATTCGGCATCAGAAGTTGAAATAATTTTCAATCACGTTCGAGAACAAAATTAATATTATAAATTATAATATGAATTTTAACGTATGATAAATATTTAAAATGAGGATTTTAACGGAGATATTTTATCTGACAGGTAAAGGAAATTCATGAATACGACATAAATTGTTCCAGTGTCAAGTCACAATCGATATCTTTTGTGCCATGTTCCAAGATTCAACTGGTTGAAAAGTAAATTAAAGATGGTTTAGACTTTGGGGACCAGAAAGATCACGTCGTAGTTGAAGGGAATGTTTATAGTTTTAAACCGCATTTAGTGGAAGTTTCTAATAACTTCGATCTTCTGAGACCCAACAGGCTGTGAAAAGTTAATGAAGATTGAAATCAATAATCTAGATTCAGAATTATATTGTCATACACCTTAAAGCATATACAGGTGAACTTATTGCATGATTGCAATTTAAATGAGCCTGCATTTATTACAATTGTTGATGAAAAGAAAATATATAAGTTAATGAATAAATAATACTCACGTCCGAATCCACTCCCTTGTCGGCGCCCGGACATGTAAATGTGACAAACTCGTGGCATCGCTTGTGCACCACAAAACTACAAACTAAAGAAAAGAGAAATTTCACATAATTAGAATATATGAATAGAGAAATATATAAGAAAAAAACGTTACTTCTGTTGTTAGTTATTTATTTCATGCAGATTATTAAACAAAATTATTACAAAATTAAATTATTGAACAAACTGGATTGCAACGAAATACCAGTTGATTTATACAAGCATGTATTAGTAAATTCATATGACTCTTACTTTCTCATTCTCTATCAAAGTACTTTTAAAACCGCCGCTTAATAAACTCAAAAAATGCCCTTTATTCACGCTAAACAGATTTTTTCATTACACTGTAAATTTTTATTATTGAAACAAAAAAGAAAATAAAGCACAACAATCGCTCAGTTATCTCTCTTTGTTGAAGATTTTACACTTACAGTATAGTTACAAATTAAATGCGTTTCATCACTTGCCTTAGTAACAATTTCAACAAACGTACACTGAAAAAAAAAAAAAAAAAAAAACTGTTAAAAGTACAGGAAAAATCTGGCAGACGGGGTGCCAGTATTTCTCCGTCAAATATACAGTTTAAAACCGTAAAATTGTATCACTGACAGATATTTTACACAGGAATCCTATAAATCAAACAGGTTCTTTGTTAAAAGTACAGTTTTGTCCCGTATATTTGACGGAGAAATACTGGTACACAGCTGCCAGATTTTCCTGTACTTTTAAGAGTTTTTTTTTTTTTTTTTTACAGTGTATATTCTTTAAAGCGCGGTAATTAGTTACAAATTTGATTTGATTTGCAAGTGATTTTTTTTAATTATTAAAAATAATTTCTAGTTTTTTTTTTTTTTTTTTTTTTTGAAATAACTTAGAAGCAAGATCAGGGGTGAAACTACCTAGCTTGCAAAAACCCTGAAAACTGTTCCTTGCATGTTGATAGGGAAGATTTATTAATGATACATCATATGGCTACCTATATTAAGAGATATTTGCAGACTTCATAATGCATTATAAGACAAATTAAACACTCAAAATGAGAAATTTCTGTAAAAACAATGTATTTTAACATGAAATGCAAAGACAGTAAAGATTTGAAAAACCCTGAATTCAGGGGTAGCCCCTGAAAGATGTTTAAATGGAAAGATTTTAAATTTAATAGAAAATCGTTAACTTTTGGCAAAGTAATGATGATTTTTTTTTTTTTTCCTCAAAGGGAAAGCCCACGGCTTTTGAAAATCGAAAGATCAAGAAGTAGTCGATGAAATACTTAACTCTAGATAGTGAAAATATAGGAGTCTTAAAAATAAGAAGCCCTTCTATTATAAGAAAATTTCTATCTCGATCGTTTTTTAGTAATAATTAAAATTTTACGATATCTCTCGTATTTATGTAATTATATTACTAGCTTTAAATAGTATGCAAATATAAATATTTATCACGATATAATTGCTATTCAAGGAAATCTAGAACAAAATAAAATAATAAATGTAATAATGCAAAAGTTTTTAAAAAGAGTAAAAGTGAGGAACAATATTTATGCTATAGAAAAACAGCATTTAATATATTATGGAAAAACAAACTGTGTATTATTTATGTGATTATATTTGGGTCTTTAACTAGTGTCTCGAGTGAAAATTCAGCATGAATAAACTATGTTCATATGAAAATTAGCATGATAAAATTATTGTTGAAACATATCTAAACAAAAGTATGTAAAAGTAATTTATCATTGCAGAATAAATTCTACATCCCATAGAAAAACAATTTTATGTTTTAGACGAAAAATAATTTATTCTATATTATAAAGGAATAAATTACATATTATTCGTCATTATGTTAGGGTAATTTACTTAGTATATTGATACAAAAATTCAACATGTTGAGAGGTCTACACAAAAATACATAAACATAGTTTAACGGTAGAGATGGGGGGGGGACGTACAAGTGCAGCATCTAAGTTACTTTACTAATTTAATGTCATATTCGTATTTACAGAGATTTGCTTAACTATTACGACCCGAAACGAATGTTGCGGGTTTTTGCAGTTTATAGCATTTGCTTATAAGATTTTTAATCATAATTCAACACCAGTAATTTCGGTTGATTTTACTATGAAATTGTATTTGTTTATTTTTTTCTAATATTTGAAAAATAATCTTAAATTTGCTTTTTTATCCTGTGATTTGAAATCAGTTTTTTTTCCCCCCCCCCCCCCCCCCAATTCACAAAATGCATTATTTCTACATTCTCTAGACAGTTATTTAATTTCTCCAATAGATGGCGATAGCAGACAACTGACAGAAATCAATAAAAATATTCTTTTTTCTCTACTTTACGATCGTAAACGGTTCTTGGTGTTATGTTACCATCTGATTCAAGGAAAAAAATTTTTTGTTTTGTGTTGATCGTTTTGAAAAGAAGGATGGATTCTCAATTGAGAAAGGTCGTTTCAGCTTGTTTTTATAGGATTCATTCACGTTGCAGCAGCAGTAAAATATAATAGTATGTCAGTCTATGTCCAATGACAATGAGGTTTTTCGTTGATGCTTTCTTCATTAAAAATGGATAGTTTTGTAAATAAAAAGAAAGTATGTCGTAAAAAATATATATAGTTTTGATATATATATATTATATATATATATATATATATATATATATAATGCTTATTACACAGAAACATCCCTGTTTAAAATAAACTGGATATTGAAACTATAAAATTACAAAATAAAACAAATGAATAAAATAATGGAGGTAAGTAAAGCGAGCCAAAGTATACGAGAAAAAAATGTTAATTTAAGGAAAAAAAAAAAAAAAAAAAAAAACATTGCAGCTTAAACTTATTTCATGCTGTATTGTGTCGCATCAAAATAGCCCAAGATTTATATGTATAAAGATATATATGTATCCTTTAATGAACGGAAAATTATATCTAGAATGAAAAATTAATTTTTAAAATTTCATCAGATTTATAAAAAAATAAATATATATGAACACTTTTCAAATTTCGCTTGCATATTTTTAGTGAAGAGGGGGGGGGGGGATTCAAACATAAATTGAACAAATATATTAAACATAAAAAGATCGTGACTTTAAAAATCAAATAAAATATTTTCATTCCATTTCTATGCAAAATTAGGGTATAAAAAGTGAAGTCTCTCAGAATAAACAATAAGAATGACATAACAGCTGAACATTACATATTTTAAACAATGATAATAAAATAAATATGTGAAAAAGAAATAACTCCCCAATTTTTGAATATTCATTCGTGTGTCCATTGAATTGGCTATTTTTTAGTTCTTCAACTTTACTATTATTTATTATACATACATATAGTTTTATAGTAAGACACGTTTCTGTTTATGTGTGTCTATATACAATTTTTTAAATAAGTTTCGCAATCTTTTTTTTTTTAAATGTATATTTTATTAATATTTAGAATTTAAATAAGTTAAGCTATTTCTTTGGGACTATTTTGTCACGGTTATTTAGTAATGGGCTGTTATAGAATAGTCTATTTTCTCGGGTACTATATACATTGGCTTGAATTTTAACTTATTATTATTCCTTTCATTTGGAGCTCATTTTATAAATTTGAATTTTGTGAAGTGTCTCTTTTTATGAATTTGAATTGTGTGAATGGTCTTTTTTTACGATGTGGAATTTTGTGAGGGGGCTTCAAAAGGGACCCAAATTTTGCCTGGATCGACCCCTGATGTATATATCTATATATATTACTTTCCTTTTTCAGTTTTGTATTTTAATTTTCAATGAAATCTAATATTCTGATCTCTTTTCTTTTCTTTTCTTATAGGCTTTTTTGGAGTGTTTAAAAGTTTAAGATGAGAAATGTCAGTTGAATGCGTACGGAAAAGTTCGTACCTCTGTAACGAACTGGGATATTTAAAAAATAAAAGTCAGTCCCAGATTCATAAAGACTTTTACTATCTGTAAACTCGACTTACAAATCTCTTAATTCACTGTATATGTGTATGGTAAGCCATGGAACCACTTAATGTTGTTTATGAAGGTAACGATAGAATTCATCTATACCTACATATTTTAATATTACCTAAAAACATAAAAATCGTATGAATTCTAACAGTAGTATTCAGCGATCAATATGACTGTGTTACGATTAAATACATATTAATTAAAAATTTGATTTACTAAAGTTTAGCTTGCTTTAAAAAAATTGTTAACGAATTTCCAAGCTCAATTTTAAAACCAATGTATTGAAGAGACATTCAGCGTTCTTTACGTTGAACAGAAGGTAGCTAATTTTTAATTAATGAATTTAAAATACACTTCAATCTTGCACTGAATGGATTTGAAGCTGCAGTTCATTGAACGAATAAGTACAGTGTAACGAATAGTAATTACTCCTGGATAATTTCTCATTCAGAGATTGTAATTAGGAATGTTTTATCCTCCTCCATCAGGGGATTGAAGGAATTAAAATAAAGTATAAATAAAACACGTTTCCTAAACTTATATCGTGATGCAGTTTTATATTCTCAGGTTCAGTAAAAGAGGATTTTAAAATTTTAAAAAGGGGTTTATTTTTGAATGTTTTAATTAGAAATTCAAATGCCTGCGGTCATGTAAGAGAACAATAGATTGATAAACCTTATAAATTTACTTTTAAACTCCTGCTACTTATACATTCGCTTTTTAAAATCACATATTTAAGAATAATAAAATGTTGTAATCCATTCACTAAAACTTATATAATGAAAAGAAACGTATCTTCATAAGTGCTGTAATACAGAGTTACTGCATAACATTATAATGTATTAATGCTTAATGAGCAATTTAGTTTTCTTCATTTGTTTGAAAAGTTTTTGGGTTTATAGTGAATCTTTTGTAGCTATTCAATGGAATATTACATGAGTAGATAATTGTAAAAGCGGTTATAATTAGTTAATGTTTTTTATATATTTGGATTTTGAACTGATTGCAAGCAAATCTGCAATTTAATAAATAAATACAGTCGACTAGCGTTATAACGACCCAACACGATATAGAGACCTTTTCAAAACTCCCGATTGACTTCGAATTAAGACAATGTTATTTCGTCTATCTATATCTATATAAAATCGCTTGTCATGAGTGAGTGATTCATCGTCGCACAGCCCAAATCCCTAGACCAAGAAGCATGAAATTTGGTGAAATTGTTCCTTCTATGACGTACACATCCACTAAGAAGCGATTTTACAACATTCGCACCCCAAGGGGGCAGGGAGGGTAAAACATTATTTCACAAAATCCTTCATATCTCAAAAAAAAAAAAAAAAAAAAAAAAAAAAAAAACAGATATTTGTAAAATTTCTGCTTTAAAATATAGCTAACACAAATTTCTAAAAATCAGTTTCTGGAATCCCCCAAGGGAGGGGGGTGGGAGGAGGCAAAACGTGATTTCACATAATCCTATATATCTCAAACAAAAGAACAGATATACGTAAAATTTTTGCTTTAAAATATAGCTAATATAAATACCGAAAAACTAATTTCTGGAATTTTAGAAATTCGGACCCCAAGGGGAGGGGGCAAAAACTAATTTCAAATAATCCTTTATATATATATAAAAAAAAAAAAAAAAAAAAAAAAGAAAAAACAGACATATGTGAGGTTTTTGTTCTAAAATATAGCTCACACAAATACCTAAAAACTAATTTCTGAAATTTTAGAAATTCGTCCCCGGTGGAGCAAGAAGGAGGGAGCTATGGGGGAAAAAAATAGAAATAAGTTAGACCGTTCAAAATTGGTACAGACAGGTTTTAGGGGCCTGTAATTCGAATGAGGATATTTTAGAAAGTTTAAAATTATTAGGAGCGACAGTAAGATGGGCGGAGGGGTGAAGAGGCAAAAAAATAAAAATAGAGTTGGACCGTTCAAAATTCGTACATAGAGGTTTTTGGAGCCTACAAATCGATTGCAGATATTTTCGAATTTGTAAAATTTTTAGGAGAGCCAGGAAGGAGGGGGGGGGGGCAAAACAACAGAAATAGAATTAGACCGTTTAAAATTGGCACGTATAGGTTTTTGGGACCTACAAATCGAATGCAGATATTTTCAAAACGGAAAAAATATTAGGAGAGACAAGAAGAGCGTGGGCGAAGGGACAAAAATATAGAAATAAGAGTTAGAGCGTTGAAAATTAGTATTATTAGGTTTTAACGCCCGATAAATCAATTGCGGATACTCTCGAAAGAGTAGAATTATTACGAGGGGCGGTAAAGGGGGGGGGGGGCAAAAATAAAGAAATTCAGGTAGAACGTTAGAAATTAGTATTATTAGGTTTAAAAGCCCGAGAAAACGATTGCGGATATTTCTGAAAGTGTAAAATAATTAAGAAAGGTGGGCGAAGGAACACGAGTATATCGCTATTGTAAGCAGTGGGGTCTCGGACTAATTATTCCACCAATGAGAGATTTTTCTTTTCTTTTTTTTTTCTTTTTTATGTTTTTCCCTTAAGAGCGTCGAACATAAATGCGCGCGCAGCGTGCAGTGAACTATGCTGCCGAAGGCAGTGGGGACCCGGTGCGACATTTTTCCCGATCAGAAATTCTTTTTTTTTTTTTTTTTTTTTTTTTTTTCACATGATAAAAATTAGTGCATTTTTGATAATTCATTAATTATAGTGATTCATTTAAAAATAGTGACCAGATCAGCGAAGCGGGCGTAGCCTGCTAATATTTGATATAACGACCAGGAAAAGACAAGATTCTTATTATAAAAAATACCCACAAAACCGACTGTACTTTCTTCAATTTATAGTTTAAAGTGTATATATGTGTGTGTGTGGGGGAGGGGGGGGGGGGAAGACAGAGAGAAAAACCGATGAATTTTATTTCATAGATAAAATAAAATGCAGTTTGATGTTAACGTTTTAATTGCAGTCCGGACCACATAAGCTGTTTCGCAAGAAATTTACAAAGAATCCACCAGAAATCACAGATTTTCTCAAATTCAGGGAGTGTGAAGAAAAATCATCGAATATTCATCGTAAAGATTACTGACAGTGGAAAGGCAAAAGGGATATGTTTCAATAGTTAGTAATCCTACAATCAAAAAGGAGCTGCAAAAGCACGTAACAAACTTCCAGATGTTTTTGAAAATGAAGATAATGGAATTGATTTATTCAAAAATACCAGTCGTTTTAAAAACTTTTTTTTTCCAATTTCAAAATTATATTAAAATCCGATTATTGCTTTCTTCACAAAATATTAAACATGTAATTAGTTGTTCTTAAATCGATAGGAGAATTTGATTTTTATACAGTATGTACATGTGCACAGTTCATGCTCCTTCTCCTTTTCACTTTTATTATGTAAATCTTATCAAAATAAAATTATTGTTTCATTTACAGTTTCTTATGGTAACATTTGTACTTCATGGCCAATAAAGTATAATTCGAATAGTCATCTGGAATTATTATATATATAATATATTTTTTTTTTCCCTTTTCATCAAATTTAAGAAAATTATACTATTTCTCATTGTTTAATAGTTTTAATTAATTTTACATTTTTATTTCATTTATAAATTCTAATACAATTTATATTTTAAATGCAGTATGTCATTTGCAACCATAATCAAACAAAAATTAATGAAAAAGGCATTATTTCAAATGTTATTTTCGATATGTTTGATATAACTACCCAAATTCACTCGTCCCGATGGAGTCGTTGTAACGCGATAGTCGACTGTATATACCGTCTAACGAAAAGTAAAATTAAAAATATAAATAATATTAAAAAAATATATACATCAATACCATATCAATTTTGTGATTTTCGGATTTCTCACACCTAAAAATGTGTAAAAAAAAAAAAAAAAAAAAAAAAAATCGAAGTCGTAAATATTTACGATTACCTAAGTTTCCCATGCCTATAGTATGATAGGAAACTAAAAAGTATCAGTTAAATCCATTATACAGACAGATAAGAATTTCATTAAAACTGCAAGATGTGTTTTATTGAGGTTATTTTGTTGTTTTAAAACAAAAAAAAAAAAGTAAAAAATCAGTTTTGTTACGACAATACAAAAGATATAGGGAACAAATCTGTAACATTTCAAAAAGAATCTATATTAATAAAATCAGAGTTTTGTCTGTAAATTTGTCGGAATCGAAAAATTTTGCGATATCTTCACGTTTCACACCCCATGAAAGCCGAAAATGACTTCAGAAAATTTTGCCTGTGTGTGTGTGTGTGTGTGTCTGTGTGTATGTCATCGTGTCCGAATGTCGCTTTTTTTGTCCGGGCATCACTCGGGAACGGCTGGACGGAATTCAACGGCGCTTGGCAGGAATTTAGGTCTTCTCCCAACTTAAAATTATATCTATCAACTTTTCAGAAATTCCCCCCCGTTCCCCCCCTAGGGGGTAAAAGACAAAAACACGTTTGTCCGGGCATCACTCGAGAACGGCTGGACGGAACTCCACGGCGCTTGGCAGGAATTTAGGTCTTCACCCAACTTGAAATTATATCTATCAACTTTTCGGAAATTCCCCCCCGTACCCCCCTAGGGGGTAAAAGACTAAAACACGTTTGTCCGGGCATCACTCGAGAATGGTTGGACGGAATTCAACGGCGCTTGGCAGAAACTTAGGTCTTCACCCAACTTGAAATTATATATATAGAAATTTTCAAAATTATAATTAGTGTTTAAATTGTGGGTAAAAAACGCCTGCGCATGCGCCATAAATATCTTTTCACTAAAATGCTTTGAATGAAAAAATGAAATATAAAAATAAATTTTTAAGTTAAAGACTTTTGTATTCGCGTGATTTTCACTACAAATTATGAAAAGATTGAAATGAAGTGTTGCCATCTAAGTTTCATACTTTAGTTAATTTTAAAAAATCTAATTGTCGTATCGAAAAACTGTTTACACCCCAGGATTCAGAAAAATCACCTCTTTCATTTGGTACTGAATTTGTAATGATAGGTCCGATATTTCTAATTTATTTTTCCCTTTATCCGTTTTTCCGTTGCCACTTAAATTTCATACTTTAGTTATTTTTTAAAAATCTAATTGTCGCATCGAAAAACTGTTTGAACCCCTGGATTCAGCAAAATCGCCCCTTTCATTCGGTATCAAATTTATAAATATAGGTCTGATATTTCTAATTTATTTTACCCTTTTTCCGTTTTCAACCCAGATTCGATATGGAACAGCTTTAGTATTGGATCCCTTTGGCAAAATTTGAAATTCGGCACCGTAGTAGCTCGGATGTTTCTCGCCAAGATCTTTAATTGCACAATTGAGATAGCCAATTCAGTTCATCGCAAAAATGGCTTAAAATATTTAAAGTCACCAAAGGGTTCCGATACTTAAGCTGTGCTTTTTGTATTTATTAGTGCTAGAGGCCTATTTCAGTCGGTACAGTTGTCGAATTTTTATAGGTCACTCTTAATTAGTGCTAGAGGCCTATTTCAGTCGGTTTATTGAATGGGAATTTATTGAATGAAGTCCCCCCAAGGCACAACTTTGACATGAGTCCCCCCCCCAGGCCCAACATTGACATGACTCCCCCCCAAGGTACCCCTATTTCAGTCGGTACAGCGTTGTCGAATTTTTATAATACACTCTTAATAGTGCTAAGGGCCTATTTCAGTCGGTTTATTGAATGTGGATTTACTGAATGAAGTCCCCCCAAGGCACAACTTCGACATGAGTCCCCCCCAAGGTACCCCTATTTCAGTCGGTACAGCGTTGTCGAATTTTTATAATACACTCTTAATAGTGCTAAGGGCCTATTTCAGTCGGTTTATTGAATGGGGATTTATTGAATGAAGTCCCGCCAAGGCACAACTTTGACATGAGTCCCCCCCCCCAAAGGTACCCCTATTTCAGTCGGTACAGCGCTGTCGAATTTTTATAATACACTCTTAATAGTGCTAAGGGCCTATTTCAGTCGGTTTATTGAATGGGGATTTATTGAATGAAGTCCCCTCCAAGGCACAACTTTGACATGAGTCCCCCCCCAGGTCCAACTTTGACATGAGTCCCCCCCAAGGTACAACTTTGACATGAGTCCCCCCAAGGCCCAACTTTGACATGAGTCCCCCCCAGGCCCAACTTTGACATGAGTCCCCCCAAGGCCCAACTTTGACATGAGTCCCCCCCCCAGGCCCAACTTTGACATGAGTCCCCCAAGGCCCAACTTTGACATGAGTCCCCCCCAAGGTACAACTTTGACATGAGTCCCCCCCCCCAAGGCACACCTTTGACATGAGTCCCCCAAGGCCCAACTTTGACATGAGTCCCCCCACCCAGGCCCAACTTTGACATGAGTCCCCCCAAGGCACACCCCCCCCCGTCATTGGGAAAAAGAGAAAAAACGTTGTTTTGCGGCTATAAGACAGTTTGGACTTCCAACGTTATTTGTTACAATATCTGCAGCTGAAACACATTGGTTTGATTTAATGAAAACTTTATCATGGAATTTAGATCGTCACGAATTAACTAAAGAAGAATTTGTCGATATTAACAAGTTTAGCAGTAGGCCTCTGGCACTAAATTAAAATCTGTCAATGTCAGATTTTCATGTTTTAAATAATGAAATAATGTCGTGTCTGTATAATTTTTATTTTTTATTTTTTTTTTTTTTTTATTTATAATACTGTCTATTAAAGACTTCTGTGGTCACGAAATTTGGTGCGTAAATTGTTTGTATGCATCCGGCACTTATTGTAACTGCATTTCACGAAATTCGAAATCCCCCCCCCCCCCTTTCTCGGAGTCGGATGGCAATAAACATGTGTAAAAACATGTTTTTCCGTTTGAATTCGCTTTGAATTATCTTAGAATGGCGAATTTTGGTGTGTGGATATTGATTAAGTGTACGCATTATGTACATTAGTGGGATTTTGCAAAACTTCGAACTCACCCGCTGAGGGTGGGGAAGTAAGAAGTGGGTAAGTTGTGCCGAAGACAGTGGAGACCCAGACTCCTCACTTTGCGAGCGAGAAAACCTCTACCACTCACAGCGAGAACTTAGGTTATTAATAAAGATATGGCATTTTGACAAATCATTTAAGTTTAACGTCCAGCGAAGCGGGCAAAGCCTGCTAGTTCTCTATATTTGTACAAATTAACAAAATATTTTTGTGTGTTTCATTTTACTTTTGTATATTTGTAAATAAAAACTAGTATGCTGTGGATACCACATGACTTTCTTCTATATTTTCCTATACAAATTAACTCAGTAAAAATAATTTATTAAAATTATTATTTGAAAAAATTATCTTCCATGATAATGCAGACGATTTCCATAGAGAAGTAGTATAACACTAAATATCCAAAAAACGTCAATTTTATCCTTGCATATATATATATATATATATAATAAAGATGATCTATTAAGCATAGTAGAAGCCAAGCAACAGATACAAGATCACTGAAACACCAATGACCAATAAGATTAAAAAAAAAAAAAAAAAATCATCAGTGGATGAAATACACTAATGTAAAGAAACCAGATCTATTAATTAACAGCCTGCAAAACAAACGAATCAATAAAGTAAAACAACAAATCTTAACTTAAAACCATAAACTTATCAAAATTAATGAAAAAAACAACCCAAGAAACACAAGATAGGAAGAAGGAGGCAGGCGGCAAGACTTGTGACTTGCCTGTGGGGTTACACTAGTTTTACGCCGGCAACACTCCCCCAGCCTGCCACAACCAGAACAGGAACCATATGGATTTAAAAATGCAAAATTTCAAAGCAGATGAACAACAATGAAACCACGAAGCCACAATGAAATCCTACGATTGATCACATTGTGTTTAACAGTATAATTAGAACATTAAATATAGTTGGCAACTCAAAAAGGAAAAATCTGAAATTTTATTGGAAAATGAAAGTTTGCATAGTAATACAAAGCAAATGCAACAAGCCTTCTACTTTTTTTTTTTTTTTTTTTTATTTAATTTCACAAACCCACCCAACCATCCAGCCTTACAACACCACCCCACCTCCGTAATCAAACATCTGCCCACCCAACCGCCACCTTTTTTATTGTCTTTTATTATTTTATAATTTTTTTTGTTGATATACACAAGAGTGTACACAGCTTTTTTTTTTTTTTTTACTCACAGAGACATGGTTAAGGATATAAAATAGAAAATACAAAGTTTTTAGGAAAACCCATTTTAGCAGTGGCTGTGATCAGTTTATTAATATTCTTGTTTTTAAACTTTGCAGAGCATAAATTATTAATTTGAAATAAATGGTTAATGATGATGTTTCTAAATACCGAAAGATGCAGACATGAATTAAAATGTGTAAATAAGTTAACATTAAAACAAAAATCTTGCCGTTTGTCATAGATATCTGTGTAAAGTTTATTACCATCGATGATTATTTTGAGATCTAAAAAGTTAATTGATTGATTAGTCAGAGTATTTTGAGTTAGCTTTAAATTAGGTGGATAATTGAAGGAAAAGCCATTTTGTGAGTTCTTGTTGAGATAAAATACAATAATATCATCGATGTAACGATAAAATCGAACATCATCATTGCAAATTTGCTTTTCATAATAATAAAGATAGAGATCTGCCAAAATACTGGAGCTACAACCCCCTTGTGGGATGCCTAATTGTTGCAAATAGATATCGTTGTTGTGGAAGATACAATTGTTATGGATAACAAAGTTAAGAAGTGTTTTAAATTTTTCTGCTTTAAAATTGTGAGGAAGATTAATTTGAGCTTTATATTCTTGAAAAAGACTGTAAATGATATTACTAAGATAAGATCTAATAACTCAATATTATTGAAAAGATCTTGAAAGTCAAAAGTCATAATATTGTCTATTGAATCGAGCGATTTGATGTATTGAATTAATTGAAAGCTATTTTTAAGACAGTGTAAATTATCAACTTTGCAAGTACATTTGTAAATTTGTTTTAGAATATCCAGTAGAGCTTTATTAGCATTGTTGTTATAAGTGTTACACCCAACAGTGACAGTGCGAAATTTAATTGGAGATTTGTGAAACTTAGGTATGAGAACTATGTAAGGATAATTAAAGTTATTGAAGGGAAGTTGAAGTAGTTTATAGTAATTATGTATTTTTCGGTTATTAATAATAAGGTTATTATTAGTTAAACTGAAGATGTTACTATTATTGATTGAAGAGTTTAAAATAGAGAGATAGTAGGATTTACAAATAATGGCATAATTATTAGGTGATTTGTCAACATAAGTGATCACAAAGTCATCCTGTAGTGATTTGATTGAGTTAAGAAGTACAGATTTTTTAAATAACACCAGATTTGAAGAATTGATAAATAATGCATTTTTGATTTTTTGTAACACTAAAACTTTCCATTGAGTGAAGTAGGCAATAGGTTTATTATGAGTAATAGATATTTTATAAATAAATAAATCTAGGTCATAAGAAAACTGTTGAAAGATTTGTGGAATGCTAGTTTTAACTGGAAGTCTAAATTTGGTGCCAAATTTCATGAATTTTTTTTAATTGATAATTATCAATAATATTGAGAACCCGTGATAATGTGTCCATGGTCTCTGTCAATAAATTTTGAGAAAGAAGGATCATTGCATTTACAGGTTACAGTGTTAGTAAAAGAGGTAGACTTAGATACAGAATTATAATTGAATATCTTTCTGCCAAGAGGAAGAGGATATTTGAAGGTACGAGATAGATTTAAATCTTTAATCGGAAACAAACATTCTTTGTCATTAATGATAGACGTAATGTTGATACTGTTCAATATTTGATTTGTAAAATTCACAATTAATTGAGTATTTGTTTTAAATTTGTTGGGCTTTTTATTAATTTTTAAATTAAATTGTTTGATTTTGTACATTATAATATCATAAAAAATGTCTGAAAAATGTTTATTATAGGATTGGCTTTGAAAGACATTCAGAAAGTTTACTAAGTATTTCTTTTTAATTGCAAAAATAAATTTTCGAATAATGAACCAGTTATAGTTAGATAAGTAATTAGTCTAGATCTGAAATGAGTTTAATAATAGCACTTTTAGAAAAGATATATATTTGTGTTAAAAATGAAAAAATTCGATAACTTTCTTTTAAATTATCGCAGATCGATAGTTCAATCATTCGTTTTAAAGGTATTGGCGAGCTCTTTTGAAAGATACCCATCATGAAAATTTACACCCTCCCCCCAGGGGGGAAGGCGAGGCTCCTATATACACAATTTTTTTTCTTCCCAGTTGACTATCTCTATTACAAATAATTATTTTAAGTTTCATAATGATTATTAAAAAATAATTATCTTTACGCACATTTTAAAAAAATTTTCACCTCCACCATGTTAAAAATTTATAAAAAGCGGGATGGCAACGCGATCTGTATGACAATTTTTACCAAAAGTTGATAGGCAGTAATTTATGTCAATGTGTAACTACATACCGATTTGTATGAAATTCTGTACAGTAGTACCTGAGATACAGTCGCTACAAAATTTTGTCACACACACACACGGACAGACAAACAGGCATTTTCTAAAAATGATCAAATCGTGTTCTACAGCTCTCAAAACGTGTAAATCCATCAAAAATCCGAGTTTGAAAATTTTTACGAATCCAATATCTTCTTCTATTGAATATAGAAGAAAGTAAATAATTTTTTACAAGAAAAAAAGTTTTTGTTAGAATTGAAACAAAAATTATTTTGTTAACTGAAACAAAATTTCTCTTGAAACACATTTAAACAGAAATTTTTGCTGTACACATCAAATTTTTATTGACTCAACAAAACATTTTCTAAATGTATATCGGAAACCAGTATGTTATGGCCCCCACAAGATTTTCTACAATCAATATAATCCAATACAAATTTAAGCAGTACAAATTGTCTCTATATATTAAAAAAAAAAAAAAAGTTACTGTCACTGGCGTCAAATTTCTGACGGAGGGCAGGGTCCTTCGCGTCATGAGAGGTATCAATGTGTTTCCGAGAACTCCAAGGAAGACATTTCAGCTGCTTAGAAATTTTTATCAATTTAATTAAAGAAGTTATCAACTAAGAACGACAAGATGAAGGTACTCTATTTGCCATTTTGAAAAAAGTTTCTCCCAGTAACGTTGTTCTTCTGTCATGAAGTCATTTTACACGAGAAAATTAAAATATGATCCATGGCTGTACGTAGTTAGGTAGGTTGGTTGAATTTTACGTCGCACCAGTACTGCGCTATGAGTAACTGGCGACGGTCTGGAACGCACCCCTACAGATGTTCCGGAGATATGTCATCACAATTTTGAATCTTCACGGAGGGGATCACCCTCCGCTTTGGTGATCTCCAGAGGTAAAGTGGGGATGGGAACATGGAGGACTTTGCGACCACGACAGATTTTATGTGCACCAAGTCACCATTAGTGCACACGACGGTCTTTGGCCAGCTCAAGTATCGAATCGGCAATCTTCCAATTACGTTCTCAGTGCTTTACCGACTAGGGTACCGCGGCCCGAAACCATGGATGTAAAAAACAAAGAAAATAAACATCAAAAATTTTTCTCTACTTTTAGAAAATTAATCTTCTTACATGGGAAAATTAAAATACACTCATGTCCATAAATTAAGGATAATTCAGAATCACACGGAAATCGAACTTTAATGTAAAAATTTCGCCTGTAGAAATACCACACACATCTTTAAAGAATAATATGCAAATTATAGGAAGCCGTCAGATGACGCCGATATGATGTTACAGTGACGAAAGTATAAGAAGGGGTAGATGAGGAATGGGACCAAAGAAATTGCTCACAAGCGTTCTGTATGCTACTCAGTGCCACAACCGAATAGTTATGACACAGAGGGCGCATGCAGATAATTTTTTACGTGGTAGAATTATCGACCGACTAGAATGTGAACGTATTCAGATAGAAGTATCGGGGGAACTTGGAATCGTCCAAAGTGTCATCTCTAGGTTTTGGCATCGATTCCAGATTGATGGAAATGCCAGTTGACGTTGCAGTACTGGTCGGCCCCGAGTTACAATGCCGAATGACGACCGATATTTGACAGTAATTGCCAAAATCAGCAAATAAAGCACAGCATCAGACCTGTCTCGTCAGCTGTCTGCAGCCACGGGTACCACAGTTTCAAGGCAAACCGTGTATAAACGTTTGGGAGATATTGGTCTATATGCTGGCAGGCCTGTTAGATGTGTTCCGCTCGCGGCAATGCACTGTAGCCAGCGGTTAACTTGGAGTAGAGAACATGCAATGTCGACAGCAGCACAGTGGGCTTGTGTGATGTTTTCCGAGTCCAGGTTTAGATTTTTGTGTGATTCACGGCGGACTTTTATATGTAGAACGTCAGGTATCCGTTACCACCAAAACATCATTGAACGACACCGTTACTGTAGGGCAGGAGTGCTCGTTTGGGGGGGGGGGGGATCATATTGGACACCAGAACAGATCTGCATTTCAAATTGGACCATGACAGGCCACATTTATAGGGACATCATTCAGGAACAATATGTACATTTGTTTCGGTGTGCCATGGGCCCAGAATTTGTGTTTATGGATGACAATGCGCGTCCTCACCGTGCAAACATTGCACACGGATGCCTACAATCAGAAGCTATCACTCGCATGGAATGGCCAGCATTCTCACCTGACCAGAATCCGATAGAGCATGTGTAGGACATGTTTTATCAACGAGTTGCAGTCCACCAACCACCTCCTACATGTGCACCGGAACTTCGGAGGACATTGCTTACTGAGTGGAGTAATCTTCCCCAAGTTCAGAACAATAATTTAATACTCAGCATTCCTAGACGTTGTAAGGACTGTATTTCATCATCTGAGAGATAAACAAAGTATTAAGCGTCATACCAACCCTGTAATGTTAAGTTTTTGTAAGGGAGATATTTTTTGTAATTGCTTCAAGGAGCAAAATTCATAGTTTTTATAAGTAGTATCTTACATAAACCACCTTTTTTTGTTCTTGATCTTTTGTTTAATAAATGGGCTTTATGAATAAGTCATGTTTGTTTTGCTTCTGAAGCTTTATTTGCCGCAGCTAGCATTATCCTTCATTTATGGACATGAGTGTATGATCCATGGTTGTAGGTAGGTTGTGATTGATGTCGCACCATTACTGCGCTATGGATAATTGGCGACGGTCTGGGACGCACCCCTACAGATGTTCCGGAGACATGCCACCACAATTTTGGTCCTACAGGAGGGGATCGCTCCCCAGCTTCGGTGGCCCCCAGAGGTATAATTTTGATGGGAACATGGAGGATATTGTGGCCACGACATATTTTACGTGCACCAGCCACCATTAGTGTACACGACGGTCTTTGGTCGGGTCGAGAACCAAACCCACAATCTTCCAATTACGAGCTCGGCGCTCTACCGACTGGGGTACCGTGGTTCGGATTTAAGGTTGTAAAAAAGAAATAAAATAATACTAATGCCAAATCAACCAAAAAATTTCAATTTTCAACCTGACCACCTCAGATTTCTATGAAACTTGCAGGAATCATTCTCCTTGATGATATAAATGAGAATATATTTTTAGAAATTTTTTATCTCTTTCGATTTTTTTAAAATTAATTTTTAAATTTCGAAAAATCAGCATTTTTTAGCTTGTGTAAGCATTTTCAATCTCAAATTTCTCAAGTTGTATAAGGGACAGAGAAGTTTATGACCCCTCATTTTAAAGAGTATTTTCCAAGGTTTAATTTGATATACAACATTATTGTGTTAGGTAAAAATTTAAAAAATTATTAAATTTAAAAATTTTAAATTTTAAAAATGTTGAAGATAGTGTTTTTTAAAAAATTTGAAAAATAGATATGTTTTTGGTTATACTAAAAGCTATATAACCTGAAATTTTTAGAATGGGATCTCTATGGGATCAGAAGTTATTACAAAATACTTATTGTTACTCTACATGTTAAATTGTATTATATTACAGTTGAATCTCGAAAATCCGGATTTGGCGGGACCACGGCGATTCCAGATTTTAGAGATTTATTTAAAACTAATTTTTTGTGATATTATAATAACATACAAACTGCAATTTTATGTTCATGAAAATAAACAACAAATCAAATTGGTTAATTAAAATATAAAATAGAAATATAATAAAACACTTCTGTTAAATTAAAACAGATATATTACACTAAAATATAATAAACAACTGATAATGCCTGCTCTGCTAAATAACTGCTAATAAACTAAGGAAACTTTTTTTTTTTTTTTTTTACATTTCAGTATTTTTTCTGTAATTATTTTTCACTATGATTTTTTTCCCCCGTTTTATAACCTACCTTTTTTCGTAAAAAAATAAAATCTTTAATTCACAATCAAACAATATAAAAATATGTCAGATTACGCTCAAATTTATGTATTCAGTGTTCAGTTAAACGAATTTTAAACTGCATTGCACAAGAAATATGGAAATAAGATACAGCTAAGTCTTATTTTAAAATTAAAATTGAAAAATCGTCTGGATTTTAGAAATTTTTGGATTTTGGATTTCCGGATTTTCGAGGTTTAATTGTACCATATAATATGCTTACTTGATAAAAGACATTATTTTGAAAGTTCATATTTATGACTAGTAAAATAGTAAAAAAAAGTTTTAAGATCAGTAAAAATTTGATTATTTGATTTCTTTTTTAAATGTGTGTGTGTATGTAATTCTACAAGTTTCAAATTTTTAAGATTATAATCATTAGTGATGGTTTTAAAACTTATGCACTTTTTTAAAGACAGATTACAAAATGATTACAATATAAGGTTATAAATTTATATCAGAAGCCATTCAGATAATAAATTACTATACTTACAAATTAATGGCAGCATAAGTCATAGTAAGTAAATAATAATCAATTCATTTGCTAATTAGAGATGTTCTGGTTCAAAATTGTCTTTAAAAGATTGTTTTATTTATGTTGTTGCTGGCATGTGACTCATCTGCATCTCCACTGTAGTTTAATTTTCTATGTCTCTTCTGAGATCTCAATGTAGAAAAAGTTAGTGGTGATTTTAGGTTCATACCAGGGTTCCAACTCAATTTCAAAAATAAAATTCCCTGACTTTTCCAGGTTTTCCAGGTCTATTTTTAGAAAATTCAAGTCATGAAATTTTGTTTGCAACATAAAAGGTAAGCTTACAGCGTAAAACAGCTCGTTACATAAAAGACAACATAGTCATGTAACTCGCAATATAAACTGAATGCTCAAAAAGCATTTTCCAGGTTTATATCATCATTTTTCCAGCATTTTAGACAATATTTGTGATTTTCCCTGACATTTCCCTGACTTTTTTCAATAATTTCAAATTCCCTGACTTTTCCAGATTCTCCCTGACCCATGGGAACCCTGCCATACTCTTTTAAGTAGAAGTAAAATAAGCATTTTAATTTTTTTAAATGAAACATTTTTGGCATATTTATTTTAAACAATGAGGACCCTCTTCAGATAAAAAATTGAATCAATTCTATTTAGTTTTTACTTTTATTGTGTAAGAAATTTTATTTCTTCTTACAACCGGACTTTAAATTTGTATGAATTTAATATTTTTACCATTAAGACTTTGTGTAAAGATGAGTAAACCTAGCACATCAAAACATTTTTCTATATATTGCTATAACCCATTCAAGAAAGCCGGCCATGGTTATTATAAAAAAAGTTTGTGATTTGTAATAATAAAAAAAGTTATATATGTTTTCATTTATAATAAATGAAACATTTTGATACATAGTCCTAATTTGTATAAACATGTACTGGATGTCGCAAAGCTATATTAAAGCTTCCAGTAATTTTAACTGAACAATGTATTTATATGTACCCTTGTTTCTTTATTATAATTTCTAATCGCAGTAAGAATCTACTCTAAAACATTCAAGCTATAAAACACACAACAATAAAATATATATATATTTTTTTTTTTTTTTTTTTTTTTTTAATATAATCTTAAAAAATTTTATCAAAAAAATTGTTATTTATTTTTTATTAAGCATAATTATATTGAATATTGATTCCCCCCCCCCCCGCCATGTTTAATTGTATATTAGCATGCAATACTGTATGTGTGAATTTTAATAAACAGGTATTTTATAAAGTAAGCATATTATATGATAATTGTAATACGATTTAAAATGTAGAGTAGCTAAGTTTTTTGTCATAACTCCTGATCCCATTGAGATCTCACTCTAAAAGTTTCAGGTTATATAGCTTTTAGTATAACCAAAAACATATATTTTTTTCAGATTTTTAAAAAAACACTATCTTTAATTTTTTTTTAATTTTAAATTTTAAATTTATTTTCCGCGCTGTTTTCTTCCTTTTCTCCCCCCCCCCCCCCTTTTCAGTTTCAAAATTTACTTGAATATAGAAATTAAGATTCTATATATAAAAAGCAATTATTTATTAGACTTGAATGATTTCTTTTTTTTTTTACATTAGGAAATACCTGTTTAAATTTAACAAAATGAAACTGGTTTTATTATTTTCATTAAACCAATACACCATCAGCATTGATACATCATTACATAGGTACAATTCACCTCCAGGTCGATAGCATATGCAGACACGGAGCACTGTAAACCAACTCCCTAAAACGGTGCAATAATTTAATAACGAGTTGTGAAACATGCATGGAGATGTGTAAATCCCCTAATTCAACACAGTATCTCAAAAAGTGGTGAGAGAAGCAGGAATCAAAACAGGGAAAGTTAGCCTGCATCGAAAGTAGAATTGGAGCCCGATTCTAGGACCAATTCTTTCACCAATATATATATATATATATATTTAAAAAAAAAAAAAAAAAGTTTCCTTAAAATTGAAAACATTGCTAGTTAAAAAATATTGGTCACCAATGGTCACCAGCTGACCGTATTTCATGAACGCTGCACATACACATTGATGAAGAATTGTTTTATATATAGGGTAAGAATAAAGATAATTTTTTATTTAGTACTCGCAAATAATTAATAGTGGACAAAACGGTATTTTGTCCAGAACGGTTTTAACCAGGTTTTTTCCAGTGGTTTCTTCCACTATGGAAAAAACCGAACAACCCTGCGTAGATCTCCATCGCACAATCTGTATACACTTTGATGAGCTGATGACTTATAGTTCTTTTAACTTTTTCAGGTATAAGGAAATTTTGTTTATTTAAAATCTAAAAACACTAGAATTTACGAATAATGTTAGGAGAGATGAAATAAATGAGAGTTTTTCCTCTAAGTTATAAAAATAAAACTTTATTAAAAATTTCCGGGGTGAGATTTTGCAGTTGGGAATTAAAAGTAAGTGAGATTTAATATGTCCCACTGATCTTGAAAGAATTAAAGGAACACTAAGAAGAATTCTTGATCATTATGGTCTGTGGATTCAAATTACTTGATGTGTGAGAGCATATAAACTTTGCATTCGTTTATGATAAAATAAGACAGATAGTTCTCGCAAGAACTACATAATTTTTTAACAAGTGTTTGACTATTATAGTTTTTTTTTTTTTTTTTTACATCAATGCTAAACAGAATTTTTATACATCGCATTATATAGACTTAAATTTATTGAATGTCGTTTTAATAACATTAAATAGTTTTGATAGTTAAAAAAATTATATACATTATATTGCTTTGCTAGTGTATGATCATTATGGAAAATGATATGCTCATTATTTACAGTTTTTTGCAGAGAAGTATCAAATAATTTACACATATCACGTCTTATTGGGGCTAATTATGTTAAGTTCATTTAATTATTTAAATGATATTAAAAGTGATATACGTTTCAGAATTTTTGCTACAGAATGGTCTTACTAGAAATTGCTTGCTTAAAAATTATACCCTTTTACAAAGGTGCACAAAAGAATTCGGACACATTACCGCCTATTTTATAAATATTCGAATTTAAGGAGAAATTTTTAAAATATTTTATTGTTATTTTCACTTGATTTTTTACTGGATAATTCAATAATTCAAATTTGTTCAAAAGCCTAAGAACAAGAAAATATTCAGAAAGTTGAGTGGAGTCGCTTCAGATTTTAAGAAGTGAAATATTTTTTGTTTTCTTCCATGGCAAAATCTGCTATTTCAATTACCTTAAAAAAAAAAAAAAAAAAAAAAAAATGCGCATTTCTTTACTATAGAGCGCTTTCCATATTAATCATTTGATCCTTGTAATAACGTTAAACGAATTATCCCCTCTTATCCCCCGAATTCATTTAACGCTTTTGAACTTTTTCATTATCGTTAGACAAAGTCTGTCTCACTCTATCTTGAATTTCCTCGAAGTACTCAGAACATAATTGCTGAAAATTAAAAGATAATTACGAAAGAATAAACTAAGTTCGTTGTAGAAGATGAGAAGAAACTCGAAATAGTTTGCCCTTGATAATGCTCGAAAAGCAGAAGAGTACCTTGAAAATGGCAGAAAAAATAAAAAAAATTTGCTAGAAAAACAATTAAAAGGAAAAAAAAAATAGGCATTAATTGTTCAATATGAATTTAAATTTACCAGTCCAAAAACACTTTTTATGGATTAATTTATGCTTTGATCAGCTACGATACATTAAAAGAATTCAAACCAAGTAAAATTTAAGTGATTTTTCCAGTTTTGTAAAAAATCTTCAATTTAACATAGAATAAATAACACTGACGTCGTCGAGTTTAAGAAATCAGAAGACAGTAGTATAATACTAAAAACCATTCAACATATATATGTAAGAATTTATTTGTGAAAAGATCATGAAAATCACAGAAATATACATTTTTAAAAGATCTAATTTCATAACTCCCCATAACAGAAATAAAAGAAAAGAAATTATTTACTTACGCGCCAGAATGGTTAAAATTAATAATTATCTTTGATTTTTACTTCCATTACTAGACTACAGTAGGTAATGGAAGTATTGTATTCGGTCAAAAAATTCGATACCGAGTTTTCCCCTGATTTAGATTTTTAAAGATCTCCTGAGTGAGTCCAAAAAAGTGGTTTTAGCAATTATTCAGAATGTATGTATTTATGTGTGAGAAATCTTCCAATTATCATAATAAAGATAAAACTTCAGAAATGAAACAGGTCTAGTGTACAGATGATTTTTCCAACTTTTGGTGAAAATTGGACAACCGAAAGCGGCACCGTAAATCCTTATCTCAAAAACGGCTTTAACGATTTTTTTTTTCAAAGTTGCAATATAAATACCCTTTTAGATGTCCTTTCATTTCAACGGCGTCTAAATGTCGTCACTTTCACCTCAAACATAAGGACGTCACTTAATTTTCCCAATTCCTATTTACCTTGTGTTGTAAATGATTTCACACTTATTAGATGAAATTTAATAAAATCGATTTAATTCCCTTCGACTCCATTGGGTCTTTATTTTATCTGTTTCGTTTCTATAGATATTTAAATTAATTTTTTTATATATTAGATTACTATCTCTATCTTCAGCACTGCAGTGTAGCATACCGAAATGCCACTCAGCTAATTAAAAGAAAAAAGAAAAGAAAAACCACTACCATTTTAAAGCAGTGTTAAAAAATGAACTCATGAAAATAATTTCTATATTATAATCTTTCAAAATCTTTCCTTACATCATGAACTTTAAAACTTTTGATATTGCTCATGTAAATTAGAAAGAAGCTCTAACGGCGAAGTCTCATCAATTCACCTCTAATTTTTAGCTTGAGAAATGATATCTCCGAAAAAATGTTAAATAGGCTTTTGGATAGTATAAATCTAACTTACTAAATAACCGTCTCCAATTATTTTTCCATTAACATAATGAAAGGCAATCGCCTAAAATGGAGTCATATTTCTTTTAATTTAACGAGCCGATCAGAATCTCCAGGAAACTGACGTTACATTGACGCACAGATCGTAAAAATACTTAATTCTAATGACAGGAATCTCATGATTGCTATACGTTCCTGATTAGAATATCAACGAGGCGTGATTTTAATAATGCAAGAGCAGTATTTTTTGAAATATTACATTACAAAAATATTAGGATGAAAAATAAAATTGTATTAAACAGGTTTTTCTAATAAGCTGAAAGAAAAAAGTCATAGTGAATATCGATAAGTTTTGAATATTCATTTTTTGCCCCAAAATTAAAATTATGGTAATTTAATCTAATCCTTATTGTGCTTTTTCTACCCATTTAAATATCTCATGAATTTAAGCTTTATTTTCAATTTTATCCATAACGCTAGTTTCGAATACTGAATGTAAATTCTTTATAGTAAGTGCAACATTTTAAGTTAAAACTTAGATAAGAACCTAGTGTTTTCTCGCCACCAAAAAGATTACTCATAAATTTTTATATACGAGTTCACGCAGAGCAAATTATTTGTTAAAATTATTATTTATGAAAATTATTTACCATGATAAGTGCATCCAATTTTCATCGCAGAAAAGCATAACACACTAAATATCGAAGGAAAGTCAATTTTGTCCCAACAAGCAACAATATCTTTAAATATGTATTTTTTTTTTTATTTTTTTAAATGGAGGGGGGGGGGGGGCTAGTTGGCATAGGTGGACGCTGCGCAATTCCCCATCACATACTTTTCCCATAGATTTTAATTTTCGTTAAAAACTATTAAAGCGAGTGATGAATGTTTATGCAAAATTTTGCCCAATTTCTGCCATGTTAAGAAATTTGTAAATTTCAAATTTGTGAATCTTTCAAAGTAGCATGTTTATAGTTAATGATGTTCATACTAGCACCAAAACTGATATTTAAAAGCTGGTCAAACATCTTTACGATAAAAATATACCATTTAATGCACGTTTAAGTGAAATTTTTGCCCTATTCTTCCACATTAAGAAAATCGAAATTTCGAATAACTTACGAAGTTTTTAAATTAGGATGTTGCAAATCAATGGGGTTCTTGTCAGTATCTTAAATGATATTTTTAAAGTAGTCTGACATCTTTATGATGAAAATATCCCTGGAAAGGGACATTTATGCAAAATTTTGCTCTATTCTGTCATGTTAAGAAATTCGTTAATTTCCAATAACTTACAAAATTTTCAAAGTAGCATGTTTATAGTTAATGATGTTCATCCCGGCCTCAAAACTGATATTTAAAAGCTGTTCTTACATCTTTACGATAAAATATTTCTTTTCATGCACGTTTAAGTGATATTTTGCCCTATTCTCTTTCATTAAGAAAATCGTGAATTTCGAATAACTTCTGAAGTTTTTTAATTAGAATGCTACAAATGAATAGGGTTCTTGCCAATGTCATGAAAAAATATTTTATAACTGGTCCGACCTCTCTGCGATCATTTGTCCGTGAGATATCGTGTACACAGACTAACAAATTAACTTACTAACATACTAACACACAACCTACAGACGGACACTGTACCCATTTTGATATTTTCGCATTCCTCACACCTGAAAACATGTAAAAAAACTAGTATGTTGTGGCCACCACAAGACTTTCTTCTATATTTTCCTATACAAATTCACGCAGTAACAATATTTAAAAAAAAAAAAAAAAAAAAATTTTTTTTTTTTTTTTCGTTAAAAGTAAAAAAAATCGATAACTTTGTTTTAAATTACCACATATTTATAGTTCAACCATTCGTTTTAAAGGTATTGACGAGACCTTTCGAAAGATACCGATCTTGAAAATTTACACCCCCCGGGGGGGGGGGGAAGCGATGCCCCAAATTTTTTCCCTAATTAACTATTACTATTATCAATAATTCATATTAATTTCACAATCACAGGTTAAGAATAACTCTCATTATGTACATTTATACGAAATTTTTTCCTATACTGCCATGTTAAAAATTTAGAAAATATACAATCACAGCGCCACCTGTTGAGCGATTGATCCCCAAATCTAATCAGCCTCAGTTTATGTCAGGGGCCAACTAAATACCAAGTCTGGTTAAATTTCGTTAAAAAAAAAAAAAAAAAACGATTTTTTTCTAAGTTTTTGTTCGTTAAAAGTAAAAAAAATCGATAACTTTGCTTTAAATTATCACATATTTATAGTTCAACCATTCGTTTTAAAGGTATTGACGAGACCTTTCGAAAGATACCCATCTTGAAAATTTAATCCCCTCGAGGGGGTGGCGAGGCTCCTATGCATACAAAATTTTTTTCCCAGTTGACTATCTCTATTTTAAATAATTCTGTAAATTTCATAAAGATTACTAAAAAATAATTCTCTTTATTCACATTTATACAAAATTTTGTCCTATATCACCATGTTAAAAATTTAGAAAAAGCGGGATGGCAACGCAACCTGTAAGACAATTTTTACCAAAAGTTGATAGGCACTAATTTATGTCAAGGTACAACTACATACCAATTTGTATGAAATTCTGTGCAGTAGTTCTTGAGATACAGTTGCCACAAAATTTTGTCACACACACACACACACACACACACACACACAGACAGACAGACAGACATTTTCTAAAAATGGTCAAATCGTGTTCTACAGCTCTCAAAACGTGTAAATTCATCAAAAACCCGAGGTCGAAAATTTTTACGAATCCAATACTTTCTCTATATTACATATAGAAGAAAGTAATAAAGAAACAGAGGTCGAAAATTTTCACGATTACACCTAAGTTCCCCATACCTATAGTATGATGGGGATCTAAAATCAGTAACTTCTTTTTATTATTTATTTATTTATTTTTTTTTTTAATTATTTCCGATACGTGATTCAACCATATTGTTTTTAATGTGTTAACGAATTCTTTTGAAAAATATTATTATTAAAAATTTACACCGCTTCTGGGAGAGGGAAGAGGGGGGGTACTCTTAAGATTTATTATTATTATTATTTTAGGAAGATTGGTTAAAAATATAATTCTTTTGATTTGTACATTTATAAGAAATTTTGTCGTATAGTGCACATTTTGTGCATTACTTCTTGAGCTAAAGCTGGTAGAAAATTTTTGCTTCACAAAAACAGACGGACATTTTCTGAAAATATTTATTTATTTTCTTTTTCTTGCAGAATCTGTATATCTTACAAAAACATATTTACATCTAAAATAGTTCTAAATAGTATAAGACTTCCAGTTGTGCCACTAAGCATGAATATCAGAGAATGATAAACAGCCAACAATTTCTGAACAAAAACTATATTTTAGGAATGCCTTATATACGCAGTTAAAATTAAGTAACGTCTATATGTTCACTATGCACATTATCTATTGAAAATGGTATAAATAGTATGATTTCCGACGCATTATGGTTATAAGAGGTGCGTTTAAAAAGCATACTGTAATATCCAGGCATAACAGTGCAGAAAATTAAAAAAAGCGGAAACACGCGTGTTCATAAAATTAATTTCAAATGAAAAATAACGCGCGCGGGGAAAAACTATACAGAATATTTTAAAAGTGACAAATTAAACTAAAAGAATAATGCACATCAACACAATAAAACATGTGTGTAAAAAAAAAAAAAAAAAAAAAAAAAAGGCTAACAATCAACATTTAATCATTGATTGGTGGTGGAAAATGGGAAAGGGGGGGGGGGGAGTTCATGAGTGAGAAATATTAAACACAATTCTACTTCTTTATGGATTCTAGAATATCATAAAGTAAGTTTAGAATTAATATTGACATTTTTGTTGTGGATGTATAAATATTCAAAAATAAAAGACTTCCCGCCAAATGTTTGATCGGCGATGATTAAAGATGAAGAAAAAAGGGGGAAGGGAGCAGGACAAAAAAAATTACACGAGAGAAATATTGAATAATTCTGTTCTTTTATATGTTACAGAATCTGATAACGCACGTTTAAAATGAATATTGGCATTTATATTTTGGATGGCGAAAGATTGAGAATCTTTTGTGGAGCCGTTTGAACACTGATCGTTATTGGAGTTTGATTTGAACAAACAAACAAACAAACAAACAAAAAAAACGCGGAATTGATGAAAATCACATAAAAGCGGAAAATCGCGGATTCGCGGAAGAATCTCATGCCTGAATATCTTTATATTGCACATAACATGATGAAAATAATATACAACACTAAGATACGCAAAACCATTTTTCAATTTCCTTGCAATAAAATATAATTAAGTACCTCATTTACTGGTTTACAGGATCCCACAGAAATTTTTCATATAAGATAAATGGAAATTACTCAATGAAAATTTCAGTATTATGAGAATTTTTTTAATATACTATATGATATGTATGCAAACTTCAGACGATATACAGGGCAACACACAAAAGCATCTTTCGAAATAAAAATTCTAATCTATGTAGTTTATTCTAAATCAAATTAAAAGTAAAGCTTTAAAAATCTTTTGTGAGATTCTTCACTCTATACTTAATAACAAAACACGTTTTTGTACAATATACTTTTCTATTGCATGGTTTTTCTTTAAAATAAAACTATAAAGATAATTTTGGAATTCCCCCCCCCCTTTCATAATATAAAACAAAATGTATTTTTAAAATGTCGTCAGGGGGATAAAACACATTTTAGGTTTAAAAAAATATAACAGTTAAAATACAGTTAGAAAGTGTTTAGAAGCTATGCGAACTGCAAAAATTTTATAAAATTGAATGTGAAAACTGAATTTTAATACATACACTGGATTATGAGTAATTACCTGAACCATTTTCTCATTAGAATAACATGGGCTTTGATTACCGGTGACGACAGGCAGCAAAACCACTTAATGAAACTGCATGAATTTTATTCCTTTTTAGTAAACAAAGAGTGTTAAAACGTTTTTGTAAAGATTAAAACAAAGATAATCAGTTCACTCTGATAGCTCTTTTATTGAACTATACTACTGGCCATTAAAATTGCTACACCAAGAAGGAATAATAAAAATTATACAGACACGACATTATTTCATTATTTAAAACATGAAAATCTGACATTGACAGATTTTAATTTAGTGCCAGAGGCCTACTGCTAAACTTGTTAATATCGACAAATTCTTCTTTAGTTAATTCGTGACGATCTAAATTCCATGATAAAGTTTTCATTAAATCAAACCAATGTGTTTCAGCTGCAGATACTGTAACAAAAAACGTTGGAAGTCCAAACTGTCTTATAGCCGCAAAACAACGTTTTTTCTCTTTTTCCCAATGAGAGGGAGGTGTGCCTTGGGGGGGACTCATGTCAAAGGTGTGCCTTGGGGGGGGGACTCATGTCAAAGTTGTACCTTGGGGGGACTCATGTCAAAGTTGGGCCTTGGGGGGAGGGACTCATGTCAAAGTTGGGCCTTGGGGGGACTCATGTCAAAGTTGGGCCTTGGGGAGGACTCATGTCAAAGTTGGGCCTGGGGGGGGGACTCATGTCAAAGTTGGGCCTTGGGGGGACTTCATTCAATAAATCCCCATTCAATAAACCGACTGAAATAGGCCCTTAGCACTATTAAGAGTGATGTATAAAAATTCGACAACGCTGGGCCTTGGGGGGACTCATGTCAAAGTTGTACCTTGGGGGGACTCATGCCAAAGTTGGGCCTGGGGGGGGGACTCATGTCAAAGTTGTGCCTTGGGGGGACTTCATTCAATAAATCCCCATTCAATAAACCGACTGAAATAGGCCCTTAGCACTATTAAGAGTGACGTATAAAAATTCGACAACGCTGGGCCTTGGGGGGACTCATGTCAAAGTTGTACCTTGGGGGGGACTCATGTCAAAGTTGGGCCTGGGGGGGGGACTCATGTCAAAGTTGTGCCTTGGGGGGATTTCATTCAATAAATCCCCATTCAATAAACCAACTGAAATAGGCCCTTAGCACTATTAAGAGTGACGTATAAAAATTCGACAACGCTGTACCGACTGAAATAGGCCTCTAGCACTAATAACGGAATGAAATTTGTTGGACACATACATTATAGTAAGAAGAACTATTGATTAAAATTTCAGGAAATTTGGAGTAATATGTACTGAGAAAACAGTACATAAAGCAGCGACCTCTGTGAGCAATAACAGCACATATCTGCCTAGGCATTGAATCGAACAGCGATTAGATGACATGTACGGGTAGAGCACTTCATGAAGTTTTAACACTATGCCACAATTCATCGATCGAAGTTACTGGTGAGTGGTGGGGGGCCAGTCGCTTTTCAACGATTAAATAGTCATTTTCATTGGTGCGAGATCAGGAGAACGCGCTGGCCAGAGCAACAGTCGATCGACATCAATGACGGTCCAGACATTAGATTGCTAACACCACTTTTTTTCATTCCTTATCTTTTCCAACCTATTATTATTATTATTATTAGTTACAAATAATATTTTATAATTTTGTTAACAGTTGTTTAAAGATTTTGCGATAGTTCTTTAAAGGATTGAATTTTTTATTGAAATATGAGATGCGTCTTTGCATATAAGAGGTTAATGTACTTTGTTGTGAACGTATTTTTTACCTTTCTACCACTTAATTGAGAATTTTAACATTTCTTCTTATTATTATTATTAATCATGCAACTAATTTTTTGTGTAGAAATATTAAATCATGCTTTTTACAGTTTTTTTTTTTTTTTTTTTTTTTTTTTTTTAAATAATCGAATAAGAGTGTACCGCAAAATATTGTCTTTGGTCGATTGTTTATTTTTAAGTGCGATATAAAACAAAATCTTGCAGAAATTGAGAAAATAATTAAATTATTCCGAATTGATGAGAAAGTATTGGATTCGTAAAAATTTTCGACTTTCGGGTTTTCGATTGATTTGCATGTTTTAAGATGTCCTGAACACAATTTGACCATTTTTAGAAAATATAAGCGTTAACCTAAATTGGTACATATCAGTTTTTAGTGTATATCGTTGTACTATTTATTATCCGTTTTATCATAATTCTTAATATCGCAGCTTAGAACAAAATTTCTAATAAGTATATATAATGAGGATTATTTTTTTAACCAATCATTTTGAAATTACACATACATATATAAAAAATAATCATAGTCAACCAGGACAAAAGTTTTGTATATGCTTCCACCTGGGATTATAAATTTTTTATATAAGTACTTTCATTGATAGCATTAAAATTAATTATATATGTGGTTATTTAGAATAAGGTTATAAATTCCCCCCCCCCCCCAAAAAAAAAAAAAAAAAAAAAAAAATGTAAAAATGCATTTTTTAAAACCCTTTTAGCGTTAGCCGTTTTTCGGTATATCTGTTTAATGATTCATAAAATTAATACTAAACACAGTATAAATATGAAAATTTAATACTGTATTGTATGCTACATATGTTCATTAATCATAATTTCTTGAAAAGAGCAACATATATTTCAAAATTTAGCTACACTAGCCTTTTATCTTGACTATTCATGTCGGAAAAAAACGGTTGGTTGGTTGTAGGATTTAAGACCGATTGACTCCTGATGTGTCCTAGGCCTAGGGGGGGAATGCCCTCCGTGGGGGTCTTTCTAAGGGGTCCTAGCCCGTATTTACGCGAGTTTCGGAGGAAACCACGGAAAACTCCGAACGGCTAGGTCGATGAGCGCGACCTGGGATCGAACCCGGCACCTCCCATCTACCAGCTTTGAGCGCAGAACCGCTCGGCCGCTGGTGGGCCCTCGGAAAAAGACGGGCTTAATGTGTATAGGATTTTAAGCTGTCGTCTATAGGTCACAAGGTTGACTTTCTTTTTACATTTAGTGTTTCAGTTTTCTGAGTAAAATTGTCTGCACTCATCTTGAAAAATAATTTTAATAAATAATTTGCGCTGCATGAATTTATATAACGCAATACAGGCAGATGACATTTTGTAATAACCACAACATACTAGTTTTTTCCCTTTCTTCAGTTAAATTTAATTTATGGAGAAAATCAAAACTTTCTACAACAATGAGTGAACACCCTTTTTATTTTTAGTTATTTCAAATTCTTTGTAACTTTAATTTTGAACACAGTGTAGTCGATAAAGTAATTAAAGAAAAGACTAAAAAGATTGAATGAGTTATTATTAAAAAAAAAAAAAAAAAAAAACATTCACGTAAACAAGAACACATAACATTTCCTGTCTTTTTTTTTTTAAGTTAAAAGAAATAAAAATAATGTACTTTCCTGATGATGTGCGTGTATGTTCGAATATCGAAATAAGAATCATTATACTCAGGTAACTGCACGAATAATCAGTAAAGAACGAGGTTCATGAAAATAATAGGCTTTGCAACGTAAAAATGACTTACCCTTCGTAAATGTGTCAACAAAACAGAGGAAGCGAAGCTGCTTTACCTAAATGTCAAGGACGACAAAGTTTGTTAACGTCACTTTTCAATTAAAATCCGCATTGATTGTTCGTAATATAATTCGAACATGACCATATATGATTGAATCGAAAAGGGATTTTTATTTCTCCGCAACATAATTTTGCGACTCAAATTGATGATTGATTTATAATTGCAGGATAATAATAATTTATTTTAAGCTAATCCCCTTTCCTGTTTTTTTTTTCTTTTTTTGTGTGTGTGTGCGTGTGTGTGATAGATTATAAAGAAAGAAAGAAAGAAAAGAGAAAAAAAAAAAAGATATACAGTAACCGCCGCTTAATAAAATCGCTGGTTAATAAAATCAGCCGCTTAATCTGATCAAATCACCAAGACCGACATCAAATCAATACAAACTACTTTTACTGCCGCCGCTTAATAAAATCAGCATCGCCGGTTAATAAACTCAAAAATATCATTTATGCACGCTAAAAAATTTTTGTATTTAAATTGTGATTTTTTTTTAATAGAAAAAAAAATTAAAGCACAACAAACCGTCCGTTATCGCTCATTGTTCAAGATTTTATACTTGCAGCACATTTACAAATTAAACACGCCCCACAACTTATCTCCGTAAAAATTTCAAGGAACGTATTTGTCAAAGCGCAGTAATAAAATACAAATCTGTTTTTTTTTTTTTTTTTTTTTTTTTTTTTTTTTTTTTTGGGGGGGGGGGGTCTAATTATTAGAAGGCAGTTTCTAGTTCTTATTTTGAAATTACTATAATTCATAAGGTTTAAACGGAAAGATTTTAAATTTGTGAGAGCAGCGTGAACTTTTGGTAAAGTAATGATGATTTTCCTCTGACGAAAGGGCACGGGAACTTACAATGCGTTTAATTTATTTATATCGAAGAAATAGTTATCTACCAAAAATTAATTAATATTGTTTACTAATTATATTATTCGTTTACCTTTTTTTCGTTTACCTTCGTATTACCTTTTGAAGTTTCTTTCGAAATTCAGGGAAGTAATACCTTTTCCTTAAGGGCAGGAACATTCGCCTGACATAAAAATCAGCCGCTTAATAAAATCACTTTGGCTCAGAACGAATGTGATTTTAATAAGCGGCGGGAACTGCATATATATTGATTCAAGGCTAAATTTTCATGCTAAATAAATAAATTTTGTTTTACTTCCTATATCTAAAGATATTCTCTTTTTATTAAGGTGGTGGTGGACGTATTTCTTTCTTTCTTTTTTTTTTAATCATTATCTTAGAATTATAAAATTTTGCATATACTATATACCGTGAAATATAACAGTATTACAATACATTAAAAATTCTCGAATACTATTTAAAATTTATTTTATAACATTTAAAATTTTAAAAACATTTCCTGTTTTTTCTATTTTTATTTTTAGTATAAAAATAATAAAATCTGATCAAAAATTAAAAAATTCAAGCTTTAAAGTATAAGTGTTAATTCTTTGTTAAGCTGTGCAGCTCAACATAATATTGTTGGTCTTCAAAATTTCATTGACAGATGTGTGTTTTACTAATTACATTATTTTTATTACTATTACATACTTCTTAAGCTAAGGAGGAAAAATAAAAGTGTGTCATAAACGAGGAAAATGCGTTCACCGGAAGATATAGTCAGAATAAGTTTTGCAAGTTTCTTCCGCAAAATTTTATTTCACATTTTGGTGTAACACTATTCCACATTAATGGATATTAAATAAAAAAAAATCTTTCTGAAAAAACACTAAAACAAATCCAAAAATTTATCAAGAAATTGAAATTCGGAAATAAACTTAAGACATGATCATAAATACCGAGCTTCAAGTTATTTGCATTCAAGTTCAATGAAATACCTTTTAATGTTTTAACAGAATTTTTTTACAGTTTAAGGTAGTAATATAGATATTTTTAATCCCAGTAATTAAATATGCATTATTATTATTATTAAACTATAGCGAATTTTGTTACATATATTTTAAAGTGTTTCTTTAAATAAAACGTAATACACCCCTTCTCATATTTATTTATAAGGACACTTCATGTTTTGAAATAACTAATGTAAAAATAATTGTGAACAAGATTGTACTAACAAGGAAACGTTCAAAGGTGTCGTCTTCAAAAAATATTGAAAAAGATATATGTGATTCTATTCTTCATAAAACACCAGAAAGTGAAAAAAATTATCGGCTGAAATGAATTACAGCGACCACAAAAAATTATCAAAATTAAGCATATTTGGCGATTTCACACTGTTAGGCGATTGATTTTGAGTACTTGGCGGAGAAACAAAACACGGTTCTGTTCGTACACGGCAATCTCGGTGCTAGCGAACGTATTGCCTAACAGCGCTAAATCGCCAAAAATGCTTAATTTTGATAATTTTTTGTGGTTGCTGCAATTCATTTCGGACGATAATTTTTCACTTTTTGGTGTTTTATGAAGAGTAGAATCACATATATTTTTTTCATATTTTTTGAAGACGACACCTTTTGAATGTTTCCTTGTAAGTGCACTTAAATATATCTAGTATTCTAAAAACCAAAACTGCTATAATTTTTTTTAATATGAAACAAAATTAATAAAAAATAATGCAAAATATTTTTTTCTCCAAGTTTTTAGATGTTCATAATTATAAGGACAATCAAGATTTTTCTTACTAGTGGATAAATTACAGTTGACATGCGAATTTGTTAACTACTGGGCTAGATTAATTCATATATAAGCCTTCAATTTTTCTTGGACGGACATTACTGACAATTCCTCGAAAAAAGTAACGTTCATGTAGAGTAATATGATAAATGTGTTTTTTAAGTGGACAGATAATTTCAATCCGCCGAATTTCTAATGAAGTTCGAAGATCTAAAATTGCTGAAGGAAATGTGATCAAACGTTGAACTGCTGGTTCGATAGGAGAGAGATCTGATGCAAAATCAGAGTTGTTTTACAGAGATCGAAGACTCATAATTCCTCTTACTGTTCTACTCATAATGACTGCTGCTGAATATGTTCGTAATTATTAACGAAAGGTTGGGGTCCACATTTATGCGCGTTTAAAATAATTAATAATATGTTAAAATGAATAAAAACCCTGTAGTAATCAATAAGCATTTAATGAGGAAAAGAACGTCTGTGTTAAAGTTGAATAAAGGCAATATTAAATAGTAAAATGTTGCATTTTCGGATGAAAAACATTTTCTTGATTTACCAAATGGTTTTAACAGTTACTGGCACGAACTGAAGATAGCGAAAGACAGAGCAGATTTTTTAAAGGCAGATATAAATCGGGCATTTTAAAGGTGGATGTATGGTGCTCTGGGGAGCTGCTTCTACTGAAGGCAGAATGAATTTAGTAATTTTTTCTATTATTATCAACATCAAGAGAATATCCGCAAATTTTAAACAAGAAATTCTCAGATTTTTGCTTTTTTTTTTTTTTTTTTTTTTTTTTGGGGGGGGGGGGGCTTTATTACCGCAACCATTGCTTGCAGACATGTACTTCCAATTACAAAATGTTTTTAAAAATCACTTATAATACGAATTTTAATTTCAAAAAAACAGTTTTTAGAAAATTACAAAAACTGACTTTTTATGCAGTCCCCAGGTCACTGCAGTCATATTTAGTCATTTTTCATCATTTTAGTCATATTTATTACCGCAACCATTGCTTGCAGACATGTACTTCCAATTACAAAATGTTTTTAAAAATCACTTATAATATGAATTTTAATTTCAAAAAAACAGTTTTTAGAAAATTACAAAAACTGACTTTTTATGCAGTCCACAGGTCACTGCAGTCATATTTAGTAAAAGTTGACACTCATCCTAACAAATACAACACAAAATGTTTCAGTTCTGTGCCCTCAAAATTGACTGAGATATTTAGTTTCAAAGTTTGAATTATTTTTCTCTCTCTCTTTTATTTTCTCGGGATTTTAATCCCAAACCTTGAAACTAAATATCTTGGTCCATTTTAAGCGCACCGAAGTGAAACTTTTCGTGTTATATTTACTTGGGCGACTGTCAACTTTTACTAAATATGACTATAAAGACATGAGGAATGCATACAAATTAGTTTTTGTAATTAAAAAAAGAAAAAAAAAAACATTTTTAAATTTAAACATGTTATATCATAAATGCTTACATTAAAAAATAAAAAAATAAAAAATTTTGTAATTGGAAGTATATGTCTACGACCAATGGTTGCGCAAACAGAGGCCTCCTCGCGACTTTGTTTTATGCCCTGTATATACTGAGGCATGTTCACAGTCTTCGTTTTACCTGAAGGAAGGAAGATATTGTCATAAAAATGGAAATTTGGTAATAGTAATAAAATAAAAAGTCAGAGAATATTTTATTGAAGATAATAATAATAAAAAAATTCCATTTAAAAATGGCAATCTATTTTAAAATACTCTTAAAATACGCACCTTCCTTGTTTCAAAAATTTCACTTCAGTACCCGATTATTCCCATTTAGAAAAATCTATCTATAAATGGCAATCTATTTTAATTTTTTCTCAGAGCACGAGTCTTCTTATTTCAGCATATTATTTTATATTCAGAAAACGGATTTTTAGCATTACAGAAGAATATATACATTTTCAGTTACTTGTGATAAAACAAAGAAATAAAAATCCAACTTTAGGAATTACTAAATAATGAAACAGAAATTAAGAAAATTTTCAAAAGCGTTACATATACGTATATAAAGTGCTAATAATTCTAAAGTTTATTTATAATATTAAGAATTTATACAGTTTAATAATTGCAGTATTAAATGTTTTGCACTATTTATACCTCCTCCTCCCCTCGGTTATAAATTTTAAGATTATACATCTAATTACTATCGCATTTCAGTCCTATTCATTCCAATTCAAAAAATGCTTAATTTACAAGACGCAATATCATTTATAAGCTGTTTTCCACCTATCAAAAATCTACAAATTTTCTACCTCAGCTTTTATTTCTCAGTTCTTCTGTTATTAATTTCCTTAAATTTTGTTAAAAACTTTTTTTTTTTTTAATATCACGCTAATGAAAAAACATTCAGTGACCCCAACTCAATTATTAATACTTTATTTAATACTCACAGACAATCAGCACTTCAGACGATTACTTATGATTTTTTTGTTATTAAATGCCTATTTGCATGAACAAATAATTAATAACTTAAAACCAATGTAACTTTTAAAATGAGATAAAAATACAAAAATTTTTAAACATTAAAAATATATTTTAATTAAAAACATTAAAAACACAAGACAGACGTTTCGGCTAGAACACTAGCCCTCCTCAGTGTCAAACATACAAGTACAAACAACATTTACAAAAATTCATAATACATCATAACAAGATTAAATACTCAGGGGGAATAGCTTTAGCCTCGTTCAAGGCAGAATGTTGCATTTTGGTAAAAGCGCCCTCTAGAAAAATACGGGATTTATAGATATTTATATTAGAAGCTAAAATTTTAAAGTTTTCAAAATCCGGAATATGATCACTATTGAGAGAATGGATTACGAGTTTTGATTTTAAATCTCCTGTTTTATATGATCGTTTATGTTTCTTTAATCTAATTTCACCTGTTCTGCCAGTTTCACCGATATATGTAGAATCACAATTTTTACAAGGAATACTATAGATTACACCTAGACGTTTAAGAGGGGGGACAGCGGGTTTAAAGTTTGAGAGAAAGTTACTAATACGGAGTTGAGGTTTAAAGCTAGTAGAGATATTAACTGTTCTAAGTAATTTAGAGATATTTTCGGAAATACCTTTATAATAAGGGATAGTCGTACGATAAGTGGAATTTTTAACTTTAGGATGAACTGATTTATATGAAAAATAGAACTCTTCTTTATAAATTCTTTTAATAAAACGAGGGGGGTAACCATTATTTTTTAAATCAGAAAAAATTTTGGATAGTTCAATATTCTGTCTTGTGTTTTTAATGTTTTTAATTAAAATATATTTTTAATGTTTAAAAATTTTTGTATTTTTATCTCATTTTAAAAGTTACATTGGTTTTAATATATTAATGAGACGTATAAATTATGTTTAATTTTATTAAATTAATAACTTATGCAATGACAATGAATATTATATTATTACTTTAGATCATGTATAATTCAGTCGTCTTAAACTGAGAAATCATAATTGGTAATTGAAGTATGCAATCAATATGCGATTCTTCTCATTCTTCGAATGATTATTTTTAAAATTTATTATTTTCCCTATAAATACTACTGTGAAATAATAAACACTATCTTAAAACACTTTAAAGTTAATATTAATTTTACATACAATTTCATTTGTTTACAGCAGTAGTTCCTAATTTTTACTTTCCGAACACTATAGTGAGGAAAGTATTGTAATCATGTCAAAAATCCGAATTCGAGATTTTGATGTTTCTATACGTTTTGAGGTCCCCTGAGTCCGTTTTCACTATTTTTACGATGATGTATGTATGTGTGTGTGTATGTGTGTATGTGTGTATGTTTGTGAACACGCTAGCGTCTAAAGGCTTTGTTCGATTAACCTGAAAGTTGGTACGTATATTGTAAGTCACCATAGTACGAACCCTATAGATTTTGGTGAATCTAGCACTTATAGTTTTTTTACAGGGACACAAAGAAAAATTCTTTATCATTATGGCCTATGGGAGCAAAATCTTAAAAGTGCGATAGCATCTAAACGCCTTATTCAATTGAGCAAAAATTTTATACACATATTATAGATCACAAATACTCAATCTGTATAGATTTTGGAGAATCTAGCACTTATAGTTTTTTTACAGGGACACAAAGAAAAATTCTTTATCATTATGCCTATGGGGCCAAATTTTTAAAAATGTGTTAGCGTCTAAACGCCTTATTAATCCGAGCAAAAAATTTGTACACATGTTATAGATCACAGTTGAACTAACTGTATAGATTTTGGTGAATCTAGCAGTTACAGTTTTTTTACAGGGACACAAAGAAAAATTCTTTATCATTATGGCCTATGGGACTAAATTTTTAAAAGTACGATAGCATCTAAACGCCTTATTGAATTCAGCTGAAAATTTATATGAGTATTATAAATCACTGTTGCACTAACTATAAGCATTTTGGTGAATCTAGCATTTATAGGTTTTTACAGGGACACAACAAAAATTTCTTTATCATTATGATCTATGGGCTCAAAGTTCAGTAGCGTTAAATAAAACAACGTGTAATAGATGGAGAAAAAAACACTCTATTATGGTTTTCTCTCTTTTGTTTGTTTAGCAATTCCTCTTTCTTTATTTTATCTACAAAACTGTTAGTTACTCAATGTTCGGAAAGTCGAGTGGAGTCACTCCAGATTTTTTTTTTAATCAAGGCGCATTAAAAAACCTACAAGTCTTTACAGGCACACTATATACACATTTCAGGGAGATGTATTATGATACAGGGAGGTTTGTTCCATAAAATATATATTCAGGCAACAATTCTTATGGTTTTTGATATATTTTTACAAATCTGAAAATTTTAAAGTTGTATTTTCTCAGTTTGCATTTTTTCGCAAATTGATGATCTTCAAAATGCTAAAACTTCTATAAATAATTAAGGAAAGACTTGATATTTTTTTGGAAGTTTAATAGAATATAATTAAAAGAATTAAGGATGTATTTTGAAATTTATTGTTTAGTTTTTAAGAAAAAAAAATTAAAAGTACGTCTATGTCAAAATTTGTAAAAAAAAAAAAAGTTTTTTGTTATATATATATATATATATATATATTTAAATATCGCAAAATCTATCCCTAATTCTTTTAAGTAGGTTCTATTACATATATATATTACATTAAGAGTTTTTTTTAAATGTCTGTAAAAGTTTTAGCATTTTGAAGATCATGAATTCACATGCAAAAATGCAAATTGAGAAAACGTAATTTACAGATTTCAGATCTGTAAAAAATATATAAAAAATTATAAGAATTGTTGCCTGAATATATATATATTATTGAACAAACCTAATGTAGTTCAATTTATAATTTATAAATATTAAATCGAAATATAAACTTTTATATGAAACCTTCGAAAGTGGTGCCAAGTCAAATCTGTTAGGTCCCTTAAATGTTATACACAATAAAAATGAGTGGCTGCATTTTCTAAGAAAAACCTCCATTAATTAACATATAATATATTGATGTATTTAAAAAAAAAAAAAAAAAAAAAAAAAAAAAAAAAAAGCGGCATATCCGTCATGGAAGAGTACAATGCAGTAACTATATTTATATCAGGACACATATTTCCCTGAAGTACTCCTGGGCATACCTTTAAATCTTCCATGGCATGCCCTTTGAGGAGAACCACTGGTTTAGAGTTGAATTTGTAAAATTCAAAATTGTCAATTAAAAATTCGATTTTATGTCAGTCCTTTGAAAGACTAAAACGGTGATGTCCTGTAACATTTTAATGCCATCCACATTCAATTTAAAATTGTCTGTTCAGTTTCACTCATATCTGCCTGTGTTGCAAAACTTGTCATTGTACGATATGGAGAGCGACACTCGTCATTTTACAGAAAGGGGTTAAGCACTTTCTGACATCATTACAGAGCATCCAGTATAAGAAAATTAATATACATCATTAATATTTTTTAAAGCAAATTTTCGTAGAAAATCGGGTGCATAAGAATTAATGATTAGTTTACATAGTCACACAAAATGATTCCAACGCCAGAAAGGTAGACTTGAATGAATATATATATTATATATATATGGGAAATTGAATTTCTCAGCTATCATTTCCGTTGTGTGATGTCACTGTGTACACAGCTATCACGTGTTACTACGTCACTGTTTGTATCATCCTTTCACTGTATGCGCGCTCCTGACGCGCGCTAGTTAGTTATTGAGTTGACGTCGAGCGGTTGTGTGAGACACAGACGGTGTTTCCGCTCATAAAATGTATCTATGTTCCGTGTTATATGTATTGTCCCCTTTTAGTTCTTAATAAATATTGTTAATGTTATCCTGGTCTGTAGCCGTTTCCCTATATTTATGGGGGCTCGAGCTATGGGAAATTATATTTCTCAGCTATCATTTCCGTTGTGTGATGTCACTAGCTGTACGCAGCTATCACGTGTTACTACGTCACTGTTTGTATCATCCTTTCACTGTATGCGCGCTCCTGATGCGCGCCAGTTAGTTATTGAGTTGACGTCGAGCGTTGTGTGAGACACAGACGGTGTTTCCGCTCATAAAATGTATCTATGTTCCGTGTTATATGTATTGTCCCCTTTTAGTTCTTAATAAATATTGTTAATGTTATCCTGGTCTGTAGCCGTTTCCCTATATATATATATATGTAAGTACATAAAAAAAAAAAAAAAAAAAAAAAAAACTACTAAAATGTGTTGCAAGCTCCAGAGTAAAAAAATATAATAAACAAAATTATCTAATAGATACAACAACAAGCTCTTTCACACACGCATGCAGCCAGAAAATCCAGAAAAATGTTTGTTCCTACATCATAATTTGCCAAAATTTAAATATAATGACTGGTTTTTGATAGACTATCTTCAATCCTTAATTATTTTTTTAATTGATTTTTATTTTATACTGACCATTTGTAAGTGAATATAATTTTATATGCTCTATATTATCAATAATTAATTAATTCACATTATTTCCATCATTAATCTACAATATGTGACTATTTTGAAATGTAGGGGAGAGTGGGGTTGAATGGGACGCAGGATGAATGGGACGATAGCAAAATTTTTATGTTTTGCAAGAACTGGAAACTTGACAATTTTTCTGATATATGGCAGCACTGAGATCATTCATCAAGTGTAGTTTCAGAATTATGCTATTCATAGAAGGGCAGAAAAAAATTAAAGTGTCTTTTTCAGCTGCCAAAGTAAGTATTTACTGATTCAGTTAGGTAGTAGTAGTTAAGAAATTAACTATTTGTTTAAAGTTAATATAACTCTTATATGGTGAAAAGGCACAATCTTTTATTGTGTTTATGATATTCAAGAAGAATATTGACAATTGTTCATTAAGCCTATTTCCTGTTTTATATGATCATGTGATGCTTGGGATGAATGGGACAGTTTAAATGAGAATGAATGGGACATTCCCCACTATGTACTAATTTAAAATTTTACACAAGAATTATATTAAAACATAAATAAGCCATATTGATTATCAGGATTCTTAATTTTGTAGACTTAGAAAAAAAAAATTGAAATTAATTGTTCTGATTTTTGTTTATAATAATTATGATTAAAAAATTATATGTTAGAATATTCAATGCAAATTAAATCAGTCAATCAATAAATAAACTAATAATAATTTGATTAAAATGACAATTTCAATCAAGCTAATTCAATAAATCCTGGTGATTATTAATGCAATACAGAATAGAATGCTGATTTTTCCAGATCAGTCGGAAGCAAAAATTTATCTGGATAATTTGTACTCTATTATAACGATTTATCTCTCGTCTTATTTATTTATTTTTAGATTAGATCTTATTAGATTAAATTACCAAAGCCTAGAGAACTAGGACTGTGCGAACCAAAGGTCTTTTGACGTTAATTTGAGTCAATACATCAGTTTATGTTAATATCAGTAAATTCATAGTGTGTAACAAAATCACATAAAACAATTTAACTTTAAAAATTTATTTACTTTACATTTTGTTTTCTTTTTTTTGTTAACGCCAGTCCTGTCCCATTCATCCCCAATCATGTCCCATTCCTCCCCATAGGTGGGGATCAATGGGACAACGCACATGCATGTAATATATATATATATATATTATTAATTAAAAATGATAACTTTTTATTAAAGTTAGAATGTTTATATGTAACTGATAACTGAAGTGTACTTATGAGCAATGTTGCAAAATTCTGAATTACGTATGGTGAACGTTATCAGTAAAAACATGAAAAATGTCCCATTCATGATCCGCGGATTCGGATATTAAAATGGATATCACATTTTCTGTATCTACGGATACGGATCTTTTAAAAATATATTATTTTGATATATGTAGGAATGTTTTTTTTTTTTTTTTTTTTACTTTGTTCGTGTCTCATTCGTGTTTCGCTCAAGACACTATATGACCCAACGACAAAATTACTTTCGATACAATTTCAGGTTGAATATTGCATCGGATCGAGTTGGGGCTAGTTCTTAAAAAAGAAAAAAGAAAAAAAAAATCTACATTTAAATGCTGAAATGTTAATTTTTATAATTTAACTTAATTTCTTTTTTCTTAAAATTTATAGCCTCATAGATAATTCATGATCAATCTTATAAAAATGTGAGTTTCAGTTCTTTTATCAAGATTTTAATTTTACAGCTCAATTTTTTTTTTTTTTTTTTTTTTTTGCACTTTTATCTGTCTTTTCAATATTCGTTTCCTACAATAGACATTTTCAAAATAAAAATTTCATTAATGCTCCATTTTTTGTTTCGGTAAACATTTTTTACTTTCTCCTGTATACATAAAAAGAAAGTATTGTATTTGCGAAAATGTTTGACTTCTGATTTTTCGATGGGTTTGAACTTTTTAAAATGTCCTAAACACGATTCGACTATTTTTAGAAAATGTTTGCAGGTGTATGAATGTATGTTAGCAAAATTTTGTGAACACTGTACCTCACAAAAAATGTATGGGATTTCACGGAACTTTATGTGGTTGGATGTCGATATAATTTGTTGTCGATTTAATTTTGGCGTATATCGCCTTACAGGTGGTACTGTTATATTGCTATAACTCCCTTTATTTAAAGGTATATTTCTGTTTCTATAATGTATGTGTACATTAAACTTCATATGTGAGATGGTTATTATAAAAAAAAAAAAAAGAAAAAAAGAAAAAGAAACCACGCCATGCACACTGGTTTATAGCTAGCGCTATTAAGCTGCAATTTTCCCTATTTAAGGAAGGCAATATCTTAGTTTCTACAGTGTACAAGCGCATTAATATAAGATGATTAATATGAGATACAGTGAATCATTTTAAATGCATATCGACTGATAGGTGCCGTTGTTATGCAACCCTTTCCATGTTTTAGACAGTTTTCCGACCAGTTATTATATTATAACTATGTAATAGGAAGTTTTGTGATGGCCACAGCATTATTAGCTATTTGCTCTTATACATATAATGGTAGAGAAAGTATTCGAATTTAAGATTTTGATATGATTGCATGTTTGAGCTCTTCTGAATCTGTTATTCAAATAAGTGATTGTATTTTATGTCAGACAACTAATTAATCTTGGAGTATTGAGAAGTAACTACTATTTATGTCTGAGTATTCAGCAGTTAAAAAAAAATAAAGATGTAAATACATTACCATAAAACATACGTACACAAATACTATCATTACCTTATTATTGTTATTATTATTATTTAAATAATCCATAACTGTTTTCTGTTTTATTATCATTATCATTATTATAGATGATTTGCTTTTTGTTTCCTACAACTTATAAAGCAACAAGAATTTAACACATAGTAAAATTCACAGATAAGCATCTGCTTTCACAGAGTCACTCTAACTATATATCGGCAAATCAGCTACCTCCAGTTGGAAAGACGCATCGTTTATTTGTTCTAGAGATCTAGAGGAGATGGAAAAGAATATTATTTGCATTGATAGAATCCGTCTTCTAATAGGTTTCCCTTTTATATTAGTTTTATTAATTAAATCATAACAAGTACTTCCTTCATATTTGCTGTATGTATAAGTATAAAAGGAGGGAAAATCAAAATTTCGTTAATATAAAAACGAGAATTGAAATTCATTGTATTTATAGGAAAATGAAGGTATCTAAAAAGAATTATAAATTTCGCGAAAACATAAATTGCGAGAACGTAAAATCGAGGTTAGATTATATTTCTTTCATTTGTGCATTAAAGATAGTCAATAAAGATTTATGGAAGCTTCTTTGTAATTGTTATACAATTTCTTCAAAAGATCCGTATTAGATCCGTTGAAGAAAAAAAACGGATCCGGATAAGCATATTTTTTTCTCGATTATATGGATCTGGATACAGATCTACTATTTCTGGCGGATATACGCGGATACAGATACGGATACGGAGCTCCGGCACATGTCTAATATTTTAATACAAACTATTTTAATTTAGGTTAGAAATTAAGATAAAAACTTTATTTGACTATAATAGAAATTTTATTAAACTGGTATTTTTTACTCATTTAATATTCTTTGACATCATAACATTGATGAGTTGATAAAATAATGTTTAACGATTTAATTTTATATAATAAAAAATATTTTTACAATTTCAATAATTTAATTTAATTTTAAATTTACCTGCATTATTCGGTTGCCGAATATCTTGATATCCAGTCGAACCGAATAATCGGTGTCATTTGCCGAATAGGCCGAATATCGAATAGTAACCGAATATTCGGTGCAACTCTAGTATTTTTTGCCTGCCAGAGAACTATTTTGATTCAGAATTCATAAAATTGATAAAAGTATATTAAAAAGGTGTAAAAAATAATAATATAAGGAAAATAAGTCAACGGATTGTCGAAGAGGTTAGAGAAAGTATATTTGATGAAAGAGAAAAGAAGACATCCGGACCCGGGCGCCAAGTGTGCTTCTGCTGTTCAATTAACTAAACGTCAAACTTTGCAGTAAAGTTTAGAATGGATTTGCTTCCACTATAGCTTTCCGCTATTCATCGACCACCGTGGATTCGGGTTGTCCATACCAAAGGATTTCAAGATGAAAATCTGACTGAAATATTTTAAAACAATGACAGGAAGCATTATGTGTTCATTAACCAAACTTTTGCAAACAATTTATTGATGTATTTTATTGTTTGTGTTGAAGTAGTTCCACGCCAGAACTCTTATTCGAAAATGACACGAACTTTTCACTTGACATGTTGTCGTATCTTATACTATTTCTGCTGCATTAAAAAAAAAAAAAAAAAAAAAAAGTCCGCTATTGTTGTAAAACCTACAAAAATGTCGTTTTCCTTTTCGAGAGTGAAGAACAAGAACTGCATGGATAATGCATTAAAACTTTAAAACTCTTCTCAGTGAAAAAATATAAACGAAAAAACCGCAAATAAAAACAGTACAAATATATCTTCAAACCATTCTCAGAATTATTTGTTTAAAAAATCGGATAGAATGGTGAGATCTTTCAAAGCATTTGCTTGTTTTAAACGTATGTTCTACATTTTTTTCTGGAAAGTGCAGTACTTCTCGTTCATGTGATTTTCTTTTCTTTTATTCTGTGCAAGCATCTAAGACTTATTTCAATGAATATTGCTATATCCAATAACATTTTTTCCCCCCTATTAAAAGAAATGATTATGCAGCTTAGATACTTTTTAGTTTTTTTCTACCATGAAATCTTAAAAAAAAAAAAAAAAAAAAAAAAAAAAAACTGTTTATCCTCCCTCGCTTTAATTTATGTTGAAAATGTTATTAATAGAGAAAGGGATAAAAAATGAGAATAGAAAAAACAAGATGTGAAAATGTTTCCAATCACCGAGGAATTGAATGAAATTACCATAACCATTCCCAGAATTGGTCATTTAAAAATTTCAATTTGGAAAATTAAAAGAAAAATTCCTGTACATGGTTTTACGATTGCAGTCTCAGATTACGAAGAAATATCCCAGGAAGTGGAGTGTGCATACACGGGGGCGTGTGCATGCGTGTGTGTATGTATCTGAACAATTTCTCGCGAAGCACCAGACGTCGGAGGTTGGCGTTGGTGTGGTCTTGAGCATCGATCGAACGCAGATGAGAAGGTGCGCGCCGAATCGATTGCGACTCAGGTAGCGGTATAAACGCACGACGAGCAACAGGTTCAAAACGAACGGTGTGGGCGGTGGGAGGTCGGGGATCTAGTCTGTTACTACAGCCCCGAAGGAGCGGATGGACGAAAGAAAAAAGAAATATGGAGTAGTAAAAGCATAATATTGCATTGGATATAAGACAGCTGTTTAAAATAATTATTGAATATGGGTTGTAAAGAGAAAGAACTCTTTGGAATTCAAGTGTATATTTTAGCTAATTTATAAATGAGTCGTGTTAATATATATAAATTCGATAAATTTGAGTGAAGTAACTTCAATCAGTTTTATAAATATAAACATATACGAGAAGTTAAATGCTATGTATGACCATTTTTTCCCCCTTTAAGAATAAATCGATTAAGCTTCAACTGGAAGGTAGGGGGGAGGGAATAAGACATTAATAAGTTATTTTATTATATGATTGTTCTTTCTTATTTAAGTTAAATACTATGTATGGTTATTTTTTTTTTCTTTAAGAATAAGTCGACTAAGCTTCAATTGGGAGGTAGGGGAAAGGGGGGGGGGGATCAGACATTGCTAAACTTTTAAATTTATTTGATTGTTTTTTCTACCGATTTTTAGAACATCTTTCTAATTTATTTGATTGTTATTTCTAACTAAAGTTATTTACAATATCACATACATATTTTAGTATATACGCATATTTCTGTGCTTCCAAATATATTTAATTGAGTTTAGGATTAATTCAATTATATGCATAGTTATACAGTTAAAGGTTGGAAATGTTTTACATACGCAATAATTTTTAAACGAGTTTCTACTTTCAGACAATAACTAAAAATCCAATAGAGAAAACTATTTTTCTTTTATTTTGTGCTTGAGTTTTAGTTAGTATATTGGTTATTTATAATTGTCATTATCATAGATGAAAATTCTATTTAATTAATACATTATTTTTTGTTAATTTTTTGCGTGATGGAAGTCACGGATAACTGCTACTATATTATAATTTAAAATTAACAAAAGATGTGAATGTCAATCTCAAGATTGTTTTCGGTATAATACATCCCTTATAAGGGAGAGGGGAGAAAAAATGCACAAGTTTTGTCTCATAACTTGAGACAAAACTTTATGTTAAATGGTATGACTTAGTAAATTCAGAATAAAAGTATAATATATACTTAATATAAATAAGGAAAAAAGAAAAGCTTATTTAGGTGAGCAATAATTAAACTTTAAAATAAATTGAATAATTATTGTAACTTGTTCCAATGTTTTGAATATGCATGAAAAGGACATGGAACGGATTTTCCCAAAGGAAATTCTCCAAGAAAATGATTTGAGGATTTTCTCCAGGTGAAATCGTAAGACATGATTGATGAAATGAAATATGAAATGAAATGCTCAAAGATGACTGAGGTCAACCACACACATGTTCAAGAGATCGGGGAAATCTGGCCTCAAGTGCAAAAAGAATTATATTTCGTTCTGGATTTTTTGGCCTCACGTCCTCCGCGTCCTCAAGGAAACAGCCACATACATTGGCAATTTCTTCAAGGCATGGACTGTTTGGAAAGCCTTAAAGGTGGTAGACATGCCATCAAAATTTTAATATTTCACAGAGGGGGTAGCTCACTCGCTTTGGTAACTTCTAATACAATAGTTAAGATGTTAAGCTTTTGAAGATGAAGACCATTTTTCTTCTTCCGACCAGCCTGCTATTTGATTAACAATAGTTTGGTTTCTTTGAACTTGAACAAAATTGAACTTGCTACTTCTCCTTGCCCGCTCTCCTACCACGGGAGGCAGCTTGATAGAATGCGCCTAAAATGAATAACTTTAGATTTTTATATTATATTTTTATTGTTTTCTATTATGTTATGTTTCTCCTGCTTTCCTTCGATATCGGATATTTTCAGTTTTGTTTAAGTAATTAAAGTATTATTACTTTTATTTATTTATTTGTTTTATTTTATTTTTTTCTTTTCTTCCCCTTCCATGGTTACTAATTATATTGTTTATATGCTTGTATTTGTTATTTTATGTTCGCTCCATTAGGAACAGAGGATGTGGCAGTGTCTGGTCCTCGTCTGGCCCGATGCAACCATAGCAGTTCGTCGGGCTATTAACACGGGGTACCATCTGCCCGTGGTGGATGAAAATTGAGATGGTCCATATTTCTCTTCCTTTAGGCAGTTCCCAGGCACAACACGCTTTTGTTTTGGCCCATAACTCCCTGCCACGCTTAATACTTTTTTTTTTTTTTTTTAATTAAGTTGTTCAAAACCCAAACCTTATCTCCCTCTGCCAGTGGCTTATTCAGAATTACTATCTCAAGTTTTAATTTTTCCCCGGATTCTCTCCGTTCAACGATTTTATGCAAGGGTGTCTTCGCGGTTCCCTTCCCGCCTTTCTTAAGGACCTCCATCATTCCGGTTTGTAAATTCCCCGTGCGCAACTACCTTCTGCGGTTTCCTGGCTATTTTCGTTATTAAAAAAAAATCTTTTTTTTGTCTCTCCAAGCTAGCTGAGCACTTAGTCTAAAATTTATGCAAAAAGGACATCGAAATGAAGTTGCATTGTCGGAGTTCCTCTCTTAGATGGTAGAAGTTTGCAGTCAGTAGTCTGAACGAAGAGTTTCGGACACAGCCCATTTCTCTAGGATTCTTTGGTTACTTGTAGAGTAGGTGGTCGCCATGATGCGGTAATATTGCGTTCTTTTCCCTGTGGACGGCAGCAAACTCGTTAAACCTAGCTAACAGAAGGGATTTTGGAAGAGAAAGAAAGGGAATCGAAATTACAAAAAGAAAAAGAAGAGCGTGAATGGGCGTTGCAAAAAGAAGAGGCCGAACGAAATTTTGAACTTGAGAAACTCAGAATCCAGAGCGCTGCAGAAACTAGTAGCGTAGAGTCGGGGAGTTTAGTTCAAGAGACGGTTTTGAAGAAAATTAATTTAAAGGACATAGCTACGAAATTTGACTCAAGACAAATGGATATTTCTCTTTTTTTCACGATATTTGAAAGATTAGCACGTAAAGAAAATGTTAGCGAACAGGACTGGATGTCACAACTTATCCCTTTATTGCCGTGCGACGTCGTACAAATAATTATGAAATTAGACAAGTCAGAGGCTGATAATTTTCAACATGTAAAAAAAGTGTTGATGAATACGTTCAGATTGAGTGCGCGTGCGCTAAGAACGAAATTTGAATCGCACAACAAAAAAAAGTGAAGAATTATGGGTTGATTTAGTTCACGATTTGCGAGGGTACCTAGATAACTGACTTGAGACTTTAGAAATTAAAGATTTAGAGTCATTAAAGGAATTGATGCTCACGGAGCAGTTAAAGAAAAGGGTACCATGCGAAATCAAACAACATTTTGTAGATGTGTGGGAAGAAAGCAACAAAGCTTCGGATTTGGCGGAGAAGTGCGACAAGTATGACGCGGTTAGAAAGGAGAATGGGAAAAGAGAATATAAGCCTTTTCAGCGTTTTACGAAGGGTAGAAATTCATTTGGGAAGGATGGTCAGAAATTCGGGTCAGGTAAGCATGATGGCGGGAGTAATCCGAAAGCTGAGTCAGCTAAGGGCGACAAAAAAGACTCAGGAAAATTAAAAGGTGATAAAACCGAATCTAAAGATCGTGATTTTGATAGAAATAGCAAAATTGTGTGCTATCTGTGCTCGGAAAGGGGCCATATTCGACCTAACTGCCCACAAAACCCTAATCGCAGAACAAATCCGATCAATAACTTAAGTGCGGGCGAAATTTTAGGTGTTGGTTTTGAGCCTTATATAGGTAAATTAGAAATAAATGGACAAGAGCGCGAATTCTTGAGAGATAGTGGCTCAAATATTGACGTGTGCGAAAGGAATATGATTTCTGTAGAGGATTTACTGCTGGAACAGGTATGGATTAAGCAACCGTTTGACGAAACGTATAGGTGTTTACCTTCGGCGAAAATCGTTTTAAAAGGGGAATTCGGAGAGGTCATTACTAAAGCGGCTGTAAAACCGGCTAATTTGAGTCAGGAAATATATCTTCTAGGCAATAAAACCGCAGAGTTAATTGAGTCTAATAAAAAAATTGTTTATCCAATTAATGCGATAACGCGAAGTCAGAAACGTGAGCAAGAAAGGATTAAGAGTGCGCAGTCCGAAATAAATAATGAAAAGCCAACTCAGGAAAAAATTCAGAATTTTGAGGAGGAACCGGGTTTGATAAGCGAGTCGTTAGAGGAGACTAGTGCAGAAAATAAAGTTGTTCTTCCTGTGTTAAAAGAAACAGACAGATGTCCATTAATCGGGGTTTCAGCTGAAGAGTTTCAAAAAGAGCAAATCGCGTGTGACACGTTGAAAAATTGTTGGGAAAAAGCTAGAAATGAAGCGGGAAAGGAATTTAAGATAGAAAATGAGCGGTTAATTCGAATATCGGATTCTAAACGTAACCAAAACCGGATGCAGTTGAGCGTGCCAAAGAAATTCAGGGCAGAGATTCTAAACCTGTGTCATGATTCTGTGTCAGGGCATTTAGGCTCGTGTAAAACTAAGCAGAGGGTGCTGACTAATTTCTTTTGGCCAAATTGCTATCAGGAAATCGAAGAGTATGTCAAAACTTGTGAAATTTGACAAAAAGTAGGTCAAAAAGGGGATAAGAAAAAAGCTCCGTTGAGATTAGTACCGATTATTTCTGAACCGTTCAGACGTCTGTCGATTGACGCTAGGTCCGCTTGTAAAGAGCAACAAAAGCAATCGTTTTGCGATAGCGGCTGTTTGCGTCGCTTCAAAATTCCCGGATGCTATTCCTGTGGAAAACCTAACTTCGAGGTCAGTGATCAATGCATTGATGCAAATTTTCGCGAAGACAGGATTTCCTAGAGAGTTAGTCTGCGATCAAGGTGCTTATTTTACGAGTGACTTATCGACAGCGTTTTTTGAGAAGTATGATATCAAAATTAATCATTCTTCTGTCTGCCATCCGTAATCTAATCAGGTGGAAAGAATGCATTCCACTCTTAAGAGGATTCTCAAAGCGTTATGTCTCGAAACGAAAAGCGATTGGGAAGAAAATTTGCCTATGGCTCTTTTCGCGTTGAGGACAGTGCCGCATGAGAGCACGGGATTTTCTCCTTCAGAGCTTATTTTTGGGAAGAATTTGAGGATGCCTCATACCATTGTTTACGAAAATTGGATGCAGGAAGAGGAAATTAATCAAAATGTAGTCGAGTATATTTTGGATTTAAATGAGCGCTTAAAAAGATGTCAAGATTTGGCAGGGGAGCGTATGACGGAATGTCAACAAAAAAGAAAATGGTGGTACGACCAAAATGCGGAGTCCCGAAAATTTAAGGTGGGAGACTCGGTGTTGGTTTTGGCTACCGCAAAACCACATAAAATGGCAGTACAGTGGCTAGGTCCAGGTGTAGTTACGGGGGTAATATCCGATACGAACTATACAGTAGATCTTCCGGGAAGGAGATGTAAGGACACGATTTTCCACGTGAATTTAATGAAACCTTATCATAAACGCTCAGAGTATGTCAACTTAATTTTGGAAGAGGGTGGCGAGGAAATTGAGGAGGATGCATCTATCCCGTATCCGATTTCGGACCCAAATCATTTCGACTTGACAGACTTAATTAAGGGGAGTAATTTGGGAAATAAGCTTTCGGAAGGGAATTTGGCAACTTTACAAAATGTCCTAGTAAAGCATAAAACGGTGTTTTCTAACGACCCTGGTACGACCCATAAGGTAGAGATGGATATCATTTTGACAGATGATAAGCCGATTCGTGCAAAACCCTATCGCATGTCCCCGCGGCAGTTAGAAATTATGCGGAAGGAGATTTCCAGGCTGTTAGAGTTAGGGGTGATAGAGGTGGGTCAGTCCGATTACGCATCGCCTATGATTCTTGTAGAGAGTCCGGGGAAAGACCCTAGGCCGTGCGTAGATTATAGGGCCCTCAATGCCAAAACCCAAGTGCAATTTTTCCCGTTACCGAATATTGAGGAGGTTGTTGAGGAAGTAAGCACTGCAGAATATATTTCAGTGATGGATCTGACGAAGGGGTATTTCCAAATCCCGTTAACGAAACGTGCGCAAAGGTATGCGGCGTTTGTAACCCCTTTCGGTGAGTTTATTCCAAAAAAAATGACGTTTGGCTTAGTGAATGCTCCATTTTATTTTTGTAAATTAATTAGTGAGGTGCTAGGGGATTTAGTAAGTTTTGTGAGACCGTACGTGGATGATTTGGCAGTGTTTTCATCCAGTTGGGAGCTCCATATCCGGCATCTGGACATTGTGTTACAACGTTTGGAGGAGGCAAATCTAAAAGTGAAACCGGCAAAGTGTTTATTCGCCCAGGACCATGTAAAATTTTTAGGGCATGAAGTGGGGTCAGGGAAGAGGTCGCTGAGTGATGCGAAAATCCAAACTATCCAAGAATTTCCCATTCCAAAGACAAAGACGCATGTAAGGTCATTTTTAGGTCTGACCGGATTTTACCATAAATATATAAAGGATTATGGGACAAAAGCTGCGCCTTTGACGGATTTGTTAAAAGAGAAAAATAAGAGGGAAAAAATTGAGTGGAGTCAGGAATGTGATCAGGCATTTAATGTACTAAAATTAGATCTAACTAAGGGATCGGTACTCTATGCTGCGGATTTTTCAAAAGAATTCATTGTTCAGACTGATGCAAGTCTTGTAGGGGCGGGTGTGGTCCTAGCTCAAAATTTCGGGAATAACGAGGAACATCCAATTGTTTATCTGAGCAAAAAATTCTCTAAGGCGGAGCGTAATTATAGTACCATTGAACGCGAATTAGCGGCAGTCATTTTTGGGGTGAAAAAACTAAATCATTATTTAGATGGGCAAAAATTTGTTCTTCAAACCGATCATAACCCTTTAGTTTATCTTAAAAAAATGATGGGCGCAAATTCACGTTTGACGAGATGGGCCTTATGTTTACAACAATACAACTTCACAGTCGAGCATAAGAGCGGAAAAAAGCATTTGAATGCAGATGCGTTAAGTCGCATGCATGAAGAATAGAAAGAAAAGAAAAAAAAAAAAACCTTGGTTTTAGGTAGTGTTTTTGGACTGTTTGTAAATATTTATTTTTTTTTTCTTTCATTTGTATTCCAAAAAAAATGTTTGAATGTATTGATTATGAATTATTCTTCTTTCTTTTTCATGAAATTTTATTGTGTAATTGTGAAATTTCAGTGTTTGACTTTTAAAATTTTGTTAGGTGTAGAACCTTTGATTGTCATCACGAAATGTTTAATTTTTTTATATAATGTGAAATGAGACCTTGGGATCTAGGAATTATGCAAGGTGTAAGGCTAGAAAATTTATTTTTTAAATTATTTTTAGTTCTATAAAGTTCAGGGGCTTGTTTCGGATTTTTTTTTTTTTTTTTTTTTTTTTTTTTTTGGGGGGGGGGGCTAGCTCAACTCTCTGATGTTGCATGTTTGATGATGGGAGGAGGCACCTGTGTCTTCTGGAGCCCACTTTACATTCTGAAGGCCGTAAAATGGTCTTTTAGGAGGGAGGAAGCTGTGCTGGAGTGAAGGTTACAAACATTCCAAGAGGTCAGGGGTCGTGTGACCACACTGAACGGAACCGTGGAGACCGTCTGAGCGACAGATGCTTTGTGTGAAAAAATTTTATATTTTCTAAAGAAGCGGTGACATCAATAGTTTTCGATTTCACGCATGGCTTTTGTTGCTACCGACATTTCTCTGAGTTTCGGGTAGACGACGATTGGTGGAAAATGATATCACAGGGAAAGTGATGTCACGATCAACGAATCAGTGCTTCGTGTGGGGTATCCCCCCCCCTCCGAAGTGTGCTCGGGGGGGAGAGACACTCAAATGAGCAGAGAGACTTGGTGCTTAAAACGTGTAGCATGTTTTTTTCTAGGATGCTCGGAGGCGAGCATTTTGTAATACTTTTTTATTTCTTTGTAGTACAACCTTTTTTTTTAAGTTTTACTGATTGTTAAGTTGAATAAAAATGGCAAAAATCATCACCACTGGACTCATGCCTTGCGTATTCCGTTCTTCGAGGTGTACTCCCAAAAATCACCACACTATTATTACATGCTTCTTAGCAGCAACAGTTTAAGAGCTTAGTGGATGAACATATGCGACAATTTCGTAAATTTCAGAAAAATCAACAGTAAAGAAGTAATAGGCTAAAAACCATGTACGTAACTGTTGTGACTGTGGTGGCGAGTAGCCGCGTATTGATGAAGATAATGATGAACTTCTATAAACATTTAATTAACATTTAGCACCATACATTACTTTATATACATATATACACATTTTAAAGAACATTTCGATGTATTTTGATAGTTGATAATATTGTTCGTGGAATTAGTCAAATCGATGTAAAAAGAATAGAGTAGAATAAGTTTTTATCGATGTTGCCAGATTCTTTTTTGGAAAGTACAAAACTCGGGAAAAATAGCAATAAGTAACCAAGAAGAATACAATAGTAACAATTTCCTGAGTCTATAATTCCGTTATTAGAAGACTTTAAAGTACCAGTAAATGTTTGATATTAAAAAAGAGACCATAATAAGTTCTTCAATCCAGAAATGGCTCTCTCTCTCTCTTTTTTTAATGTCATTTAACATGTTCATCAACTCAGCTCTTCAGTTGTTTACAGTCAATGAGTTTTATATACATACATATATATATATATATATATATATATAATAGATAACGTAATAAAATTTAATCTTAAAATTTAGCAATTAATAGAACTAAAACAATAACAGAACACTAAAATATAGAACTGAATTTAACATAGAGGAAAGAATGACACAAAAAGTTGCGATGATGAACCAATGAGTTACCATATTAACTTAAAATACTTACGACGACCTGAAGGATAATAAAAAAGGGACCATTAAACTTGTGAAAGAGAAAAAAGATAATAAACCACATAATCAATTGGATATAAATGATTAAAAGTAGAAATATACTTTTCAAGGGGCGCATATTTCATAAAGCAGAGAAAGCTGTAATGATTTCGTAAAACGATATTGCTAATCATAGCAATTTATATCATCTCACGCCCCGATCAATGCAGCAAAAAAACCATAATGAATGAGAAAAAAGTGAAAAATTCAATTAAAACAAAGGATAAATAAATAAATATTAATTAAAATCTTAAAGGAAACCACATTAATAACATGAAATAAGCAGAGTAACCACATGGAAAACAATTAACACAAACTGGAAAAAAGGGTGATGCCAAAACCTAAATTGAAGTTAAAATAATAGCTCAACAGATATCGATTAATCGAAAAAACTTCAGAACAATAACAATTACATTAAAGATAAAATACAAAGAGTAAATATTAAATGATAATGTTAAAATTAATACTAGTAGAGTTAAATTAAATCGTACCAAAAATATTAATAATTAAATCGTTTAAGATAAGGACTGAAGAATGAAGGTTAAGGACTACTAAGTACAAGCGCCATCTTTCGGTTAGCTATAATAACATTAAGTCAGTTATATAAGATGTATTGACTGAAAGATTAAGATAATTTAGAAGTATTAACAGCAAGATTAAGATAATTTTTAAGATTTTTATTTAAGATGTAATGACTGAAAGATTAATATAATTTAGAAGTATTAACAGTTATATAAGATGTATTGACTGAAAGATTAAGATAATTTAGAAGTATTAACAGCAAGATTAAGATAATTTTTAAGATTTTTATTTAAGATGTAATGACTGATAGATTAATATAATTTAGAAGTATTAACAGCAAGATTTAAATAATTTTTAAGATAAGATTTTATTTTTGTTATGCAAATAGATGGATTGTTCAAAGTTAACAAGGGATGCCTCAAATAGCCAGAAGCACAGTAAAAGTTAATGATAAAAGAGTTCAAAATACATAGTATCAACCAGAAAAAATAAAAAATTAATGATAAAAGAGTTCAAAATACATAGTATCAACCAGAAAAAATAAAAGAGTGAGTTCAAAATTCATAGAATCCACCAGAAAAAATAATAATGTAACTTACAGCAAATATATATATATATATATATACACACATACAGGTTTGGAACAGTAAAAAAAAGAGAGAGAGAGAGAGAGTTTGAAATATATTGTAGGTATATGTTCATGATTATGTTTTTAAATATAACACACTGGCTTTCAAAAGTAACAGTTTGTTTTCTCATTTTCTTTTGAATATAATTTTGAAACAAATGGACTTATGAATATAAAATTTGGATGGCATATTATATTCTTTATCAAACCATTAATCAAATTTTATATAATTTTAACATAAGTAATAATTTCTAAACTAATATAACTCCAATTTTTTTTTTCCAAAAGTAAACATTGGAAGAAGAAGTGAAAAATTAAAACAGTTCTAGCAAAGAAAACTAAACGAGAAAGGCTACCAAAGGTGCATTACAGACAGGTGAAGGTACACATGACTACAAATGTTAAAATTAAAAATCAGATTTTTCTTACTGTATCGCATTTTCCTCCATAAGGGACTTTTTGGAAAAATATAATTATTAATCTGTAAACTTTGAATATCGTCAAAATAATAAAAATGTCAATAAATAATTTTAAAACGAACATTACATCCAATTTTCATGTTCGTATGGATATATATATATATATATATATACATATTTAAGTTATTCACATACGAAAAAAAAAAAGAAGAAACAGACAGAAAAGTGAATCTAGGAAGAAAAGTCTGGTTTTAATGCATAATACGTTTGGATGCACGTGCATCTTCACCTATCTGTAATGCATCCTTTAGCACCATTTCTAATTTTTTATTTAATATTTATTTATTTTTAAATTAAATTTAAAAACAAAATTCTTCCAAAGCTTAATTTTAAGAAAATTTAAATCAATACTTGTTCAAAAATTATTACTTGTGCTAAATTCGATTGATGATTTGATAACGAACACGCCATCCAAATTTTGTATTCATATGTTCAATTGCTTTAAAATTATGCGTAAAAGAAGAAAACAGGTTGTACCTTAGCGTTTGGAGGTCAGAGTAATACTGGAAAATAAGTCAATGATTACATATTACAAAATATAATACGTCAGTATTTTTTAATTCCTCCCCCCCTCCCCCTCATCATTTTTAGACTAGAAAATGTACGAAGAAGTTAATTTCTAAGTCGAAATCGAAAAGCTTAAAAAATATATTTTTAAAATTTTACTATGAATCCAAAGAATGGAATAAAATTATAGGTTACTTTTAACCTTGTCTGGACAGGAAATAAACGGGAAAATTGAGAGGGTAGTCATATTCTGTTACATATTATATAAATTTTTTGTATTTCTCAAGTCAAACTCATAAAGATATTGAACTAAGCTTACTCTGAGAATGGGATATAAAAAGCCCGTCATTCTATCAATTACTAAAAGCACAGGCTTCAGAGTTCGATATTTATGACTAGAAAGCATTTTAAAATTGAAGCCCAGATTTTTTTAACCCTTGACGCGGCAACGTTACAAAATCAACCAATTTCATTCAAAGAGGATTAACGGACGGGCACAATCACATATTTATATACAAATTTTATGATGTGGGTTAATAAGGATAAGAGCAGTTGATATAACTTTAATAAGGAATAAGTTCAAACTTGCTCATTTCAGTTCATTTTAGTATTTGTATTCCCTAATAATTTCTTTGTAATAACGAATGGTCTAACTGGGATACTGCATTTTCCGATTAAATTTGCAAATCGATTTTTGTTTCCGGCCACACAAACAGTTTTCCCACAAGAAAAGAATAGCAACTTAACCTTGGAGGGACAACTCCTTAATTAGAATATTACTGGGTGGGGTGCGTGCGTTACCAACGGCAACATTTAAAATACAGCGTGTGTAAATACATTTACGAGGAAAGGGCTGGTACTTCACAAACACATAATTGAATATCGTATTTGGACGAAAATAGACATAAATTTATGTCATAATATATTAATTCACAGATTTTAAGATTATAGAACCTAGATTAATACTGAGCTAATAAAGGTTTAAATTATATATTTATTGTGAAATGCGAAATAAAACTTGTTGGATATTCTCTGAGTAGTTTTTATCCATTCAATAAACACGTCATTTATTATTTCTCATGAATGCTAGAATCAATAAATATTACGATTTCCTTTTCAGCTATTAAGTAGTAATACCTATAATTTAAATCCTCTTGTATTTGCAAGATCCAACTTGAAAATCATTGAATTTGCACGTGAACTCAGAAACACTTAAAAGAAAATGCGCCATTTTCTGCTCCTTTGAAGATTAGAAACTGTTATAAAACATCCGAAAATTGTGATTATATCTTTCACCCCCCCCCCCCCCCCCAAGTAGTAAGTAGAAGCTTCTGTATTAAAACTAATCATCGATAATTTTGTAAAATTACTACAGACAAGTTCTGTAGGAGAAACTTAAGATTTTAATTTTGAGCTTGCAAGAGAGATTATATATATATATATATATATATATATATAATAGGACGAAAAAACGAAAAACATTATAGCAGAACATTGAAAATACTGATTTATAAAGCAGCGTTCTGAAATTTAATTAAATAGCGCCTAAGGTGAAGAAGTTCACCGATACCTCAACAGAAAGAAAGAGTTTGAAATAAAATGTAGTACATGATGAGTATTTTTCACTGTTTCACAGGAGCAATTTTCACACTTTAGTTTTCTTTATTTAGAGTCAAGATAAGAATCCGATTCATAAAAATAAAACTGTGTCACAATGACATGGATATGATCATTCAATCATTTAACAGCTAACTGGAAAAAATGAAGAAACTTCTAAATTCAAGACCCTATTCCGGACCATACATATTTTAATAATTTATTTTTTCTTCTTTTTTTTTTTTTTTTTCGAAACTTTACAAGCAAGACAAGCAATGACTGATTGCACATAGTCATTAAAAAAATTAAATTAACGATGCAAGTGCTGCCACATCTAACGACAAGCATAGAAAAAAAAAAAAAAACTTTGCAAGAAATATTGAAAAGGTTGTAATAAGAAATACAAATTGCTATCAATGACATCAACGATTCGCCAGATGTAGGAGAATAATTTATTCTACACAAGACAGAATTAAGGGTGAGTTTAGAGTTTAATTTAAAAAATGACTGATTGAATAAGTAACAAGTTTAGACCAATAAATCTTAAAAATCTACAATGCTATTCTCAAGAAGCTCACAGTGGTGCATAGATTGTCTACACTGGGGACCTAGGCCTGAGTATTGTCCTCCGTGGGGGTTCTTTTTAGGAGTCCTAACCCATATTCAGGCGAGTTTCGAAGAAAAACTCGGAACGGTTAGGAACCGGAACGGAACGGAAACACCGAACAGTTAGCTCGACAAGCGCGACCTGAGATCGAACCTCGAACTTCCTGTCGACTAGCTTCGAGAGCAGAACCTCTTGGCCATTAGTAGAGCCATGAAGATCGCAGAAAAGAACTTTTAAAAAATCTGCCGTTTTAAAAATTAACATTTTTGATTATTCAAAATTTTATAATCATTATAAGTACTTTATAATCATTATAAGTACTGTCATCTGTGTAACATTATATGTTACACAGATGAACTCAGCTGTATTTGAAATGTCACTAAAAATACCATGCGCAATTTTGCTGAGAGAAGTGCATAAAGTTTATGGCAAAATATAAATACATTTTAATTTTAACCCAATCGCGGCATCCATTGTGTCACCACGATTGATAATAATCTTATCAGTTTTTAAAAATTTGATTGCAAATCACTTAATGCGAGAAATTAATTATTCAAATTGAATTATAAAATTTATTCTCCATGTATACTGACTTATTCTACAGCTTAAAAATAAAGGTCGTATAACATAGATTAGGTCCTCTTTTTTAACTTCCATTACTGGACAACCGAAGGTAATGAAAGTATGTATTCGGACAAAAATTTCGATGTCGAGTTTTCACTTGATTTATATGTTTTAAGGTCTCCTGAGCCCCAAAGTGGTTTTTGGCAATTGGTCAGTGTGTATGTACATATGTGTGTGGGGAATCTTCTGACTATTACATCTGAAAACTATAAAGATAGAATGACAAAACTTTACAATTATGGCAGGTTTAGTATACAGATGATTCTTTTTTTCAACTTTTGGTGAAAACTGAAAGCTGGAAGTGAGACTATGAAAATCAGAAAAGTATGTAGGTTCAAATCCCAAAAACGGCTCTAACAATTTTCTTCAAAGTTGCTATATAAACACCCTTTTGGTGTCCTTTCGTTTCTATTAGTTGGTTAATTCAGAAAAATTGAGAGACGATAGGTCAATTTTAGGTCACGCAAGTGCGTTTCTTAAATTAAAATAAAAGGCTCAACGGACTACTTTTTTTTTTTTTAACTCTCCATATTAATTCTCTTATAGATGTCCTTTCGTACGTGATTATTAGCTTCCGACAAGCAGATGAGTTTGTCAAGTTTTGGTGAAAATCAGCTGTGAGACCGACAGTCTTTATCTCAAAAACAGCTCTAACGATTTTCCTCAAATTTGCTACATAAATCCCTATTTAGGTGTCTTTTATCATGTATAGTCAAACCTCGTTAACGTGAATCTCAAGGGGGATAAAAAATTTGTTAATGTTATCAGTAGTTCATGCTATCAGTAATTCAGAAACTAATTTTCCTTTTGACGGAGATTGTGAAAGCAGTTCATGTTAAAAGCAATTCACGTTAAGAGTGTTCACGTTAACGAGGTTCGACTGTATTACTTCGTTACTACAGGAAAAGTGACAAGTGTTTTGATTAGGGTGGTCAGTTATATGTCTCGGATATGTGTGTTTCAAAAAATCTCTCTAACGATTTTTCTAATTTTTAAACTCGCTATGTAAACTCTCCTTTGAATGTCTTCACAACGTACATAAGTTTGCTCTTATAAGAAAATTTTTAGGTGTCTAATATTTTTAAACCAATTTTATGTATTCTAACCACACTATTTCTAAAAGCGGATATGTATAGTATTGGGTAATGGAAGTCGTATGACTGTTACACACCAGATTTTTTTTTCTTTTTTTCTTTAAATTACGTTTATGAAGTAAATGACATTTTTTGTGTACTACTCTTAATTTTAGAAGCTGTAACTACGATCAACTTATATATATATATATATATATATATATATATATATATATATATATATATATATATAAATATAATCCATTTGATAATAAAAGAAAAGAATGAAAATGAAGAATAGTTAGTCAAATAAATCACCACAGAAATATACACAGGCCAAATAAAGTAACTATCTTATAGTTATCTTAATTTTGTTAAGATTAATAATATTACTAACTTTAATTTATTAGACTACAATACATGTAGAAACTAGTTGGCATAGGTGGACTCTGCTCAATTCCCAAACATATATATGTTCTCATATATTTCTAGTGCGAGACACATTATAATCATGTTAAGAGAAATGAATTTGACCAAACGCTTGACACAGTGACAGAAAGAAATTCCCGCCTTATAGGCTATCCACCGTTCGCTTCAACATATTTATCTTATTCTAACATATTAATTTATTTTATTAGGGTGAATTTCGTAGTTTAGTTTTCAAGCTACTATTTCCAATGCAACAAGCCTCAAAATTCCTATTTATATGAAATATTTTCAATTTTGCTATGTTGATAGAGTCTTAAATTACGAATAACTTGCGAAATTTTCCTATTAGAATATTTGTAGTCAATCATGTTCAAACAAGTATCATAAATGCTATTTTGAAGTTGTCTGATATATTTATAATCCTCAAAGTGGACGTTTATGCTCAATTTTGCCCTATTCTGCCATGTTATGTAAATAGTAAATTCCAAAAAACATACGAATTTTTTAAAATGGAAAATTTATAGTTATAATATTCATGCCAATATCCTAAATAATATTTCAAAAGTGGTCTGACATCTTTACGATGAAAATAACCCTCAAGATTCACGTTTATGTGAAATTTTGCCCATTCTGCCATGTTAAGAAATTCGTAAATTTTCAATAACTTACGAAATTTTTATATTGTAAAATTCATAGTGAATAATATTCATGCTTGTATCCTAAATAATATTTCAAAAGTGGTCTGAAATCTTTACGATGAAAATACCCCTCAAAATTGACGTTTATGTGAAATTTTGTCCTATTCTGCCATGTTAAGAAATTCGTAAATTCCCAATAACTTGCGAAATTTAGAAAGTTGCATGTTTATAGTTAATGATGTTCCTTGATATTTTAAAACACGTCTGACATTTTTTTACGGTAAAAGGTTTCTATTTAATGCACGTTTAAGTGCAATTTTGCCCTATTCTCCCATGTTAAGAAAATCGTAAATTTCTAATAACTTACGAAGTTTTTTAATTCGAATATTGCAAATGAATGAGATTCTTGCCAGTGTCGAAAGTAATACTTTAAAACTAATTTGACTTCTCTGCGACTATTTGTTCTTGAGATATCGCGCACATAGACTAACACACTAACGGACTAACAAACTAACGGACACCATACAAATTTTGTCATTTTCGGATTCCTCACACCTGAAAACGTGTAACGAGGTCGAAAATTTTCACAATTATCTAAGTTTCCCATACCTATAATGTGATAGGGAACTAATATAAAATAGGACCGTGTATTTTGATGCTGAAGAAAAGAAGGATTACTTTAGGATAGTATTATAAATGGAAGATATAGAACAATTTTTAATGAAAAGAACTTATTTATTTTGAGATGAGCAAAAGAATTTCGGACCAAAGCAAAATAAGATAGAATTTAAAATGAAAAGCTCAAAATGATATAAGACGTTTTCAAGTGCTATCCTCATAGCATTGAGCAAAGAAATGTAGGTTTTCTGTATATATATACACATATATATACCTTAACTCTTTATGCACATGACTGTACTACGAAAAATTCTAACTGTACCATTTTAATACTTGAAAAAATAATTTTCAAGATAGCTTAAAAGCGCCAGTTGAGTACACATATTTGTGTTCTGGTAATGGACACTTTTGTATTCTTTCAGAAAAGGCGAAATAAAATGCGACCTATTAAAAAGGTATATTTAATTAATAAAGGGTATTTTCTGCTTCATTAATACGTTAAGGGCGTGCATCCGGAAATGAAGATTTCTTTTCAACATGGCCGCCCAGGTTCTAAGAAAAAATTGGGGTTGGCCTAACTTTAAAAACTGACAGCCGAGAGCTCCAATCAGTGAATAGTAGAATTCCCCTATTAGTTGAAAAATTATCTTCTTGACTACCTTAATTATTTTGACACTTCCTCTCCTAGCTGTGGGGTGACAAAGGTGATAAGAGACAGTTTCGCACCTGTATTCAATTATCTACAAGAACGCCGCTAAAAAAATATACAAACTATCGCATCGCTCAGTGAAATATTTTGTGAAACGTAAATCACTAAAATAAATAGATTTAAGATTTAAATTCTAATGTCAAGAAATTTAATCTTATTAAATGAATAAATGAAAATTCTTTACACAAAATGTTTCGGAACAGAAGAAAATATTTTTTTAATTATAAATACACGCATAAAATATATGAATATTATAAGAAAATGTTTATTGAATTATTTATACTACATATATAGTTTCAGACAGTACATAAAATAGCTCTCTCTCTTGTCGAAAGATTCAAACCCACAGTAGTGTGTTTTAAAAAATAGTGTTTTTTTTTTTTTTTTTTTTTTTTTTTAAGTTTTAATAGGAAATATGTTTACTCAAAAGTTTTTTTTTAAATTCTAACTATTTACTTTCTTTCACGTATACACAGGGGGTAAAGAAAGTATTGTTTTTGGGTCAAATTTTCGAAATTGAGTTTTTTTTTTTTCTTTATTATATAATTATACGTTTTGAAATCCTCTGAATTGGAAAATGTTTTTAGCGGTTGGTTTGTGTGTGTATCTGTCTGTTATCAGCATATATCAAGAACAAATAATAGCAGAAAGTCCAAACTTGGTATTTTAAATGGGTTTCATATAAATATGCTACACTAAATTTTTTCCTTGAGACAAAGCAAATGGTTCACGTACAGGAATATCCAAGAGAATTCAAATACATGATGGTTATGGGGTTCAAAGTTCAAATAAATTATGTTCTGATAAGTACAATTTAACATCAATAGGCTGATTAAACAAAAGTGAGTAACAATTTTTTTTAAATGCATAAAAGCATGTTTTGTGTAGATTGTGGTATGGAAATCATTCATCATTCGTTTACAGAGCTCCAAAGTATTTGGATATATTGAGGCTATACTTGGAAATTGCTAGAATTATAACTAATTTTGTGTTAGAAGTTTTTCAAGTAAGAATAAATTTAAATACACAACATTGTTTATCGACAATATGCAGAGCTACCCAAAATTAAGCTAAACGCTCTTTTGTATTGAATGTAATTGATGGAAGTGCTTTGCTATATTTTATTATGCCGACGAACACTTGCTCACGAAGCAAAATTAAATTTTCATATCCATACTGTATGTAAACGAATTACTTTTAGTAGTTTTATTCTCAACTCTAGTTTTTTTTTTTTTTTTTTTTTTTTTTTCATATCACATTTTGAGGTTCCCTGATTATAAAAGTCCATTATTTAGCGGTTGATCTGTATATATATCTGTTATCAGAATAACATAAAAACAGATAACTGCAGGAAATTCAAAAGTGGTATTTTAAAGTTCGTATTAGGTTGCCACTTAAAATTTTGAGCAAGGTTGTCAAATTTGAAGTCAAATTAGTAACAGCCTTGATTATTATTCATTTGCTTATTTTTACAATTATGCATTATAAATAAGTGGGTTTGATGGAGGAGGGGAGTATCCCTCTTACAAAGAAATACATGTGAAATAAAACTGTTCCATATGTTCTAAAAATGTTCCGCAATTTTAGATTTTTTTAAGTACATTATTTTTATTATCTTATGCTATTGATCTTAAAACTTAATATGCAATATATATATATATATAATGAAAACCTTTTTAAAATTTTTCAGTAAATATTCAATATAATTTTCTTTCATTATTTTATTACAATATGACATTTTCCTGTTCCTCCCTTAAAATTTTAGTCTTGAGTCTAAACAGTTTTAAGATTTAATTAAGTAGAATTACAGTTCAAGGAAAAATTTTATTTATTTATTTATTTATTTTTGGGTCTAATTTTAATGTAATTTTCGAATTTTGATAGAATATAATCCGACACACGCAGAGCTGCAAATACTTTAATTAAGAAAACGTTAAAAATTAAAAAGTCGTTCATTTCCTGATATTTTAACTGTGGATCTATGATAAATAACACACGTGAAGTTGGAATATTTACAAGGCTTTTAGTTTAGAACCTCATCCCCCACCGCCCTTATTATTTCCCAAAATAATTTACATCTCTGCAGAAAGGAAAAGCAATAAATTATAAAACAATTAGGATAACAAAATTAATAATTTCAATAATTTTCTACTTGCAACTTTAAGTAAAATCAATCCTATGCAGAGGTCCCCTCCTAGGTGATTCTAAACTGCCCTGTTTTCTGCAATTCTAAATTCTGCTCTTCCAAACTTCACAATTTCATCGCTCCAACGGCACTATTATATATTTCCTAACCCATAGTTTAATTTTTCATTCCTTTATTTAATTATTTTTAACAAATTATTATTATTTTAAAGTTATGTCCAGACATTACAATTTACAATTTTTTAAAGTCATAAAATTAGTTTAAAAAAAAAAAAAATCTTTATGATATTAAAGAAAAAACTTCAAATCAGACTCTTTCTACCGTCTATGTCTCTATGATGGGTTGGTTTGTCTGCTGTTTGACACTGATATAACAAACAAAATCAAATTTGTCAAATCAAATCAAAAATATTTTATCAATTTCACCCACGATAGCTAATTCTTTTAGCACAAAAATGCTGGAAAATCTTTCTTTATCTATGCATATTTTTAATTTATTTTAGTAACTTCCTTTTATATAAAAATCAGCCTCTGACTCTTTTTACAATATATATAAATGCCATAGTAATGGGGAAAATGTTTTATAAATTATGAATGATGCATGGGTTCTGAAACAGATTTTTTTTTGTTCAATCTGTCTCTCTTCCCCCCCCCCCCTTCCCCTCGTAAAAACAAAAATTTTTTGCTATTGTTCGTATTTAGAAGTATTTTACAAGAAACAATTAAGAAAAGTGCCCTTTCTTCCGGTATCTTTTTTTCCGCGATCCGGAAAAAAAGGCACTTTTCTTAATTTGCGAATCGAAAAAGTGCCCCCCCTTTTTTTTCCCAGGTGCCCCTTTTTCCGGGATCCGCATAAACTTGCACCCATTTGGCGCAACTTTCGTGATTACGATTTATACATACGACATAACAGCATACTGCGAATATCCCATTCGAAGCACAGTATAAATATACAAAGAAAAAATTCGCTTATTCGATTTTCATTGAATTACTAATTTAATTAACACATTTTCTTGAATAGCAACCCTACCACTAACCAAAAGATTTTACTCTCTAAGCTATGAGAAGCGTTTGGTTCGATTCAAGGCAGCACTCGTCAGCCTAGCACTAGGAGTTTTCCATCGTTTTCTCCAAAATACACGTTAATATGGATTAGGACCCCTTAAAAAGATTCTCACAGAATCCATTCCACCTAGACTTTTTCTAAATTTAATAATAATAATAATAATAATGAATACGAATTATAATAGCTTTAATTATAATAGCTTTAATTTTACAGCAAATGCAATACAGGTTTCAGATTCTCTGTTTTAGGTTGGGACGTCATTATTACAACACTATACTATAATAAAAAATTTAATAAAAATTAATATCCATAATTTGAAATGGACACAAAATGAAAAATAAGATAATTATTTCGTTAGAATTTTATGCTTTTGTATTGTTATTATTATTATTTTGCCGGAGATTTGCGTTATTTATATCATTTTTAATAGAAAACGTGCCATAGCTACCTTGAATAACATATATCAGTTTCAAAGCATTCTACAAAAAAAATAAAAATAAAAATAAAAATAAATAAATAAATATATAAATAAATAAATAAAATAAAATAAAATAAAATAAATAAATAAATAAATAAAAATAACGGAATGTTGAAAAAAAAGAAAAAAAAAATAACCTGGTGTGTCACTCACACGACTTTCTCTTACCCTGAACTTTAATACTATAAATACAGGTTAGAGATTAAGAGGTAAGATAACGATGTTATGTAAACCTATGTTAAAAAATTCAAATTAGGCTTCGGAAGAGTTTTGTATGATAATTAATTCTGTGTGAGGGGGGCTATGGCGCCCCTCAACCCCCCGTTTCATTAACGCACCTACTTTTATATAGAATTTAATTCGGTTATTAAAAAATAATTTATTAAAATTATTATTTAAAAAAATTATCTTTTATAATAAATAATGCAGACGATTTCCATATTAGAGAAGTAGTATGACACTAAATATACAAAAAAAAGTCCATTTTATTCTTAATATATATATATATATAAAACGATTTTTTTTTCTAAGTTTTTTTTTTCGTTAAAGTGAAAAAAATCGATAACTTTGTTTTAAATTATCGCAAAACGATAGTTCAACCATTCGTTTTAAAGGTATTGGCGAGCTCTTTTGAAAGATACCCATCATGAAAATCTACTCCCCTCGAGGGTGGACTTCCCTCCCAGGGGGGGAGGCGAGGCTTCTACATACACAAAAAAATTTTCCCAGTTGACTATCTCTATTACAAAATATATATATTCGTTTCATTTAGTTTAGTGCAGTCTATACACGTTAAACTCTACTTACCTGCAATTTCCCCCATAGACGTAATGTATTAGAATTCTCTTGATTGTCCCTGTACACGAACCATTTGCTTGATCTTAACGAAAAGCTTACTGTAGCATCCCTATATGATACACATTTAGAATACCAAGTTTGAACTTTCTGCCATATTTTGTTTTTGAGATATGCTGATAACAGACAGACACACACACAGACACACAGACCATTTGCTAAAAACATGATTTTCGTGTTCAGGGGACCTCAAAACGTGTAAATATAACAAAATCTCGCGTTCGAAAATTTGAACCAAAAACAATACTTTCTTTTCCTTATGGGTAAGACAAAGTAAAAAAGAGGAGAAGCATTGAAAGTTACAAATACTTCAATTACAAATAATAATAATAATAATAATAAATAATAATGACGTTAATTTTTAATATTCTTATTTTTGAACATAATAAGAAACAGTTCTAAGTTACGGTTTAATATTAACAAGACCTAAATCACAATCCCTATCATACTAAAATACTTTGTATGCGCGCGGCAATAGAACAGACTTTTTCAAACTCTAAAACCTAAAAATACTTTAATTGAAAAAAATATCAGCAAAAAAATTGAAATTTAAGAGATAAAATAGTATATTGATTTCAAAATATTTATATTCATAATCTAAATATTTTGTATCGTGGCTGAAATTTGGAATTTTCTTTGAAAAAGGAAAACATAGAATAAAGTTTTATATTCAACTGTAATATTCAAAAGGAAAGAATTTTGTTTATAAATTTTATCCTTCATATATATATTGCCCTTCGCACAGATACATTCATTAGTATGATAGATAGTCCCTAATTAGACGAAAAATAAACAGATGAAAAAATTGCCACAACACACAAAAGCCAACTTGGTCAGTATTATATATATATTTGATTTACATGTGGCCAGCACCTTTCACGAATTCCAATTTTCATTATGGTTAAGTTATTTTATCAGCCAATTTCCTTTTATCTTTCTTTCTTTCTTTTTTTTTTTTTTTTTTTATGCAAGATTGAAACTAGTGTTGTATATTGCTGAAAAGCTATACAATATTCGAAATCTTGCATTAATTGTTGACAGTACTGCTAGTTTCCTGATGAGATCGGTACTGGATTTCAGCATTTTTAACTCTATTTTTCCTTCATGCATTCCTTTTTATTTCAATAGTCATTTTGGTTAATTTCTTTCAATTCTTATCTTGTGTTGCATAAATTTACTGGACTAATGGATTAAGACAACTAAATCATAGTTTAGGTTTAAGTGATATACGTCATTTCTCTTCTGCGTAAGTACTTTAACATGTTTTTACTATTCAGTGAAATTTACTTAAATGGTAATTGTGACAATAAATTTATACGTAATACATCTAATTATTAAATTCATTGTTGGTATTTTCATCTTTCTCTCATTTGCTGAGTATTGTAAAGGAATTAAATAATTTAATATATATATATATATATATATATATATATATATATATGCGCACATTTTAAACTACAAGTATGAATATTGGCAAAAGCATTTGTTAATTACTCTCTGTACATTTATTTTTATTAAGATATCAAACATAAACAAAATAAAACTGCTGTACAAATAGGAAAAAGAATTCAAAGCTATACACAAATAAACTTTTATTGACAAAAACAACATTACAAAATATCAGACAAATTTAGTAATTTTAATTTGATTGGTTAATCAATTATTATTTCTGATTTCTATGTGCCTTATCTCATTTGTCTATTATTCAATCAGATAATATGCTTAATTACATCAGGCATACAAAAATGAAGTTTACAAAATTTGATTTGATGATTTCAGCTGACCTTTATGTTTTTTGATGTGCTGAAACCGAAAATACAGCCCATTTTTCTCTATCACGTATAGATTTTTGTCAATACAGGGTGTTTACCGACACGATTTCTTATATATACCATCATAACAATCGGTTTGTTGGTTGGTTGATATGGTTTTAAGTTGCACTAGGGCTTCACAATTTCAACAATAGGCCTACTTGATTAATTAATCATGGAGAAATACTATAAAATTTATTATATAATTATATTGGTGGAAGAGTAATGGAAGAAATTGTACCCTGTTTTGACAAAAATGTATACGTGATAGAGACAAACTGGCTTCACTTTCGGTTTCAGAAAACCAAAAAACATAAATATCAGCCAAAATTATAAAGTCAAAATTTTACATGTCGGCCTGTGTTATCTCCTGTGGATAATTTTAAGTTTAACATCAAATGAGTTTTCAGATACATTTTTCGATGCTGTAACATATTTTATATTGGTATTTGACAAATGAATTTATCGTTTTCTTGCTTTCAGTTGTATTTCTTTCATTATTTACATATACCATATATACATAAATTTTCACACACAAATAAATATATGATGTAAAATAAGGGCATGACAAGGTACTATAAAAACTGAAAAATAAATAAATAAATAAAAATAAATTGGAAATTAAAAGCCAAATTACATTTTCTGCATTAAATTTGTTGCATTCATTTTCTTATTTAATCAAATAAATTATCACATTTTTCTAATTAAAAAATCAATAACAATGAACGTATTTGCATTTGCAAAACAAAGATATAAAAGGGTAGTATTTAAACTGAGGAAAGTAAAATAAACAAGAACCGAAAACTGAAAACTATGTACACTCTAGGAACAAAATAAAAACGTTCTCTATAATAATAGCCATATTTTTTCAGCGGTTACGCTGAGAACTAACATTATAGCTGCACTAAAACATCGAAATAAATACAGTAAAATTTTACCCATGGCCTTCAAAAAACAAAAAGGTTAATTTGACAGAAAACAAATACCATCACTTTTGCAACATTGTATTGAGAAAATAGAAAGCAAACCTTTATCCATAATTAGAATTAAATAATAAGAAAAGTAAATTAAGAATTTATTTCATGGTTTAGTTTAAATTAACGGAATTTACTTTTTTTTTTTTTTTTTTTCAGGAACAGCTTTAGTATAAGATCGCCTTGACGAATTCGGCTAGTCACGCATAATCATTATAAATAAATCACATAATATCGCAAAAAATTAATAAAACGAAAACAATCATCACGTAATTTTTTCTAAACTGCTCGAAACAGCTTATCTTTTACTTCATTAATGATCATTTGAAACATATTTTATAAAGAAAACTAACTTTTTTCTTCTTTTTTTAATGAATACATTATTGTTATTGTTATTATTACTATTATTTATAAAACATTTGTTATCTTACAAACTGTTCGTCAGTCATAACCTACTTTATTTTCGCGGCAGACATTTTAGTTTATGTGAGCACTGAAAATATAAATTGATTTTTAAATGGCGTAAAATTAGTGAAATAAAAACAATAGTCATATAAATTATTTATTTCCAACGTATCTAAGTCATGATTAAAAAACAAAAACATATTAAATAAAATAAATGAATAATAATATAATACGCCAAAACATCGGCAAAAAAAAAAAAAATCAAAAGTACGGCCTATGAAAGCTCCTATCTGTTGATGTGAGATTTCATAGCAGCTTCAAGCTTTTTGAAGTGAAAAATTCTTTAGGCGCATTGAGCACTTTTTGGGTGAGCAAAAATCATGGAACTCGCGTCATCGTCAGCGAACACTTTGAAATTCTGCTGGCGTTCGTTGCCGTTGTTACCATGACAACCCAGTCACAGAGAGTTTGGTCGGGAAGAAACATATTTTTTTCCAATTGACATCACGTGGTTTTTCTACTAGGAATAAAAGAGATGCATGATAAGCATAATAAGCATGAGAAAGTATATATAAAATGGGTTTATGTAACGATTTTCAAGAAAATCGTTAGAGCCGTTTTTGAGATACCGGCTTTTACCAAAACTTGGCATATTCATTTGTTGAGTGGAAAACAATTACATACAAAAGGATATTTAAAAAAGGTTTAAGATTGAAAGTTTGAATAAAATCCGTACAGCTGTTTTGAAAGGAACGCACTTGCAGTACCTGAAATTTACCTATTTATACAGGACGCCTATCAATTTTTCGGAACTAACCAACTATATTATTCGAAAGGGAGTGCTTATACATTAATTTTTAAAAAAGTCGTTAGAGCCGTTTTTGAGATACGGACTTATGGTCGCACTTCCGGTTTCGGATGTTCTACTTCCAGTTTTCCCATTTTCACCAAAATTTGAAAATTTAATCTGTGCACCAGACCTATCTCAATTCTGAAGTTTCTTTGTTCTATCTGTATTAGTTTCCGAGATATAACAGCTAGAAAATTCCTCACACACATATACACATATACACGCACACTGACCAATTGACAAAAACCACTTTTTTGGACACAGGAGACCTTAAAACATGTAATTGAGGTGAAATCTCGATATCGAAATTTTTGACCGAATACAATACTTCCATTACCTACGGTTGTCGGGTAATGGAAGTAAAAATCGAGTAGGTTTTATCCTTTGTTATTTTAAGAAGTAGATAGAAAATTAAAACTTCAAGCTTTAGGCACGGAAAATTGAAGGAGATTTTCCCAAATTAAAGTAATAATAATAATAATAATAATAATAATAATAATAAACTTTTTACTTTCATTATCCGACTACCGTAGGTAATGAAAGTATTGTATTCGGTTCAAAAATTTCATGTGGAGTTTTAACTGGTCTCCTGAGTCCAAAAAAGCAGTTTTTGGCAATTGGTCAGTGTGTGTGTGCATGTATGGGGTGAATCTTTTGACTGTCATATCTGTGAAACCAATAAAGGTAGAACAATGAAACTTCAGAATTGAGTTAGGTCTGATGTGCCGATGAATTTTAACTTTTGGTTAAAATTTGGAAAGCCGGAAGGGAGATATATGAAGCCGGAAGTAGGACCCTAAGTCCGTATCGCAAAAACGACTCTAACGATTTTCTTCAAAGCTGCTATATAAACACCATATAAGATTTCCTTTCGTATGTCATAGTTGGTTAGTTCATGAAAATGAATTTGAGGTCTCGCAAGTGCATTTCTTTAAAAACGGCTGTAGGAATTTTTGTGCAAACTCGCCATAATAAATCTCTTTTAGATACCCTTTCGTATGTAACTGTTGTCAATAATTGAGTTTAAAAAACTTTGGTGGATGTCGATGTCTCAAAAACGGTTCTTACGATTTTCTTGAAAATTGCTACATAAATATCATTTTAGATATCCTTTCGCATATATTACGTGGCTATTACAGGAAAATTGGCAATCATCCTCATTAGGTAGGTCAGTTTTAGATCTCGGAAATCAGTACTTTTTAAAAGCGGCTCTACCTTTTTTTTTTTTTTTTTTTTTTTAACTTGGTATGTAAATTCTGTTTGTATAACTTTACACATGTATCAGTTTTCTTTCGCTGGAAAATTGTTAAGTGTCTAATTTGTTAGGCTAATTTTACGTTTTTTGACCTTACATTATGTCAAAAAAGTGCATATAATAAATGTAATAGTAGGTAATGGGCTTTTTTTTTTTTTTTTTTTTTTTTCACCAGATGTTTTCGAAATGGTAAAATTATCTAACTGTACATTAAAAATATATAGAAAGCATTATATACCGTCCCAAATTAACTAAAAGATTATTAGTAAAAAGTATAGGCATTAGAAAAAGTAGGTATCCTAGAATTTTTTTTTTTTTTTTTTTTTTTTTTTTAAATAAGAGAGAGAGAGAAAGAGAGAGAGAGAGAGACAGATAAGAAGAACAATTACACGAAAAAAATCATCTCTAAATAGAAACAAAAATTTAAAAGTTGCCAATGGGGTCGTATGCTAAAGATGTAACACAAAATGGTCTAGATATTACGATTATTTTTTTTTCTATTCTAAATATATATATCTATATATAAATATATACTTACTGATTTTTAGAACAATATTTCGTAATAAAAAGTTTTAAATAGTACTTATATATTTCAATTAGACAATAAATATGAAGATTTCTTGAATTTCATTTTTCTACTTTTGGTTTATGTTATGCACTAGTAATATCAGTGAAAGATAAAGCGGCGAATAGACGTGCAGAGTGCCGCAGGGGTAAATAAGTGAAGCGAGTAAGGGGCAGAGCACCCTAGTAATAATAATAATAAAAAAAAAATCTAACGATTGCTCTGCTTAGGAAAAGCTATCACCAAATTGGGAAAAATTTCACAATCAAATCGTAACGGTACATATATATATGTTTGTATGTATTATCATTACTATTATTATTATTTTATTTTTATTTTTCGCGTGTAAATGAATTTATGCCAAGGACAAAATAAATTAATTAAATTAATTAATAAACTCATAAGTTCATTTATTTATTTATTATTATTATTTATTTATTTATTTTTATATTTTTAATTAAATATTTAATAATTCTAAAACTATTACAGGGATTTTATTTAATGTCTTTTAATTAATTGAAATAATTTTATTTAAATGCTCAATTCTGAGTCCTTGAGTTATTTCGCATCTTTTTGCGTTCAGATTACGTAAAGAGGTAGTCGGAGACACAAACTTTTTTTTTTTTTTTTTTTTTTTTTTTTTTTTAATATTAGATTTTTAAGCAAAGAGTTCTTTCTCTCTCTCTTTTTTTTTTTCTTTAATGCATTTGGACTCTGAAAAAGAAAAATTCTGTGTGGACCCAGAAAGTATGTTTTAACGACACCATTATCCCCCTTCCCCTTTCGACATGAACGATATCATCAATCAATCTTAATGACTTCCCGTAAGTTTCGCGGGGCGTTTCCGATGGGAGGCGGGGAAATCTGCTGAAATTGAGGTTTTTCAATTTAAAAATTAAAGTTTCTTATATTCTCATTAATAGAGATTTAAATAAAACAATTTATAAAAACATTAATAAAAAGCTTGGTTTTCTTGAGAAAGAGACACGCTATACAGATTTCAGATATTGCAATTTGTTGATAAGTTAGAGGCTAGTAAAGCAACACAAGTGTATTTTTCGCATTTTACAGCTTAAAAATAAAGGGTTAAAAATTAAATATAACAGTTTTTGTTTCACGGGTCTTCAGTGTATGGTGGTGAATTTTCTGATTGTGAAAACAGAATTAAAAAAAATTCATTAGGTAATGTGTAATTCTATAAACAAATTTCGCCATAGAATAACGTAGGCTTTGGATGACCTTGACGATCCGTGATGCACCCCCTTAAAAGATCAAAGAATATATAAGTCGAACCTAATTAGCGGAAGTATCAATGGAAGTGTCAATGTTCTTCTCACTCCCGACCTGTTACAGATAACAGAACCCCTCTAGCTGTCAGTACTTGACAGATAATTTTTTACGGAATAGGGAATTTGCACGCTCTTTGTGATTGGAGGCGTTTACTATCAATTCTGAAATTTTGACCAACCTTCATATCTCGTTCTAAACAACTTTCGTGCAGGCCCGCCATTATGAATTGAAAGTCGAAAATGGTGGAGACCCGCCTAAAACATGAATTACTTTTAACATGAACTGTTTCCACAATCCCCGTCAAAATAAAGATTAGTTTCTGAGTTACTGATAGTATGAACTACTTATTACATGAACAAATGTTTTATATCTCTTGAGATTCTCCTTAACGGGGTTCGACTATACTTGTATTATAAATTAAAAACAAATTATCTCTGAAAAATTTAAAGGTTTCAATAGCTCATTATTTTATTGCTCATTGTCTCAATTCGTGGTGCGGAAAAAAATTTTGTGAATTTAATAGATACACTAAATAAGTAATCATTTGGAATAATCTTTTAAATTTTATAGCAGCCTTAAATTCTGTAGAAATGTAGGTGGGTGGGTTGAAGGGGACTATCACCCCCTCACATATAATTATACAGAGGATGTTCGCACATTTTTTAGACGATTTTATTTCGCAGTAAGAAAAAATCGTTTGCATGGAGAATTTTATTTTTACAACAGTTATATTTTTGGAAGTTTTATTTATCTTCTGATATTTAGAATTTTTGTTTAGATGCAAAAATGCGCTTTTAAAAAGGCAGTGAATGGAAGGATAGGTTTCCGCTCTTTCCAAAGAGAGTTTTCAGTGAAATCTTTATGAAAAGCATTTATCAGGAGAAAAATGGAAAAATGTCGCAACAATAGATGAATCTTGAGTCTATTTAAGTGGTTGCAATAAAAAAAGTTCAATTTATTATCACAAAATTTTTGCTACATGGTTCAAAGCATCAAAAGAAAGTTTTTCTAAAGGACTTATGATTGCCACTGGTTTTTCATACAAACGCAAGATAAAAGCAAAAACAATTTGACAAAAATGTCAAAATCAGCTCTAAATACTATCAAGAACATATTTTAATTCCAATTTTTAAAAATGAAAATCCAGATCTTTATCCACAATGCTATCAATCCGTTGAACTGTATCAAGACAAAACAAGCAGCCACACATCGCAATCCGCAATTGCTTTTCTAGAAAAAAATGGAACAAAAAACGGGAATTAAAAGCATACCCTTCACTGATATTCCTGCTAAATCTCCTGATGTATCACTGTTGTATTTTTGTATTTTTCGACTCTTAAAATCAACATTATCCAAACACCGATTACAACGCTTTGTGGACATTGGAAAGCCGTTCAAGAGGAGTAGAAAAATATACCTCTTCCGATATTATAAAAAGCATTATTTTCATAGAAATTACGATGTAGAATGATAGTTAAGTACAAGGGCTATCAAACTGAACAATTAAAACACGAAATATGAGTGAAATTGCTGCAGTACACACACTCCATCAAAATCGTCTAAAAAATGTGCGAACAGCCTCTGTATTTCAAATACAACTGCTCTTAAACTTTTCTTGATTATCGTAGGTTCACACACAGTAATTTTTATCTTACTTCTTTATCTGCAATCTATCTTTATAGTACTGAAATGCAGGTAAGAGAAAGTTGTGTGAGTATCACACCAGATTATTCATGCAAGACTAAGAATTATGGGAGTAAAAGAAATGAAAAAAGTAAACTGAAATTTCCATCAGATTGTTTTCGTAATTTTTTCTCAGAAATATTATAAAACAAAATATTGATCCATTAAAATTATTTTTCAAGACAAGTGTCAGTTGAAATGCAGTTACAAAATCAAAATCCAGATAACAATATAAAGCTCAAAATTGAATGAAGTCTGTAAATTCAGTAACACACCTATTTCCGACTTGAGTCGAGTTAAGGACTATTGGTCTAAATTAGATCTTGTTCTTTTGTACACCCTTTTTGTAAGAAATATGATTGTTCTGGATTAGAGTATAAAAATAAAATGAAATAAGGGAAATTTTGTTTTCAGCAACAATAAAATCTCTTGCGTGAGAAGGACAATTGCTTCTCGAATAAACTGGAAAATAGCAACATTAAATTGCAGGTAAAAATAGAGAATTGCTTCGTAGCTTAGAAAAAAAATAGTAGTTTCTTAAAAAAAAAAAAAAAAAAAACTAAACATCAATGACGTCGTAGGACATAATTGATTCATGAATTTTCAGGCCTACTTGATTGAATTTTCATTCTCAAGCCTAAACACGCATATGGAAAAATTTCTGATTAAATTACTTTTATGTATAGGTAGGTGTATAAGGCATATTTAAAAATTATTATGATTTGAAGAATTAAAAACTTTGTTAAACACATCATATATTGCATAACACCTTCCATAATTTTTAATAACGATTTTTCTCGGATTTGCGTTAGCTGGGAAAATCAAAATTGGCCTTTGAAAAAGCGGACTTTTGAAAACGGAAAATTTCATGCTTGAAACTATCTGTTTTTGGTTTCAAAGATTTCTGCAATGTAAAAACTAAGATATCTCTCTGACTGGGAACTTTAAAATAACAGCTTACTTAAAATTTTAATAAAAATTTGAAAATTCTCTCTCCTCTTTTTTTTTTTTTTTTTTTTTTCCTACAGAAAATTCTGATAATGTAATAATAATAATAATAATAAAAAAACAGATTCCGAAAAATCTGAATATTTTCGACCGCACTGATCACCATCAGAGCCCTAATCATCAACAATTAAGAAAGGAATCTCCTGATGCGTCGCTGGTTTCTTGATCAAAGGACATCGTAGTTCGTTTAGTGAACTGGAAGAAGGAAACAATTGTTTGTAGGATATATTTTCTAACATATAATTCTTAAAGAGGAAATCTGAAAGCTCTATGACTCAAACTCAATTAAGATAAGATTAGAGAGCGGGGGGGGGGGGGGAGGAGAAAGTGACATAGTTTTGTTATAGGATAATATATATATATATATTAATGGTTTAATTAATATTATGGACCTTCACTGTATCAAAATGGTCTTGAAAAACGATCTTTCAATCGCTGAAGAAAATTAATGATAAACTTTTTATGTTTAAAACTAAGTTCTAAAAGAATCACTTTGTCAGATTTTCTTATATTGTAACTTATGCTAATAACTCTTGCGTGCAAATATTTATTTTATTTTATTTTATTTTTAATACATAAACTTCTTTCTTTCGGACACAATTTTACCTTATCATAGCCGGCAGCTAAATATCAAGTTAATCTATGGGGATATTTGTTTTGCAAATTACTCATTACTTAAGCTTTTTTTTTTTTTTTTTTTTTTTTTAAGGACTGAGGGCCTATTAGTCTCAATCTGGGATTTTTGCGTTGTTGATTTCGATAGTTGGACATTTGTCGAAATCTAAAATTTATCGAAAATATAATTGAATAATTTGAAAACGATGTTATAATTTGAAAAAAGAAAAAAAAAAAAAAAAAAACTAATAGTCCTTCGTTCTAAACTAAATTCTGCTTTTGCCAGAATTTCATCAAAATCTTTATTATTATTATTATTATTGAAAGAAAAAGAAAAGAAAATTAATAATAATCAGTATCGTTACAAGCGATATCGAAAAAGTTTTTTTTTAATAATTTTGAATTAGGAAATAAAAAGTGCGCGTGAAATAATATGAAATAAAAATAAGTAAAAAAATGAATTTAATGATTTAATGTTTTTGTTTTTCGGGGGCTGCTCATGCATATAAAAAATGCGTATTAAAACGAGTCGACGAAGGAAGCGAAATAAGTATTGAGTTATATTACGATAAATACGATATATAATATGATACGATATATTAAACCTATCGTCCAGGGATAGTAGGCATTTTCGTTGAAAGAAATAGTTCGTTCGTTCGGTGCAACTTGCACATTAGTCCCCTTCAAATATAGTGACCAGCAAAGCTGGCAAAGCATTCGTTGATTCACTACCTCAATTGATTTTTTTTTTTTTTTTTTTTAATCAGGAATTTGTATGTGGATAAATATTTTCATAGAGGTATTTGGCATCAGTTTAAAATTTTTCTTTTCTTTTTTTTTCCGTCGACTGCGATTTTGATTGAATAAAAGCATCAAAATTTAATTTTTCGCAAAATCTATATAATATTTCTCTAACGTGAACCAGTTTCAATTATTTTTTGTCGAAACGATACGATACGCGAGGATTAAAAAAAATAATATTTATACATGGACAATATTTAAGCACGCGGACTTAGCTCAATGGACTAATAAGAAAAAATGACGACATTTGTCTGAGATTATTTTACGGAAAAATGTATTTTTAACAGTTGTTTCTTCAGAATCTTTGCAAGCGTTATTTTAAACCTATCAATATTTTAAAGATATATACAGAACTTTTGTGTCATAAATTGACTAAAAAACACAATCATAAAAAATATAATCAAAATAGGAATTTTTTTTTTTTTTTTAGCAGGACTAGAATTTTTTTTTTCATCGTTTCCTAACAAAGTTTAAAAGTGTTTATAAAAGAAAAATTAAACTTTTAAAGAGCTTAATTTAACAACAAATAATAATTTTTTTTTTTTTTTTTTCGCTTTCACATTTATAAAAATTTTTTAGAATTGACTAAAGTTTCACGCGTTGTTTCGGGATTTTTCAGTTTTGTACAAAAAACTCTTAAAAATAATATTACTAATTAATTAAATATGCATAGCTTTTAATATACTTGAAAATCAGTTTTTTTTTTTTTTTTTTTTAAAGATTCTTTTCGCAGGAGGTGATTCAGATATGTTAATCATCTCCACACGTCATAACAAAAAATAAAAGTGCAATAAAATAATAATAATAATAATAATAATAATAATAAAAAGATTGCCCCATCAATAACACTTAGAAAATTTCTCTAAGCCGCTTGCATAAAATTCTGATTTCATTTGTTGTTAGCCGAAGAAATTTGCGATTCTCGGCGTATCTATAAAATCTCCACGCGTTTTTTTTTCCCCCAACGAAATTTTTATTTTCGATAATGAAGTTTTATTTTTGGCGCAGATCGGCGCAAAAGAGTTAAATTTTGACGTTTTTTGTAGCCGATTGTAGCAAGTCTTTGAAATTGTAGCAGTTTGGCGCAATTGGCGCAGATTTTCCTCCCCTGCCAAGGACCTAGAACTGGGTGGGATGCGCTCCATGGATGTCTTATTTCTAAGGGGTCTTAACACGAAAAACTCCGAACAGCTGGGCCGACGAGCATGATCAGGGATCGAACTCGACATTGCCAGTCTAAAAGCTTTGAGAACAGAACACCTTGGCCACTAGTGAGGCTATTTCATGAGGAAAGTGGTGCATTCAAGTTTTAAATTGTATTCATGTTCAAAAGCTGTAAAAAGAAGACTTTGTAAGAAACTGTTTGTGCCCTAAACTTTTCTCGTCTTTCAGCGAAATAAATTTGCTTTATTTTACCAGTTAGAATCTGAGATAGATGTTTAACGTTCATCAGAAAAAAGGGATAGCATAGCAGCACTTTCTGATGAGTGGTAGTGAACTAAATCGTAATTGAAACAACAAAATGTTTTCTTAGTAATCACATAATTTTCCAGAGTTTGATGCAACTCTATACTATAAAGCAGGCCTGTCCAACCCAAAACACCTGGTGGGCCGCATGGGACATCTATTATATTCGGGCGGACCGCACTGTATGTATTTATGTGTAGGTATATATATGTTTGTGTGTATGAGTTATGTACGTATATATTTCTTTTTACGGGGGAAGGTATAATGAAGTTTTGGAGCAGAATACATTAATTTAAATTATTTTTATTCATTAATTAAGAATAGAATCTTCAATAATTTACGACTCTACATTAATAACTGTAATAAAAACAATAAATAATGAATCTAATGCTATTTCATTACGACATTTTTTTTTTCTACCATAATCGTTGAAGGGTATTTTCACTTGGAAAACTCAGAACTGATTTATTAATTTTTAATTAATAAGTTGACCAAAGTTGTCTAACTTTAAATATCGTTAGTCGACTCGCGGGCCGCAGAAAACTACACGGCAGGCCGCATGCGGCCCGCGGGCCGTGGGTTGGCCACCCCTGCTATAAAGGATGAAGCATAGCTATCACGCATACATATATATATATATATACTGCTGCATATTATTATTCGACTTAACAGCGGAAACTATCAGGTGAATTGCATTTAAATTAAATAAATATAGTTTATTTTAAAAATCATCTTACATATTAAATATAGTGCGATTATGTTTAATAGCTGTCGAGTTATAACTATAATAACAACCACGAAAAGTACAGCATAGCAGTCACATGTGAAGCAATATACACAAAAATGTAATCTATTATCAATATTTAACTAAATATAAAGTTTCGTAGAATTATATTCATTAATTAATTGCAGTATCGTGTTTTTTACAATATTTATAGTAACGACATCTCGGTTACTCTAAACTGGTATTAAAATAGTACCAAACTGTATCATTGTATTAATGCTTATTTAAAAAAAAATAAAATAAATAACAAGTTTATAACTTTTTGGCGTATATAGGGAAGCTGCTATGTCATTCTTGATTATTATATCTCAAATTCTATGAGACGGAATTTTACCAAATTTAGTGTAAGATGAATAATATTTCTATTTGAATTTTAAGGAACTGTTTTCAAGGTTTTTTTTTTTTTTTTTTTTTAAGTTTGGAAACGATCATTCTATATTATTTATTTTAAATTTTTTACTGCTATAGTAACTTCTGAATCAAGTTTACTAAAGTAAAAAAAAAAAAAAAAAAATGTAAAACAATTTGCATTGTTGTTTTTAATCAGCCCGAATCTATATCATTATATAAAGCGCAAAAAATTGTTTGTTTGTGGAGGGTAATCTCTGAAACTACTGAACCGATTTAAAAACTTCTTTCACTGACCGAAAGCTACAGTATGCCATATTGTTATAGGCTATATTTAATTTTGATAAAATAAATTTTAGTTTAAAATCTGAGCATTTTAATTAAAATCCCCATAGAAGCCGTAATAGAAATGGAAATAATGAAATATTAAAAAAATTAGCTGCTGCCAACATAAAAGAAACATTTACATATTTATTTCGTTTTTAAAATATCTTGACGTGAAAAGAAAAGAAATATATTTGCACGTGCATTAAATTGAAATTCATATAAAGCTTTTTTAATTGTTAAACTTACACGTTAAATCTGACGTCATTATAGAATTAAAAGTGTTTATTTTTCTAATAATTTAATTTGATATGATATGATATAATATAATGATCTAAGCATCAATGTTTAAACCACGGAGTCTTTATTACTCCGTGGTTTAAACTGATGTGTGTAAACGAAATTGGAATTTAAAAATAAATAAATAAATAAAATAAAATAAAATAAGAAATTCTATTTTATAATATTATTTATTTTAATTTATAATTGTTGCCAAAAAGATTTACGAATTAATTTATTTTTAGACATATAATAAAATGTATTTTCACGCGAACAATAATATAAAAAGTGAACTGGATTTTTTGTAAAAAAATAATAAAGATCGAGGAAAATTATTTCCCCATTTTAATCCCCATATTTGGATATAGATATGTAATTAGTTATCATGTGCATCCGTTAGATTAAATTGTTTTTGTTGTAAAATTGATAAAATTGGAATTTTAAATTTCAAAACTCTAGAAAAAAAAATGGCAAATTTCCATATTCGATTGAAAACATAAACATTTCATTTCAAAGGATGATATTTACACAATAAACATCCAACTAATAAACTAATTAAAAGGGAAAGGATAAATATTCTATCATAATTTGAAGTCAAATTTGTTTTCAAATGTCTAAATAAAGTATCTGATATAATATACTAATATGTTGCAGCGGAATAGATTTGATATCCGTCATCCTTGGCAGAAAAAAAAAATATCGCCAAATTATCTGGCGAATATAATTTAATTCCTTTCAAAAATCATGGTTATTTTAAAAACTTACATTAAGAGTGTAACGAATAATATGAAACAATATTTCGTACAATACATATTACGAAAATATACATCTGGCATGTATATTTTCGTATTACTTTTTGATCGCCAAATACAAAAAACGCCAAGGGTGACAGTTTTGAAATTTAAAATTAAAATTTTGTCAATTTGACAGCAAAATAACTCAATCTAACGCATGCATACAATAACTAATACATATCTATCCGCGTTTGTAATGATCGATAGATGGCGCTCTCTGAACTGCAGTTGTTAGTAAATATAATAGCCACGTGGATTAATAATTGTTCTTTATCCGCCATTACATCATGGAAAATCGATTGCATAATATGATGATATGCAGTGGTGTGATAATTTCACCTTAGCCCACCAGAGGGCGAGCATTTCATTACAATCGCGGATACCCAAATATGAGGATTAAAATCGGGAAATAATTCTTCTAGAATTTTAATAATAATAAAAAAAAAATCCAATGAGCGATTAACATGGAAAATCTTTTTCTTGCATCCATGGGCGGTCAGTGATGTCACACTTCGCTTGCGTATTGAGATGTTTAAATTTATTTGGCGACTATTTTTAGCAACTAACAGTTATGGCAAGTAGCTCAATATACATAGCGCATACAGCCATTACTGAAATGTAAATAGCATTTAATTATTTGAGTTACATTATGTTGATTGGAAACCTATTTAATATACCTATGCTCTATAGCTATACTAATATAAAAAGAAGAAAGGTTTATATGCATATGTAGAGAACGATCGCTAGAACTAAAAACCGATTGCTTTTTTTTTTTTTTTTTTTCTTTTTTCTTTCAATAATCGAAAGTTACACTGTCTCTCTCTAAGTGCTAGAAGCTATAATAAATTTTGGTAAAATAAATTTTTAATTAAAAGTTTCAATATTTTAATTGAAAACAAAGCATAGATTTGATATCTATCGTCATTGGCGATTTTTGTATTTGGCGATCGAAAACGTAATACGAAAATCTGTATATTATCGTAGTAAATACGAGATGTATGTGTTTACTTCAATTACCCTACTACCGTAGGTAGTGGAAGTATTGTATAGGTTTTGGCAATTGGTCAGTGTGTGTATATGTGCACGTGTGTGTGTAATCTTCTGGCTGTCATATCTCCAAAACTAATAAAAATAGAACTACTAAACTTCACAAGTGATTCAGGTCTGGTGTACAGATAAATTTTCCAAATTTTCGTGAAAATTGAAAAACCGGAATTGGGTCATCGAAAACCAGAAATGGGACCGTAAGCCCATATTAAAAAACACCTCTAATGATTTTCTTCAAAGTTGCTGTATAAATAATATATTAGATGCCCTTTCGATTGAAAAGTTGCTTAGTTCAGGAAAATTGATAGGCGTCCTCTATAAACAGCTCAATATCAGACTTCGCAAGTGCGTTCCTTTAAAAACGCCTGTACGGATTTTTTTCAAACTCGCCATGTTAACTTTCTATTAAATATCCTTTTGTATGTAATTATTGTTTTTAGGTCAATAATTGAGTATGCTAAGTTTTGGTAAAAGTTGGTATCTCAAAAACGGCTCTAACGTATTCTTGAAAATTTTTTCTTTAATCCAATTTAGATAACCTTTCTCAAGTATTACGTGCTTATTACAGGAATATTAACGGTCATCCTGATTAGGTAGTTCAGTTTTAGATCTCGGAAATTCGTGTTTAAAAAAATAACTATCTATTTTTTTCCCCCTTATTTTTTAACTCGCTATGCAAACTCTGTTGTATGTGTCTTTATACGTGTATCAAGTTTCTCTTACTCGAAAATCTCAAAAAATGCAAGTAATATCTCCAAAAAATTGTATATATTACGTGTAATAGTGGGTAATGGAAGTCGTGTGGTTGTTTCACACCAGATTCTGTAATAGTATATATTGTACGAATATTGTTTCATATTATTGATTTCTCCTTTAATATACATTATTAAAATAATAATCAATTATGGAAATAATTAAATATATTTGCGAAATGAACAAATAAATAATAATTAAAGCTATTATGACGTCAATTTTATCAAAAACATTTTCATGTCATAGGTTTATTTTTCAATATTTTTTATTCATGAGTAAAGAAATGTTTCTTTTTATGAAATAAATAAATAAATAAATAAATAAATAGCATTAAGTAAAAATTGCCAACATATAACAACTAATTAAAAAAAATAATTGTAAAATTATATTTTGACTTTCCAGTTAATAATATTGCCTTACTATAACATATAAACTGATATATTTCTTGATTTTTTACATATCAATCCATCTTTAACTAAAATTTGTTCATCAGTGCGAAGCCGGACGGGTCAGCTAGTATAATATATTTATACAAAAACGCTACCACTCATATAAACTACAAAAAAAAAAAAAAAAAAAAAAAAAAGACAATCGTTTCGCAGTCGATAAGAAAATACATAAATTGGACGCGTAACTAAATATCAATAGCCATACAACCTGTAGTACATACTCATTCCATCCAGAATGACAATTTTGTTACATACGATATATTTTATGGAAAGTAAACTTGAATATTCAAGAAATTGTAAACTAAATACACAAGCAGACGATATACCTGAGCTACAGTTTTCACATCCTAAAGTGTCAATATCATTGATATAGTGTAGATTTTTGGTCGAATGCCAAAGAATCATGTATTTACACATAAAAGAATCTTTTCAAATAAAACTCGAATCTGATAACAAAAAGTATAAAATTACAGTTAAGGGATATTCTAAAAAGATTAATCTCAAATTACTCAGGAAACTCAATATACATTACAGTGTTTGATTAATCAAAGAAAAAGTATGCAAAAATTCAAATGGTAAAGCGGCGGAAATGTAACTTTTAAACATTTTATTATTATTTTATTTAAGTAATGCAATGAATCTGATTCTTTAATTTTAGAGTGTAACTCTTTTAAAAGAATGATTTCAGTATATATATACACTCCTTCTCATATTTATAAGGACACTTTATATTTTGAAATAACTTATGTAAAAATAATTGTAAACAAGATCAGGGGTGCAGAATATGCCCGAACTCCCGAACGAGGTTCGGGGGAAATTTTGAATATTTTTTTTAAGAGAAAATAAAAATGTAAATCAAAAATAACAATTTGCTACTTTGAAGTGCTTATACACTAACAACGATATTTTTATGATAGACTGTATATTTATTCTCTTAAAGATTTATTACATAGAACAAATGACTTTGTATAGCAAAGTAGATTTTTGCATTATTGAGGGAAATTTATACGGTGTTTGGGGGAAATTTATACGGTGTTTGGGGGAAATTTCCGAGGTTTGAACATTTTCTGCATCCCTGAAAGATTATACTAAGTGCACTTAATATACCTAGTATTCTAAAAAGCAAAACTTCAATATTTTTTTTAATATAAAACAAAATTAATAAAAAATAATGCAAAATGTGTTTTTCTCCACGTTTTTAGATGTTCATAATTATAGGGACAATCCAGATTTTTTCGTTTTATTTAACTTACTAGCGTATAAATTACAGTTGACATGCGAATTTGTTAACTACTGGGCTAGATTAATTCATATATAAGCCTTCAATTTTTCTTGGACGGACATTACTGATAATTTCTCGAAAAAAAGAACGTTCAAGTAGTGAAGTATGATAAATGTGTTTTTTAAGTGGAAGGATAATTTCAATCCGCCGAATTTCTAATGAAATTCGAAGGTCTAAAATTGCTGAAGGAAATGTGATCAAACGTTGAACTGCTGGTTCGATGGGAGAGAGATCTGATGCAAAATCAGAGTTGTTTTACAGAGATCGAAGACTGATAATTCCTCTTACTGTTCTACTCATAATGACTGCTGCTGAATTTGCTCGTTATTTTGAACGAAAGGTTAGGGTCCACATTTATGCATGTTTAAAATAATTAATAATATGTTAAAATGAATAAAAAACCTGTAATAATCAATCAGCATTTAATGGGGGAAAGAACGTCTGTGTTAAAGTTGAATAAAGACAATATTAAATGGTAAAATGTTGCATTTTCGGATGAAAAACACTTTATTCTTGGTTAACTAAATGGTTTTAACAGTTACTGGCACGATCTCAAGATAGCGAAAGACAGAGCAGATTTTTTAAAGGCAGATATGAATTGGGCATTTTAAAGGTGGATCTATGGTGCTCTGGGGAGCTGCTTCTACTGAAGGCAGAATGAATTTAGTAATTTTTTCTATTATTATGAACACCAAGAGAATATCCACAAATTTTAAACGTGGAATTATCAGATTTTTGTTAGATTTTGGGGGGTAATATTTTTTTCAACAAGACTTACATTTTTTCTCTACTTTTAGAGCAATAGGAAATAGTTTGAAGAAAGAAACTTCTGAATTATTGCCTTTTCCATGGCCTAAAAGTTGAAAAAACCTTAACTTATGATATTAGAAAAGTGCATGCAAGTGGAAAGCAATTTTAAATAGTTTAAATGTATTAAGAATATCATATATGCTATATGAAATGGTATTGAAACTAAATATTAAAAAAAAAATGTATATATATATACTAGAGAGAATGTCTGACTGTTTAACCCTAAAAAGAGACCCCATAAAATATTAATTTAAAGAATAACTGAAAAAAATTACTAAAATTCGAGCTGTCCTTATAATTGTGAACACCTGAAAAATCATCTTTTTACCATATTTAAAGTTTTTTAAGATAGAAAAACGATAAAACTTTTTAAATATAGTCTATTAATGAAATTCAAATTAATTAAAAATATATTTGTTTAAATAATAGTATTCAGTGTTTAGTTAATACAGAAAAACGGGTGTCCTTATAATTATGAGAAGGAGTGTATATATGTTTTGTATCTATCAATTGCTAAATTTTAAGGTTAAATTTTATTACGATATCTATCATTTATATATATATATATATTTAATCTGAAAACGTATTGAATCCTGTTATCATACATTCAGAGTAATTTATAAATATTAATGTTCAGAATACATTTTTTTCATAATGAAAAAGAAAAAAAAAATAGCACATTTCAATTAAATATATAGTTGCGTTTTGAAAACACTTAATGAGTGTTAAAAAACTTACGCATAAGTTCATTTCCATAATTATACACAATTTTCGATATGTTAAATAATATGACTTTTGAATGGTCAGCAAAAGGTTAACTTAGCACATTAAAAAACATTACCAATATAAAAACTAATTATTACTTAAAGTATAAAAGAAAAACTTTATTGAAGTGTGTGTTTTTTGCGAAAAATAACTGCCATTTAAAAGACTCCGTAAAATTGTATTATTAGATCTATTTAAAGTTTAGTCATATGTTTGTGAAATACTTGTGTGCGTGTTTGTATGTTAAAATGCTGAATCCATATACATAGTTATCCACCTTAATATATCCAATTTACATCCAAAAATGATGATTCATTAAAACAAATTGTTGACAACCGAAGAATAAAATCAATATTATATAAATTTATGTAGGTAGACGAATAAAGTAAGAAACTTTCATAAAATAAATTCTTTGACTGAATAAACTAGTTATGCCCTGAACATAACAAAACTTTCTTCTATATGATTCCGTATAACACTGCAACCTACCATTTATAATATGCGTAACAATTTAATCAACATAGTTTCTTTCATAATAATTTTTATTAAAATAAATAAATAAAAATAAAAAAGTGCTGAGATATATCTATTCAAAAAATTGCGAAAAGTGAGTTTGTAAAAGCAGAACCATCTGTCGGTCGGGCCGATATACACCCAAATTAAATTATCGTACTTTTTCAAAATAGCTATCAGACATATCAAGTTTGGTGCCCTTAGTCATTGTAGAAGCTAAATTACAGACTTTCCATAAATGGAGAAAACTGCATTATAGCAGTAACGGTCTGCCGATATGCACCTAAACTAAATCAGCAGTTTTCCGTAATGGCCATTTAACATATGTTTTATTCACTAAAAATTTACAGAAGCTGAGATACAGCCTTTCTATAAATGGGAAAATTGCAGCATTGTAGCACCACTGTCAAAATCTAATCAACACTAATTTAACATTAAAGTCCGACAAATGTAATGTTTTGTAGAATTCCGTACATGCTTCTTAAATTTTGATAACTTACATAGGCTACAAACACCTCTTCTAAAAATGGCCAAATTATGTTCAGAATATTTCAAAACGTGAAAATCCATCAAAATCCGGAAGTCGAAAATTTTACGAATCCAGTACTTTCCCCTATTGAATATTAGAGAAATTAATAAGTAAAACAAAGAAAATTATTAAATTTATCTCCTTTATTGGAACAATAATCACACAAGTTTTGCTTTTAATAAAAATTAGCAATTTCTAAAAATTAAGAGAGAATATGATGACGTAAGTTTTAACCTTTAGAGTTTTGTCTCAGCGAATTCTTTTCTCAATACAGTTAAAAAAAAAAAAAAAAAAAAATTAACAATCTGTTCCATTAGCCGTCACTGTCATTCGACTGAATCTATGACATAAAAGAAATGAACTGAAAAGAAAAAACTACAATTGAAGAACAATCGGACGATCTCTTACGACTTAAGACTGACCAAAGTGACACGCAAGGTCACAAAAAAGTGTTAATGATGAAAGATTTGCTCTTACTATCACACAAATTTCAGAGGTCGTATTGCAAAGCATATAAGATTTGTCTTTCAACTTAACTTGTCTGTCGAAACCTACGCTACTGTGGAAAGGTTATCCAAAAATACCTTTAGGATGTTATATGTAAAGAAAATTACACAATTTAGAAAATTTTAATTATTGGTAGATTCAATGGCAATTAAGGTAAGTCACAAAGAAAGCTATCTGATGGTACTAGGTGACGCTAGCAATGATAATGTTGAATATAAAAAGTAATGTCGAATATGCAAAGTAAGAAGTTTTCTTTCTGGGATTTCATGAAATCAACGTTTAAGATATATATTTCTAAAAGGTGGTAAGGCACATGACATACGAAAATACCGCTAGATTTTATTTTATTTATTTATTTTAAATGACGCGATGTTTAATTTTGGGAACTGAAAGGGCTCGATTAAAAAAATTCTGCACTATAAGCACAACTGAGTTAATGGCCATCTTGAACACACGAGTCATTAAATTTGTAGCAAAAATTACGTGTGTGTGTGTCTGTATGTGTGAAATATTCTGGCTGTCATATCTCCGAAACTAGTAAAGATAGAACTATGAAACTTCAGAATTGATACAAGTCTGGTGTACAGATGAATTTTGTAAATTTTGGTGAAAATTGGAAAAACGGAAGTGGGTCCCCGGAAACCGGAAGTGGGACCATTAATCCCACTAAGTCCGTAGTCATAAGTCCGTATCTCAAAAACGGCTCTAACGATTTTCTTCAAAATTGCTATATAAACACTCTGTTGGATGTTTTTCGAATGATATAGTTGGTTAGTTCAGGAAAATTGATGGGCGTTCTGTATAAAAAGCTCAATTTCAGGTCTCTTCTTTTACAAATGGCTGTACGGATCTTTTACAAACACGCCATATCAACTCTCTTTTAAATATCCTTTTGTACGTAATTATTGTTTTCCGGTCAATAACTGGGTAGGCCAAGTTTTAGTAAAAGTTGGTATCTCAAAAACAGCTTTAATGATTTTCTTGAAAATTGTTACATAAATCTCTTTCTGATACTCTTTTTCATGTATCATGCGGTTATTGCAGAAAAATTAACGGCCATTCTGATTAGATAGTTTAGTTTTAGATCTCTGAAAGTTGGTGTTAAAAAAAATAACTCCAACTTTTTTTTTTTAATTCGCTGTGTAAACTCTGTTTTATATGTCTTTACATACGTGTGTCAAATTTCTCTTACTGGGAATTTTCAAAAAATGCATATAATATCTCCAAAAAACGCATATAATACATGTAATAGTAGGTAATGGAAGTTGTGTTGTTGTTTCACACCAGATTTTTTTTAGCTTGAAATCAAAGAAAATTTGATTTTGCAGAAAAACCAGCATTCAGAGTTATGATTGAATGTTGGTTTTCCAGTTAAACATTAAAACGGAATTTTATGAAAAGAATTTTACGTATAGTACAACATTATACTAATACACTCTTCTCAGATTTGCTATCCGAACTTTTATAGTGACAGAGCACAAAACCACGTGCATTCAGAAGCCTAACTGAGATAAGATTACAAAAGAAATATTACAAATATTTAAAACTGGATAGTGCTGACAGTTTAAAATGAACCTACTATCTCCAATTACATTTTAAGTAGTCTGATTCTTCCATCTAGAGTATAAAATAAGAAATAAAAAAAATTTCGGGTATCAGAAATGGTTTGTTTTTAAATCTTTTTAGTGTGTTACTTTTGAACACTCCAGCGCGGAAATATCACGGGTACGAGAAACAGAGATCGAAAACTCATCCCGTCATTTTCACAGGAGCGAGAAAGAAGGGGTTAAAAATTCAGTTGAATCTGAACTCAAGCCCAGCCTTACTGTGAGAAAGTCTTTTTGGAAAAATATTTTCAAATCTCTGCTTTAGTTTTCAGGTGTCATTCTACAGTCATTTTCTGTACATTAAAGCTCATTAAAGACTTACGACTTAAATTCTCTATTTTGGAATGCTTGTTTCTGAAAATTTTGCTGTTTATTTTATTATGTTTGGCAATCTAATTTATCTGTTTTTATTAACATGAACCCCGAAATCCCGAAATTGAAACAATTGATTTTACATTAGAAGGCGTGCCGTATATATGATATATTCATACAGTGACGACTGATAAAAATAGGATTTTTAAAATATCAATAATACCACTATATAACAAACATATTTTCCATTTATTTGTGAACGTACAGTTAAACAATTTAATAATTCATTTAGCATAATTAACCGTTCTTTACATAGGACATTTTACAACAGTACTTTGCCTCAATATTTAGAAACTAACGTTGTGGTGAATATATTATTCATAAAATGAGATATAAAAACTTTGGTTTATTTTAGTTTTTTTTTTTTTTTTTTTTAAATATAAAAATGGTTTTTTGTATTTTGCTTTCGTTTTTACTTCCCAAAAATTCATCATGTATGGAAAATATTATAATCAGGGAAAAACTCAACTCTGCGATTTTGGTGTATATGTATGTTTTGAGGTCTCCTGAGTCCATTTTAGCTATTTTCACGGTGACGTATATATGTATGCATATGCATGTGAGTGAACACGATAATGTCGAAATGCTTAAATCGATTAAACTGAAAGTTTGTAGGTATGTTATAATTCACCGTCGCCCGAACTGTAAAGATTTTGATGAAAGAGAGTTTACGTAAGAGTTTCCCTTTTTTTTTTTTTTTTAACAGCGACACAAAGAAAAAATATTTATCATTTTGGCCTATGGACTCAAATTATTTGAAGTGCGATAACGTCTAAACATCTTATTCGATTGAGTTAAAAGTTAGAAGGTATAATATAATTACACAATTTGTACAGACTTTCATGAATTGTAATTTTTTTTCTTCTTTTTTTAAATAGGGATACAAAGAAAGATTCTTTATCATTATGGTCAATGGACTTAAATTACTTGAAGTGCGATAGCGCTTTATTCAATTGAGCTAAAAATTGGTAGGTAGGTTATAGGTCACTATCGCAAGATTTCTATAGATTTTAAATTTTAATCAGTGCGGTACTTATAGTTCTTTTACAGAAATGCAAAGAAAAAATAATTTTGACCAATGGAGTTAAATTATTTGAAGAGCGACAGAATCTAAACTCTACATTCCATTAAAGTATAAATTGGAAGGCATGTTATAGATTATTACCGCAAGAACCGTCGTATAAATTTACATAAATGTAGGACTTAGTTTTTTTTTTTTTTTTTTACGGATGTACAAAGTGCAATTATTATACATTGCGGTCAATCTACTCAAACTATTTAAAATTCGTTTTAGTAATGTAAAATAGTTAAAAGCATTGGGGGGGGTGGGGGGTGGGGGGAGAGAAAGAAAGAAAGAAAAGATGATAATACGAGCTCTACATTTTTATTATCATTATCATTTATTTATTTTATTTTATTTATTTATTTGTTTTATTTGTTTATTTATTTATTATTTATTTTTTTTTCACAGGGACGCACAAAAGAAGTTAGACACAGTATGCTCCATTAAATGACATATAGTTTGGAAGAAAATGTGCAGTCACTTCAGATTTTTTCTCTTTCTGTCATCATTTTTCAAATATGGGTCAACAAGAGCGTGATATGACGTTCATCGATAGTTTTTATAATAAAAGAAACTGAAACTTAAATATGTATACATTTCGAAGAGACACAGATAAACATGAAATTTAATGCACTTATTGTGTATCTAATATAAGCAAAATAATTCTAACATATAACTGAATTATCCATTGTTTAAAATAAATTTGTTTTGCTTAGTTAATAAAGTGTCATAATTTTAAAAGCAATCAAAAAATGGAATACTGAAAAATAATCTTAGAAAGAGAGATAATAATAAATTAATCATTGTTCTTTGGTCATTTGAATCATATTTCAATTTAATTTTCACAATAAAGAAGATAAAAATTACTTTTGGCATGTATAGGGAGAAAGAGGTAACATGCACATTTAGTTTGACAAATTAAAAATAATTTTATAATTTTTTTTTAATCTGTATTTTACTCTGCGGTTATTTTCGCTACCACAATCGTTATTGTGACTGAAACTGGTATTTACATATTATCCTGTCGATTAGGAAATGATGGAATTTTCAACCAATATTGACTTTCACTATTTTCTATTTAAGTATTCTTTAAGGGATTTTCGCAATTCCCTTGCATTTTGGGGTACAATTACAGGTCGACACCAGGCAAGTTAGAGCTATTCTGACAACATTTTGATGTTTTAAAGTATACGCGGATACTAACTGCAATTTGAAACAGAAACATTATATTTCGCCAAATCATATTTACTATAAAATGCGCCAATTTTGCAATGAACCCGATAACAAAATATTAACAATCATTAGTATATATCCAGTTTACTAGATAAGTAAAATAACGTACAAGTTTCTCAATAATTAACTAAGCAAATTTATTTGCAGATTAAATAAAAATAAAATATGACATTTAGAGCTAAAATTAACGATGAATATGATTTTCCATTCATCCTCTATTTAACGCTAAGTAATAAGACAAGGAAAATTAAGTATTCTGAAATATCTTTAATATAATTACAATCAGATTGGCTCATGTACCTTTCATGTACAATACAATCCCTTAGTTGTAGATTCAATTACATAGAATAATTGGCGATTCTTTATTTTTCTGTTTTTTTTTTTTTTTTTTTAACGCTTGTGCTTCGAAACAAAATTAACTATATTTTTGTAAATTTTGTTGTAGTTTTTTAAAAACTATATCGATCTTCCTTATTTGAGAACAACCTTAATTATGAACTCGATTTCTAATAATTTACTGATAAATTAAGGATTTTTTTTTTTTTTTTTTTTTTAATAACAGAAATAGTATCTTAAAACTTAGAAATATTTTTTTTTTCTAAATTTATTTACTTATTTGTCTTTATTTTGTTTATTTTATTTACTTAAACTACTTTCATTTGCTTATTTTTTCAGTTTGAAATTTTTTAATAACAGCAATAATCTGAACAACGAACTTAGTTCAGATCTTGGCAAACCTTATATGCGTTATAATTGTATTCATCTAAAATACGAACAATAAACATGGAGACTGTTGCAAAACAAATAGATATATACTGGGGTACGGGAACTTCAAAACAGATGTTACAGTGATCGTTTACTAAATCGAAAATCATCGAAAAGTAATTCTAATTATAAAAATTTATTCAAATCAATATTAGCTTTCAGATATATATTTTTTAAATGGGGCTATATACACCCCGCGACAAAAAGATAGATACAAAGGGTTTTTTCTTGGATTTTTCATAAAATAACATTATCTAAATTGTGCTTATCATTTATTATTGTCACAAAATGACACTATTCCCGGACTAATTTTTGTTTTAAGACTAATTTATAAGAGTTTTAAGACTAAAATTTTTCTAATTTAAGACTACACTCCGCGACAAAAAGATAGGAACAAAGGGATTTTTTTATTTTTTCATTCAATAATATTATCTAAATTGTGCTGATCATTTACTATCATAACAAAATATTATCATATCAAAAACATATTAAATATTTGAATCATATTCAAAATATTAATATTCAAAATAATAATATTAAAAAAAAAAACCTTTGTTCTTATCTTTTTGTCGCGGTGTGTAGTCTTAAATTAGAAAAATTTTAGTCTTAATTTTTTTCTAAATTAGTCTTAAAATAAAAATTAGTCCGGGAATAGTGTTATATTTTTATAATAATAAATGATAAGCACAATTTAGATAACGTTATTTTATGAAAAATCAAAGAAAAAACCCTTTGTACCTATCTTTTTGTCGCGGGGTGTGGTGTACATATTAAAATTATATATATTTATAATAGATATATTAAATAGTTATTAAAATATTTCAAGTATTTAAATTTAACAAAACCTTCAGACTAAACAATTAATATGATCAAACCCAAAGCCACCATGAATCTAATTAAAATTGAGATAAATCAAGACAATAGGAAATACATGAAAGCATATTAAAGCATGCAAAGTAAATTGTTTTCTGTTACAAAGAGAGCATAAGCTAAAATTATCTTTGTTTCATGCCCGAACCATTTACTAATCAACAATCAAGAGAGAAAATGAGCTCAGAGTAGCCAAGAAACACTTACATATACTTTTTACACGGTTTCATTCTGTTCTATAAATTAAGCGTAGAAAAATAACGCCTTTTGTCTTCTCTGAAAAAGTAAATGAAAAAAATCACATATCTCTGAGCGATAGTTTTGGATATATTTAATATTCAGGTATGAGAGTGCAGAAAATTAAAAAAAGAGGAAACACGCGTGTTCATAAAATTAATTTTAAAAGAAAAGTAACGCGCACGGGGAAAACTATACAAATGCACGTTCATAAAATTTATTTCAAATGAAAAATAATGCTCACAGGAAAAACTATACAAATATTTTAAAAGTGACAAATTAAACTAAAAGAATAATGCACATCAACACGATAAAACATGTGTTAAAAAAAAATGTAAGCTAGCAATCAACATTTAATCATTGGCTGGTGGTGGAAAATGGGAAAGAAAGGGGGGGGGGGGAGGTAAAAAGTAGTTCATGAGAGTAATATTAAACACAATTCTACTTCTTTATGGGTTCTAGAATATCATAAAGTAAGTTTAAAATTAGTATTGTGAATGGTGGATAAATATTCAAAAATAAAAGGCTTCCCGCAGAATACTTGATCGGCAATGGTTAGAGATGAAAAAAGGGGGAGGGGGGACAAAAAAATTACATGAGTGAGAAATATTGAATAATTCTGTTCTTTCATATGTCAATGATAAAGCATGTTTAAAATGAATATTGACATTTATATTTTGGATGGAAAAAGATTGAGAATCTAAAGTTTTTCGTGGAGAGTTTGAACACTGATCGTTATTGAAGTTTGATTTTAACAAAATAAAAAACAGCGGAATTAACGTAAATCGCACAAAAGCGGAAAATCGCGGATCCGCGGAAAATTCTCATGCCTGAATATTAAAAATTATGACTTACGCTCTTATACATGCTGTGTTGGGGCTCATTTTGCGTACAAACAATTTTTTTTTTTTACTTTAGGGAACCAATGATGAGATGATAAAAATTAAATAATGTTCAATTTGTTTGAAAATAACAATTAATTCTATTAAAGCACAAGAAATTAACAATTTTAGGATTTTTGTGAAAACTTATGTGGTGATATATTATGAACAACTTACTAATTGAATCTTAAAATATGTAATATGAAAAATAATTCATTGCAATGATGAATATTGCCTGCTTTTTCCTATTTCCTTAAAAGATTATAGGACAAAGCAAGTACTATTAAATGTAGTCACCTCCATAGAAATAGGTGCATCATGATTACCATTTTGATCAATGATAACGCCATTTAAAGGCTTCGGTGAAAACTAAAAAGATTAAGAAGATCCCATCAGAAAAATTCTTCAGAACTAATTAATAGCTTCTACATTTTCTCAAGAAGGTTTATTACCCCTACATTTTAGTAGGTTTTAATGGTAATTCTGTAATATAATCTCTTGAAGTTTATTATTATAACATAACGTTAAGGTAAAAAGTTGCAAGGAAATTTAAATAAGTTTTAAAAGGTTAAGTTATGTGGATGTGATTTTCTGCCATTTTAGTTAGGTACCACAGCCACTACAGCGCTAGTTTAATTTGTGACTTGTTCTAATTTTGTGGGACGATGCTTATTCCTGAAACGTACCCGATTCGATTTTAAATTTTAATTCGATAATTATATCGTAAGTAACAGTTTTTAATCTGTTAATTTAATTTTTCTTAAAATTAAGCTTTGCGAAAAATGAAAAAAATTAAACAATTCTAGTAAATAAAACTGAATGAAAAATTGTGTTAAGGATGCATTACAGATATGTGAATATACATATGCCTCCAGATGTCAAATTCAAACCATATTTTCCTACCTTTATTCGCATTTCCTCATCATCTCCATTTTTTAAGTCAATAATTTTTTAAAAGTGCACATATGATGGTGAAAATTGGATTACATGCACGCTTTAAAATTATTTGCTGTCACTTTTATTATTCTAGCGATATACATAGTTTACAAATTAATAATTATATACAATATATTCGAAAAGTTCGTTATGGAAGGAAAAAAGTGAATATAGGAAGATAAATCAGGTTTTAATTTCACATTTGGAGGCATACGTATTTTCACCTGTTTGTACAGAATCCTAAATACCCTTCCTCATTTAATTTTCATTTCTAAAATTGCTCAACTTTTTCTTTCTTTTCCAAAGCTTACTTAAAAAATGAAACTAATATCAATAAAGGAATATTGATTCTATTAAAATTATATAAAATTCGATTAATGATTTCATTACGAATGTCCCATCCAAATTTTATGCACAGATGTTCATTTGTTTAAAAGTTATGCGCAAAAAGAAATGAGAAAATAAGTTGTTGCTTTAATTTTGCACGCTAATGGTTATTATTTTATTAGCCAGTAAAATGAATAACTTTTATATTGATTAAAAATTTAAATTTTATACTATTTAATAATGTTTTCCTTCTTATTTTCTCATCCATTCTTTCTAAATAACATGGCTCAAATTTATAAGAAATAATAATAATAATAATAATAAGTCAGTAAGCGATAAGTGGAAAATATTTTCATTTAAAATAACTTCATTCAAGCTATCGATGAAGAAATCTTAATGTAATCATAATATCGGAAAATGGTTTCATAAAATAGAAGAAACGCGGGATATTTCTCTTCCGTATATTATTACAGGAATATAAGAATTGTACCACAAAACCTATATAATCCAATAATACGAGTATATCACAAATAAATATATTCATACGTAATTTTTGCTTTTTTTTTTTCATAATTAAATATTATACTGAATGTAATAAAGAAGCATCACAAAACTGGCGTTGTAAAAATTATTACTTACAAACTTTGAATAAACACCATAAAATGCAATAAACTCGCAACAATTGTTCCGGGTCGAAAAAACCACGACCCTTCATCAGGCGAACAAAGTAAGCACGAGTGCTGCAGTCAAAGCGGCAACGCACAAACCAAAATATATTTTTAGATTATACATTGTTAAATAATAATAATACAAAATCGAGGGCAATATTAGAAATTTGTTTCAGGGAGTATTTTAAGATTTGTAACAAATTTAAAATTTAGAATTTTATTCAAAAGCCGCTTTGACTGCAGCACTCGTGCTTACTTTGTTCGCCTGATGAAGGGTCGTGGTTTTTTCGACCCGGAACAATTGTTGCGAGTTTATTGCATTTTATGGTGTTTATTCAAAGTTTGTAAGTAATAATTATACTGAATGGACGAGGATAAAATATACTTAAAAAAAAAAAAAAAAAAAAAAACATTGACGCAAACTTACTTTGGCACTGGTAGCCTTGTTTCCCAAATCCCCTGCAAATAAAGAAGAAAAAAAATATTATAAACAAGAAAAATTGAATAAAAAATAATCACATTAAATCAAGCATTACAGAAGAACTTAAAAGAGAAATATTCCAGATGCTGTCAGTTTTTATATTGTCTGGTGTAAAATATATTACACAAATTTAACATGTACATCAGACATACATAAAAATAAATTCTTATAGACAATGAAAGATAACAGAGTGGTTTCAACCAAAAAGAAAGGCGAAAGAAGACGAGATTTTGATCCTAATTTCTAAACAACAACCGGATTTAAGAGAAAATTTGTCTTGAGTATGTTTTAGCTATGTTAACTGCAATGGCGAATAAATAAAGTTTAAGTAACCGATGGATTTATTTTTATTTTGTTTTATTTATTTATTTAATAAACATATATAAATATTCATTCATAATCGTTGAAAAATTATATTTGCGCGTTTCTTTAAACAGTGAATTAAAATATGCAATAAAATAGTTATTACTGAAGACCTTAAAATTTTGGCCAAATTTTTATGGGGATGATGAATATTATAAATCTTTGTAATAAAGTACTGTCTTAGAGATATAAAAAATTGCATGCATATTGAATTTTCTCGAAAAGCTTTTGAATAAAATTCTACATTTTAAATTTGTTACAAATCTTAAAATACTCCCTGAAACAAATTTCTAATATTGCCCTCGATTTTGTATTATTATTATTTAACAATGTATAATCTAAAAATATATTTTGGTTTTTACTTTCACTGTAAGTTTTTTTTTTTTTTTTTTTTTTTAAATAAATTTATATATATATATAATTTTGTGCTCGAATGCTAAAATTTAATACAAATTTTTAGTATTCAAACATAAAAATATTTAAAATAAAAATAACACAGGTCGACATGTAAAATTTTGATTTTATAATTTTGGCTGATCTTTATGTTTTTTGGTATGCTAAAACCGAAAATGAAGCCAGTTTTTCTCTATCACGTATAGATTTTTGTCAATACAGGGTGCCTGCCTATACAATTTATTCCATTACTCTTCCACCAATATGATTATATAGTGAGTTTTATTGTATGTTCCCATGATTAATTAATCATAGATGCCTACTGTTGTAATTGTGAAGCACTAGTGTGACTTACAACCATATCAACTAACCAACCAACCGATTCTTATAATGGTATATGTAAGAAATAGTGTCGGTAAACACCCTGTATTGACAAAAATCTATACGTGATAGAGAAAAATGGACTGCATTTTCGGTTTCAGCATATCAAAAACACAAAGATCAGCTGAAATCATCAAATCAAATTTTCAACTTCATTTTTGTAGGCCTGTGTAATTTATCGAAGAATCCACAACGCATTCTCTAAATATTTATTATACATTATTAAGCTATAATAATGAAAAATCGAGAAGGGGAATTAAATATTAGTTAGCAGGAAGCACTTAAAAATTTCATAATAATAATAATTTTGTATTTTATTTTCTTAATTTTGAATAGTTTTCCATATATTTTAATTTAATTAACATTGTTATATTTGAATGTATATTAATGCAATTTTTTTATAATTCTAAAACAGTTATTTACAAAACTGATTTAGAACATTCACCATTCATTTAATATATGTATGATCTTTTTTTTTTTAAAAAAAGGAAGATATATCCTTTGTATAACACTTAAAACAAACTTTCGAATATTTTATTTTTTCTGTTTTCTTCCCCATCTCCATATTGAACAGAGCAGACAATGTAAATTTCTATCGATAAGTCGAAAACTATACCTTATTTATACTGCATTTAACTACAAAGTTCTTCAACCGCCATCTTAAAAGCTGTATTAGGTTTTAAACAAAAATAAATATTCCAGTATGACATATGTAATCAGCTTTCGAAAACAGCCCAAAGGAAAGTTTTCTTAAAATTGAAACAGAAACTTTCAAAGTCCACAAAACTTTTAATTAGTATACACGTTCGATAACATTTATCATTCTTATCATAGTAAAATTCGCCATTTTGTTTATTTCAATTTCAGTAGGAAAGTTGAAACTGAGAAAGAAATACTTCTGAATTGTAATAAAAATTAACGTTTAATAACGAGTCAGTTACTTTCGTGTAACTTTACAGTACTTAGATTAATAACTTCTTAAGGTATTTGTTTATGTTCGGAGGACTTTTTCTTGAAAAATACTAAAATTTCTAATGAATATACTCATTTTTATTTGTATGTGGTATAAAATAGAAAATAAGTGTAATTTCTCACATATATTTTGTGATGTTTAAAAAAAAAAAAATAATAATAATAATCACTTTATATAAAAAACTAAGCAAAATTTTCTATTACGCCAAGTATACTATACAACCAATTTAGCAAAAAATATTTCAATTTTCTTTTTACTTCACATTAATGCATTACTTACGTGCGTAAAAGTTTTGTGATATTCCTCAAATTTACAGAAATATGTGAAGACGAATGAAGAATCGCATATTTTTGTGTGGGAAAATGTATTTTATGTACGAACAGTTGTAAAATCATTAAATTTACATATAGAGCATAGTTTTTAATTCAAAAAGTAGACAATAATTTTTTTTTTTTTTTTTACTCTAAATATCTATAAAAAAATTTTTTTAATTATCAGATTACTTGTGTGCAAAAATCACTGGAAAGATTTTTGAGAATAATGCAATTACAAATTTTGCTCAGCAGAAACTTTGCTCTATGAATATTCCACAGTTGAAAATTCACCAAAAACTAATTTCATTCGCCAACAAACTTTGTTCATAAATGTGTTTGACTGTCATATATCTCTTGGAATTTCTAATTCCAATTATAAAAGTATCACTTGCGCCTCAATTTATTATAATATCGGTGGTTCTAAAAAAAAAAAAAAAAAAAAAGCAAAGGTGTTTTAAAAATATTAAACATCTTCCTTTTTTCCTTTCCTTTATTTCTTAGAGATATTTACTTTTGCATTATATCACAAAGCATTTTTGAATCGTCTTTTTTTTTTACTTTCTTCTATATATATATATATATATATATATACACATATATATATATATATATATATATATATATATATATATATATAAGAAGAAAACATTGGATTTGTGAAATTTTTAGAACTTCGGTTTTCGATGGATTTACACGTTTTCAAATGTCCTGAACATTTAAAAATTTTTAGAAAATGTGTGTGTATGTGTGTATCTCACAAAGTTTGTGGGAGATGTAACTCACGAACCACTGAACAAACTTTATTCAAACTTGGCATTTAACTGGATCTTGACCTAAACTGGTGCTGATTACATTTGGGGATCAATAGCACAATATAGGCGGGGCAGTCACTTCACTTTTTCTAAAATTTTAACATGACAGTATGGGACAAACTTTCGTATAAATTTACATAATGAGAGTTGCTTTTAACGCATTATTGTAAAATTAATATGAATTATCGATAATAGTAGTAGTAAAATAGGGGGAGAGGATGTGTGCATGTAGCAGCACTGCTCCTCCTCCTAGGGGGGGGGGGGGGGAGGGATTACTCCCGTAAGTATAAATTTTCAATATGGGTGTCTTTCGAAAGAACTTTAAAACGAATGGTTGAACCATAGATCTGTGATGATTCAAAACAAAGCTATCGATTTTATTTTTCATTTTCATCGAAAAGAAAAAAGTAATTTTATTTTATTTTATTTTTGAAACGTTGAGACAAAATTGACTTTTGGGTTGCTTGAATTTTGGAACACTAAATGCTTCAAAATTGCATTCAATGTTATTACTTCTCTCATAAAAATCGTTTGCATTCATCATGGAAAATAATTTTAATATTATAATTTAATAAGTAATTTGTACTACGTGATTTTATATAAGATTATATAGAAGAAAGTCTTGTGGTGGCCAGAAGGTACTAGTTTATTTGAGATCCAGATATCTCGTCTTTAGCATATTACCCACGATACATTTCAGCCATGGCCCATGTTATTCTATGGAAAATTTTGTTTCCATAATTACTCATTACTTAATGAATATTTTCAATTCTGTTTTCACATTTAAAATATTCATAAGTGTTAAATTAGTACTTATTTTATAAACTTATTAGTACTTATTTATAAACTTTTTAACTGAAAGTCCAAAAAATAGTATTAAGCAATCGAACCTAATTTAATTATTAACCCGTTAGTAGTCGCTAGTTGGTCGATTTGCCTCCCATCCTTCATTATTGCCAGATTTTTCTATTCAACAGCCACCAAAAATTTTTAGAAGTGGCATTTGATATACGTAAAACACGAATAAAATCGAAGAAACGTCGATCACATCACTTCTTAAAATTATTGGTGACAGTTAAATAAAAAGTGAGCAATCTGTAATAGGTGGCGCTGTCTATAGCGACTACTAACGGGTTAAAAATTATATTTTTAATAAATAAATTAGTTTTTTTTTTTTTTTTTACTTAGAATATTTTATTAAATACTTTTTAAACTAACGTTTCTTTATAATCAATCTTATATATATATATATATATATATGTAAAAGGCTTTTAATGTTATTTATTCTTTGAAATGTAATAAGTGTCACATGAAATATATTGGTCAAACTAATAACCATTCATGTTTTTTTCTAATTCTTCATGTGATACTTGGTTTCATAGAATGCAATGTTTGAAAAGGTTTTCAATATATATATCTTTAAACATTAAAAGTATTTTAAAACAGATTTATTATTATTATTATTAAAAGCCGAAACAATAATATTGAGTATTCTCAACTAATTTATTAGCAATATATATATATATATATATATATATATATATATATATATATATATATATATATATATATATTAATCGTTAAATTAGTTTTCTAAAATATTTAGTTAATTTTTTAAAACCTACTTTTATTTATTTATTTATTTATTTTATCTTTAATCATTCATAAGAAAATATGTATATTATTAAAAGTATTTAAAATAGATTAAAGCTCAAATATTAAACAAATTAATTTAAGCATTAAAAATTTTCACTTTTGACAACTAAAGTAGTTTTTAATTAATTTTTTTTTCTATAATCTTTCACAGAATACATATAAAGTATTTTGACACAATTTAAAAGCATCCATATACATTCATCCCACATACAACGAGCAGTGATCATGTTTTAACTTTAACAGAAATTTAAAAGGTCGTCAAGAAATTAGAGATTGCATAAAAGCAGTTCGTTCACATCCGCTATCAGTTTATCTTGAACAAAAGAGGGGGTATACTCAAATAAAAATGAGGATGACTGACTTTCACAGTCCGACTTAATCGTTTTTCTTACTCACAGTTTTTAACAAAAGCAGTTAATCCCCATGATCGATTAGATAAGGGTGGCCGTGCTCTGTGGGACGATACCTCCCTTTATCTTCAAATGAGGGGGGGATGAGCTGTCAGGGGTAAGATGTGCAAATAGCACAGTTCGGAAGTAGCACGTAACCAAAATTTCATGATATTCATTTTCAAAATTTTAATTTTTATACGGCTCCCATATGGGGAAAAAAAAAAAAAGTTAGCGAGTGAAATGTATTTCATACCCTAAATAGCTCATGGAAAAAAAAAAAAAATATATATATATATATATATATATATCAGAATTATATCATAATTAACTATAACATCTGTAAAGAAGACTGAAGAATTATCATATTTAATATTCAGTATTCAACAATTCATTTTGATCCAAACTGTACATTTATATTATTAAAAGAAAATAAGTTGATTTTAAGTAGGTGCATTGCCAATACTTCTTTAACAGATGATTAGCTTCCAAGAACAGTTTGAATGGGTGCGTTCGAAAGAATTTTTCAAAATTTAAAACTTGAAATAATAATAATAATAAATTAATGAATAAATTAAAGCTTCATATTCCCCGTTTCTGTTTCTCTTCTCAAAAATAAAATAAATAAATAGAGTTTTTAAAAATATGCCAGACGACATTTTAGAAATAATAAGAGCAAGTAAAAGGCAATTTAAATATTTTAATTTATTCATATGTCTAGTTTAATTTAAAAATATTTAAAAAATATATTTTTTAATTTTTACGAATAAAATATTTAGTTCCAAGAATTGTACTTAAAAAGTGTATTGTATTTCCGCGATTAAAAAAAAAAAAAAAAAAAAAAAAAAAAAACTATTTTAGAAAATTTTAAGACGTAAGTAGTTTCTTTAAGAATTGTATTTAGAAATTATAGAATATTTCAAAGACTAAAAAAACTAGTAAAAAATTTTTAGAAACATATTAATAAAAACATCTATGATATATTAAATTCATATAGATAAAAACAGGTAGTTTCTCTAAGAGTTGTACTTAGAAATTACGGAATATTTCAACGACTAAAAAAACTATAGAACAAAAGTTTCAGATATATATTAATAGAAATCCTTTTGATATAACTAAATTCCTTAGTATAATATTTCCGACGCGGACCAGTTACGATTAAATTTTGTCGAAACGATACGATTGTGATGCAAGGTGTTATCTGAATGGTCAACCAGATAAGTTCATAAAATCATAAATTTGGCTGCTAGATTTGGGCTACAAAAAATTTTATCTACTTTACTTTAAATGCACATTTTCTTAAAGAAATTGAAAAAATATTAAGTTTTTGTACTGAAACATATGCTCAAAATCTCGCATTTAGAAGTATATTTGGAAGAATTTAAAACCAATTAAGCTTCGCATTTGGCATTTCGGCAAAACGGTAGTGGCGCCATCTATTGGTCGAAATCAAAATGATCATATTAAGATGCAATTATATTATAACAATAATTTAATCTTAAGAATCAAACTTAAGAGCGGAAAAAATCATTTTCTAAAATTGAAATTATAATGCAAATATCAAAAATTTAAATAAAGATATTTTAAAAGGAAAATAAAAACTCTCTTAAAAGTAATTTTTTTAAACATTTAAGTAAACAGTACATTACGTAAATTATATTCCACTGAAAATTTTAATTAAACATATACTATTATAAGCACACTTAAAAGAAGCACAGAAATGAATTGTTTGCCTAGTAGAGTGTTTGAGAAATGCAATATACCTTTAATAATATATGTTAAAATATATAAGATCATTATAATTAAAAGTAATTTCATGGTAAACTGCCATCCTTTTATTTTTATTTATTTATTTACTTTTTAAGTGAGAAAAGCAAGCACAGAGGAAAAAATCGGATGATTTTATCGTGTTTTTATTAAATTGCTTTCTTGTTTCTTTGTTTGTCTGTCCTGTACAAATCTTGCAGTTTATTTTTTAACTAACTTCCCGATTAGCTAGACATTTAAAACTTTTAGAATAGCTTAGAACACGATGACAATGCATTATTATAATACTTTTATTCAATTAATAAATGTTTGAAAATTTCTTATAAATGCTCTATTTATGACGCATTAGATCATTTTCTTTCAAGTTGATGGGATAATTCATTTTTCTTTTCTCTCTCTCTTTTTTTTTTTTTTTTTTTTTAAGTATTTATTAATACATAGAATTGTCAAGTTTATATGATACAACAGAAAATTTAAAAACGTGGTACATAAAAAGTTCTTTTTATCTTGTAATTATTTGTTGTAATCGGAAATTTGTCTTATCTAAATAGCATTTAAAGCGTTCCTTAAGTTATTTCAAAAAATAAAACTATTATTTATTATTTATTTTAAGAATAATTTAAAAATTTCTTTCAAATTATTTTAAAATGTATTATAAATAAAATTGATTTACTTTTTCCTAAATAATTTTAGGTTGTTTGTATAAAATTTATTTAGTACCAAATTCGACTTCAACTGAATAAGCTATCTGGACGCAATCGTGCATAACCAAGTTTCGTACACGCACGATACACTAAAAATCTACTCTGGGAATACTTATAAGTAAGTAAATACAACCAACATGACTATATTGTTGTGTCTGTAATTTCGCAAAAGCTACAAAAGTGAATTACAGACTTCAATTCGAAGCTGGTAGACGGAAAATGCTCAGTTCGCTCTCTTTATTACGCATTTGGTCATTTTCTTTCAAGTTGATGGGATAATTAATTAATTAAAAAAGAAAAAAAAATTATTAATACATAGAATTGTCAAGTTTATATGATTCAACAGAAAATTTAAAAACGTGGTAAATAAAAAGTTCTTTTTATCTTGTAATTATTTAAGATAACATTAGCAACACATTACATAATCAGACGGGCAATATCCACAGCCCTGTCAGCATAGAATTGGTTTAGTCTGATGTTAGTTATCTATCCTTTGTTCTCTTTCAAATATGACATGATGAGCTAATTATTAGTGCATTTTTTGTTACAGTTTTTGATAAATTATTAGAGATTATAAGACGCTATGTTACTGTCCATCGTAGTAATGCATTTTTTTCTTTTTTTAACATATTTTCGCAAACATGAAAAATGTAGGATCAAGAACAAATTTCATTTTCCCAAATTTTATGATCAATTTTTCTGGAATTTTAATGAGACTTTTCATTTTTCATGTGACTTCTCTGAGATTTGGAACGGAAATCCTAATTCACGAGTTTCCCCATAGGCGTATGAACCATGTAGATTTCTATTTAAGGGTGGATTTTATAAAGTTCTTTTGTAAATAACCTTCTTAAAATTAAGAAATTTTGCACACATGTGCATTTAATTATAACAATAGTAAATGCATTAACATTTTTCAAAACTATTTAAATTGTAAAAGTAAGATTTAAACCCCCCCCCCCCCCCCCCCCAAGATGTTACTGCATTGCTTAAGCTTTTTTTCCTCCCAATTTCTCTCTTATTATTATTTGAATATGTATTCTGAACAAATATGAATATTACCGCGTGGATCTATTGACAAGTTAATTAATAAATAATATATTTTTATCTTTATTTAACCCTTTGAGTGCTATGGACACACATATGCGTCCAGCGAAAGTCATTAATATAGACTATGGACGCAAATACGCGCTTAGCAGATGTTAGCAATATGGACTATGGACGCAAATACGTGCTTAGCAGATGTTATCAGTATGGACTATGGTCACAAATACGCGCCCGGCAAAAATGATCAGTGTAGTATGCAACACTCGCATAAAGTATTCAGTCCCTGGCCGCGAGTATTCAGCACTCAGAGGGTAAAATTATGGACTTTTCATGTACTATAAACTATAGCATAAGTCTTATACATGTAAGTAGCAAACAAACAAATGCAGAACCACTGACTACAAACAAATAAAGTAAATAAATAAAAGTAAAATAAAGTAAATAAAACAAGATAAAAATGAATAATAATTATTAAAAAAAAAAAAAAAAAAAATCTGGTATGAAACAACCACACAAATTCTATTACCCGCTATTACACGCATTTTATGCATTTTTGGGAGGGATTATGTGATCAAAAGAGATAAAATTGACCTAACAAAAGTAGAAACTTTGAAACACCAATTTCCGAGATCTAAAACTGACCTACTTAAGCAGGATGACTGTTAATTTTCATGTAATAACCACGTAATACATGAGAAAGGATATCTAAAATGGTTTTATGTAGCAATTTACAAGAAAATCGTTAGAGCTGTTTTGAGATAATGACTTTTACCAAAACTTGGCATACTCAATTATTGACCGGAAAACAATAAATTCATACAAAAGGATATTTAAAAGGGAGTTAATATAGCGAGTATGAAAAAAATCCATACAGCCGTTTTTAAAGGAACGCACTTGTGAAACCTGAAATTGAGCTATTTATACAGGACGCCTATATGAATTTTTCTGAATTAACCAACTATATCATTCGAAACGACATCTAATAGAGCATTATTAAAGCAATTTTGAAGAAAATCGTTAGAGCCATTTTTGAGATACGGACTTACGGTCCCACTTCCGGTTTTCGATGTCCTACTTCTAATCCCCCCCAAAATTTTGGAAAATTCATCTGTACACCAGATCTGTCTCAATTCTGAATTTTCGTAGTTCTGCCTTTATTAGTTTCTTAGATATGATAGCCAGAAGATTCCCCTCATTCATACATACATACACACATAAACACATACTGACCAATTGCTAAAAACTACTTTTTTGGACTCAGGTGACCTCAAAACGTGTAAATCGGGGTGAAAACTGGATATCGAATTGTTAGATCGAATACAATACTTACATTATCTACGGTAGTCGGGTAAGGGAAATAAAATACAATATAATATAATAAAGAATACACACACACAAATATATATGCATATACACCCAGACATATACAAATACATACATAACACACATACAAAAAGCATACAAAAAGAAAAGAAAAGAAAGAGTTACACAAGCTATACAAAAGTACAAAGGAGACATAAATAATAAATTTAAATTGAGAATTTTAGGTTTTTCAAAATTTAAAATTATGTTTTAAAAAATCTAAATTAAGCGGGCAACTAAAATGAATATACAGATATATTTAATGTCTATAAGATTCATCATTCTAATTTCTTTAAAGTTTAATCAAAAATTAGTAAAACTACAACATGTTAAAAAATTTCCAAAAATATTAAAATTTTAAATGTTAGTTTTAATCTAAATAATTTTAAAGAAATTTAAATATGTTTAATAGTTTTATATCTTAATGCACATATATTCATATTTTTTTTTTTTTTTTTTTTTTTTTTTTTTTTTTTAATTTTAAGATGATAATATTCAAAATATCTTCACGATGCACACTGTTTTTTTTTTTTTTAAGAGAACTCTCTACTTATCGTTGCCGCAAACCAAAGCCAATGTTATTCTATGGAGAACTTCCCCCCATTATAACCCGTTAATACATATTTTTAATTTCTGTTTTCACATTCAGAAAATTCACAACTGTCAAACGAATTATCACTTTCTATAAATTAATTATTTAAATTTTTAATATTTTATATTACAGTTGTAGAATGTGAATTTTCATAATATGAAAAGTTGCATGTTTTAGCTTAAAAATAAAATATTAAAAATTGAGAAAATCAATTTTTAGAAAGCGATACCTTGTTTAACAGTTGTGAGTTTTCTAAATGTGAAAACGGAACTTAAAAATATGCATTAGTTAATGAGTTATAACGGGACAAAATTCTCTATAGATTAACAAATTTAGAAACAGATTATAAACAGAGAAGCCCCTTAAAGGCTTCATAAAAAATCCCCCACCCCCCACTTTTTAAAAAAAGCAAAATAAAGGAAACTAGCATCGTGCAGTGGTCAAAACTCGACAACTTTTTAAAATAATAAACATAGAAACTCAAAATTTTCGTATAAACAATATTCTTAATAATTACCTTTAAAATAATAAATGAATATAAAAATCAACATCTTTATTTACATGAGAATGCATATCCTTATGAACTTCTCTATTCATCTCTCAATTCGACCAATAAAAACTATTATTCTGGAAATTTCAATAGCAAAGAACCCTGTCTATATCGAAACAATATGTCAACACTTTGAATAAATAAATAAATAAAATTATACTCATTTCTGCATCCAAATAAATAAATAATATGTACTTACTTCTGTTACCGAAAGGCGAATGATAAAAGAGCGTTAGAATTAAGCATGGAGTAGCGTTATGTCTGAGATTTTGAAAAATAAATCTAGAAAATAAGCTAAACCACGAGCTATTGTACTGAATAATAATAATAAATGGACGTGCATATTTAAAAACATTCTTCTCTAGGAATCTTAAATACAAAATATTATAGGCATAAAAAATGAAAAGGTGTATAAAAATAAAGATATTTTTGTATGCCTTCTTAACATCGTAAAAGATCCCGCCCCCTCCTCTTTTACTGCTACGCACATTAACTATACTTTTCGAAAGATACTACATTTAAGCTTCTCTTATTAAAAATAGGCTAGAAACACATGACAAAATTTATGTTTGCATACTGATATATAGATTAAGGAGAAAGACATAATGACAACAATTTAATTATTAAAACAGATTATTTACTATGCAATCGTTAAAAAAATAAATAACTATTTGCTAAATTTATTCTAACTTATTATCGTTTCTTTTGCTTTAATTTTTAAACGTGAGAAAAAAAATTGAAATTCATTTTTACACACATATAAATTACAAGATTTTTTTTTTTTTTTTTTTTTTTTTTAATGAGTAATACTGGTATAGTCCTTTAAGAAAATTCCCTATCTATCGACGCCGATAGCATAATTCCATGTTTTTCGAAGGAGAATTTGTTATGAGAATTATTCATTAGTTTTTTTTTTTTTTTTAATTCCATTTTAACGTTTAGGAAATTCACAACGATTATTATTATTTTCCAAAAACTAATATTTTTAATACTTATTTTACCGCTTAAAAAAAAAAAAAAAATCTGAAAAATTAACTCTCCTTCTCCCCTCTTCCACTTTTTGTATTCAAAATTAAATGGGGGGGGGAGGGGAAAAAAGAAAAACAAGAACACATTTTACGGTTGTGAATTTTCTGATTGCGAAAACGGAATTTAAAAAAAAAAAAAAAAAAAAAAGGCAATGAATAATTTTCATAACAAATTTCCCTATAGAATAACATGGGATTTGGTTGCCAGAGACGGCGGAAATTTAAGAAGTAGAGAGGAGCTTTATTAGATTACTGTCAGCCATTTATTTATCTTATGAATGACAATACTTTCAAAACATTTGTGGTTGCGCCGCAAGATCTTAAAATAGAGAAAAGAAAGAAAGAAAGAAATCTTTTTTTGTAGCAAGAATTCAGAAATGTACACATAAATAATAAAGAAAAGGGGGCACCGAAGTGTTGCAAATTGGCAAGCTAATGAGGAAGTTCGAACTGTTCTTTAACATGAGGTCATTAATGAAGTCGTGCTTCTTTAGTTGAAGAAAGCATAAGTCCTTGGGAAGCCTTTTTCTTTTTTTGACGATTGTTAAAGAGTTTGGTCATTTGGAAACAGTGTGGTGTAAGAAAAGAGACTATTTTGGGATTGTAAGGTAAAAGAAAGTATCGAAAAAGTTTCTCGGAGAGATAATAGTTAAAGAGTCTGGTTGAATTTATTTAGGATAAGTAATTACAAACTGATAACATTTATAATTACAATTACATCATATATTAAATTTATTCATAAGAATTTCAAGGAAAATTACAAAGCAAGCTGCATAAAGATTTTACACACAAATACACACGTGTGTGTGTGTGTGTGTGTATATATATATATACATATATGACATTTTTAAAACCCAACAACTATAAGTGCTCATAACGTTATCGCCTTTTTTTTTTTTTTTTTTTTTTTTTTTTTTTAAAGATATTTCACAGTTGTTTCATATTTATATATAATATTAATTTTTAAAACGTAGTAAAAGCCGAGCAATACTATATTTAAACATACATTAGTTATGTTCTTTCCCCCAATGTGTAATCTACAGTTGCTTATGTTGCTATTTAAAATTCTTAATCATGGTTTTGCTTCCTGGTTTCTGAATAATATAACGATGAAAAATTATGTAATATTCGTGTGTGAGAGAGACAGGGAAGAGGGAAGGGAGAGAGGAAGAAAGAGAGAGGGAAACAATGAAATTTCAGTATGGTATGTAAAACTTTTCTAGAACACTGCATTTCGGATTTTCATCTTTTTAGTTTTAACTTTTATTGGATAATTGAATTTTATATATTTTATCAAGGAACATAAATTAGAAGTCATTTCCGAATTAACACTAATACAATAAAATTAATAGTATTTTGTGTAAATCAAATGTAGGTAATTTAAACTACCGAACTGAGCTTTTCTAAAAATGAAACTTCTTAAAAGCAATCATCAAAATCCGAAGATTAATTCGTCGAGCCATATTCCAATTTCAGCAAAACTCTATAAAAACGATGGGACCAAGAAAAAAGGCAGTTGAACTTAACAAATAGTTATAAATATTTCCATATCAAATTTCATTAATGCAAAGAGTTTTTGAAGCAGTCACAAGCTTATCAAAATTGCACTAACAAACGTAACAAGAAAAATAAATAAATAAATAAATAAAATTGTATTTAGATAAAAAGAATAAAGATACATTATCAGCAACATACCAACGTATCGAACAACAATAGTCTCGATTATTCGTCAGTATTGGGACCCTCACGTTGTGTCATGACGACTGTTAGAGAATAAACGGATTTTTGAAATTTAACGGGAAAGAAATGAAGTTATTTATTATAACTATATCCTCGAAAACAAGAGCAGAAAGTATATAAATTTATAGTACAATTTACTGCATGTTAAATTTAAAAGTTACTATTTGAAATAACCCGTCACTTTTTTTTTTTTTTTTCTTTAATATTTCCCGGAACCTCCCCCCCCCCACCCCTTCTCTCTTCGTTGATCAGACCAATGTCTAAACTTTTAAAGCATATATTCAGCCTCTGTGTGACTAATTATATTTAATTTACTTTTTTACAAAATAAAATAAACCGCTTTGTAAACAAAATAATTCAGGCAAAATTAACATACTCTTTCGGCATTCCTGTATGTAAAAAAAAAAAAAAAAATGAATATATAAAGAGTATAATTTAACATTTTAAAAATATAATTTATAGTGCTTTAGAATTTAAATCGTTGTCTTTATATAGTTCAAAGTATTATTTAAAAAAAAAAAAAAATGAAATGAATCTCTAATGAATTTTCAGACCCAACTGTAAGAAATCTTTTAAAAAGGAAAAAAAAAAAAAAAAAAAAAAAGAGTAAATAAATAAATAAATAAAAAGACGTAAATTAGATGTATTTTTTAAAAGGCAGAAAATTCTTCATTTCAGAATTCAAGAGGATATTAAATTTGAAAATAATAATAGCAAGTATTTTAAATATTAATATTTTAAACATAATAGAAATGAAATACCATTAATAAAAGACAAAGTATATGTATATATAAATATATTCATTGCGAAAATAAGACAAATAACACTGGTAATTAAAGCAGGGATTTCAAAGTGTCAATTAAAATGCATAATTATAAATTTTTACAAAAATTTTCGCAAAAAGAAAAAGATAATTGAGAAAAAACAAAAATAAACACAAAAATCAAAACACAACAAAGTAAAATAGAGATAAACAAAAGTTTTTTGGCATAAATTCAAAAAATCTTTTCAAGAGTTTATCTACCGGAAATATTGCATATTTTCTCTGGATATGTCTGACCGAGACATACAAAAACAAAAATGCTGCTAAAATAAACAAACAACGATGCACGTCAGAGAAAAGACAAAAATGGAAGTTCCATCATATGCCGACTCAAAAATGTTTCGTATATATTTCATGTTCATATATGCAATGAATGAAAAATATAATGTTGTTAAGAAATAAATTAATATAACTGACATCAGTGAAAAAGACAATTGTGAAGCAAATGATTACTGAGAAATTAATGCTATAATCCGAAATGATTTTCAATTGTAATTTATTTTTAATGTTTTAATTTTTTTTCAAATTTTTATTTTCAAATAACTTTTTAGGACGTCAGGAATATTTCTTTCAGAAAGTAGGGGGTGACTGTGAATTCATGGGGAAAAAAAAAAAAAAAAAAAAAAAAACTGAACTTTTTTATGAGAATTTTATTTACTTATTTAATTTTTATTTATTTATTTATTTATTTATTTATTTATTGTACGGGAAGAGAGCACGTAAAAGTCCACTCCTCTCGTTATGAAAAATATTATTTTTTTTTATTTGGTTTACCAGTCATATGAAATTGATATTTTAATCTTATTTTATGAATTTATTTATCAGAAAAACTGGAATTCTGATATTGAAAATTAAATAAATACCTAAAATCAGGTAAATTATTTGAACACAATCACTTCTCAGAAAGTCACATTGCATCATCACCATTTTTACAAGAGACCACGAGCAAAATAATAAATGAAATATGTGAATTTAAATAAATTAAGAAGAAGAATATTAATAAAATAAATGTGCCGAATTTCAATGCAATACGAAGATAATAAAATAAACAAACACATAGACCATGTCAATGCACATTTGTTACAATACATTCATTAAACACATTAAAAAAAAAAAAGAAAAAAAAAAACCTTCATAATTAAATTGTTTAGATTTGGATTTTAATTTTTATATGGTTGCGAAGGGTCAAACCCCCTTTCCTGTACTAGAACCGTTGCTGCAGAAAAAATAAATTTACAGCAATAAGAAAAATAATGTTTTATTCACTTTTGTGGAGGTCGGCTTTGGAGAGAAACTTGGCGAAAAATTGTCCTCTAGAATTCCCTAGTTCTGGAAGCCCTATCTTCAATAGGGTAGAAAGGAATAAAGTTGCAATTCTTTTGTAGAATGGATTCATAGTTTCTTTTCTTTTCTTTTTCTTTTTTAAAAGCCTATCGCTTTGACAGTCTAGAAAAGGCTCAGAGATGATTGCATAAGTAATAATGGATTTTTAACACAGAATGTTTCCAGCAACATTCCAGCTTGTTTTATAGAAATTTCTCAATCGTTTTGAAATACTAATAATAATAGCGACAAAATCATTAAAAAAGGCATATTTTAATGAACGTGTTTGGCGCAATACCTTTATTTCATTCATGCAAACTTTTTTTTCCCTTTCTTTATTTTATTTAAGCAAAATATTTCATTCAAAAAATAGTACATTTCTCGAATGTTTAAACAAATTACCTGTATCTACTGAAAAGAATTGGTGCAAAGAATTATAACTGATTTGCTAGTCGAATTAAAGAATTTTTTTTTTTTTTTTTTTTAACATATCTGTAGAAAATTATTTGAATAATTAATGTTTTCTAGCTTTTCTACTGTATTTAAAACACTATATTTAATTAATTATTATGCCATTTTATATATATATATATATATTATATATATATATATATATATATGTATTTTTTTTTCCAAAAAAAAAAAAAAAATCGTTTATTAACACTTGAGAGTTTTCTACTTAATCCTTTCCCACACCTGCTTATAATGCCATGTGTCGTATTCACTAAAGTGCAAATATGCAACTTAATAAGACAAAATTCTTTTGTTCGTAAACATAAAATTGCGAAAATAGTATTCTTGTATTTATTTCAAGAAATCTAACAGTATTTATTATTTGTTCCAAAAAACATTTCTTTTCAACAGATTTAAAAAGTTTTTTTTTTTTTTTTTTTTTTTTTTTTTTAAAGACACAGGAATTATGAACAAGTTTTTATCAATCTATAATCTATCCCACAACCAAAAATTCAAACAAATATGGCTTCACCCGTGGTCGAGAGTTCAGCTCTCAAAGCTGGTAGACAGAAGGTACCGGGTTCAAGCACGTCGTACTAGCCATTCAGAGTTTGACATGGTTTTATCCAAAAACTACGTGAATACGGGCTAGGACCCTTTAAAAAGACCACTACAGACGGCACTCCACCCAAGCTTAGGACTATCGTGTAGGAAATCGGTCTTAACACCTAGACCCCACCACATCAATAACTATGAATTATTGTTAACGATACATTCCCCAAGTAAAATAAACAAATTGAAATAGTGACCTTTTATTTTTTAGGTTGCGATTTTCATAAAGAAACCATAAAGGAAAAAATAATTCCCCCTCCTTCCTCCCAAATTCAATCTAAGAATGTAATTTTTCGTTTTAAAAGCGATAACTGATAAACCCATAACAAGACTATTATCTCACATCTCCGTTTTCGCAAATAACATCTATTATTAGAAAAAAGAACAATCTTATAATAATGTTTAAAATAACATATGTTATCGAGTAATTAAGCTGGAGGCTGTCATAACAAAACAAAAGAAAATGAAAAAAAAACTAATAGAGAAGTGTCATGATCTGACAACGAAAAGATAACACTTAACAAAAGAAACGGGCACAAACTTTAAGTCTTCGAAATAATGAAAAGGTTTGCGCTTTTTTTCAAACTAGATTGAGCTTTTTTGACAATTAAACAAATAAAATCAGGGATCGCTATCTTTTTCCAAGAGGAGACGACGAGAGAAGTAATTTTAACCTCAGTATCGTATTTTGTATTTTATAAATGAAAAATCATTTTATTAGTAAACAAAGTAATTTTAATTGACAGAAGCAATCAGTTTCTTTGAGTAAAGCTGTTTTTGACTCAAAAGTAAAATTGGAACTGATGTCAATATTAGACTTACAGCATTCTTAAACTTTAACGCTTCTTTTCTCAAAAGTGCTTTTTTGTCACTATCCGCAAAATTTTTTACAATTTTTTTCACATGTTGCTATAAAGTTTTGCACACACATTTATATAAAGAATATCTACAAAATGAATGAATAATTAGTAAAACTAACTTTAGAGATGATTTTCGAACTAACCTAGGATAACTTTAGGCATATAAACGTTTTATGTTCAACGTGTTTTTTAAAATATGTAACTTTTGAAATATTTTTAAATCCTTAGTTCGTTTTATAAATTTGTCTGAACAAACATTTTAAAACCATTAGAAAACCAATAAGTTAACTTTTCAAGGTCATATATCTCACGAATAGTAACTAAATCGCATTTTTTAGTGAAATAAACGTTAAAATTTGGAAGCGCAATAGGTTTCGGTGTTGACATCAAGTACAATTTTGCGCATAACTTCTGAACCAAAATACGTAGAATTCATCAATGAAGCATCAAAATATTTAGAAATGTTCATATTCCAACATATGTATATCTTTTTCAAAAAGTAGATATTTTTTTAAGGTTCAAACTCCCTGGACCCCCCTAAAATATATACTGTCAATAATAATAATAATAATAAATGTCTATTTGACAAAAAAAAAAAAAAAAAAAAAAAAAAACGTCTCCTACGGTGCAGTGCAAGCATATAATTCATGATGTAATTACTTTTAAAAAACAAGATCATACTCTAAATTAAAAACAAATGTAACACAGAGTTTTTTCACTGAGAGAAGTAGTGGTTATGTGAGAACTAAATATTGAATTATAGAAAATGTTCATGCCCGATTTAATAGATGACTTTATACGTGTTTTCCATCATTACTCCATGAATTACTAATGAAAACGTAAATGAGAGACTAAATATTGGTAATTTTATTGTTTTTCACCATTCAAAGAGCTTGAATCCACTTAGAAACCAGATACAATACAGAGGTTAATCCAGAACAAATTTAGTACCCCATTGAGGTACCTTCACAAAGTCAACTTTTGGTTATGAGGTACCTTCACAAAGTCAACTTTTGGTTATGAGGTACCTTCACAAAGTCAACTTTTGGTTATGAGGTACCTTCACAAAGTCAACTTTTGGTTATGAGATACCTTCACAAAGTCAACTTTTGGCAATGAGGTACCTTCACAAAATCAATTTTCAGCAAAGAGACACCTTCACAAAATCAGCTTTCAGCAAAGCAGCACCTTCACAAAGTCAGTTCTCAGCAATATTTTTATAAGCTTCGCTGCATCAAACATATAAAAATACCCTCAGTTTGGATATTTACTGGAGAAAATGGTAAACACCTTATCTCACGCATAAGAAATAACTAGCCAACATATATATTTATTTTACAACTGTTCCATTTTATTTTTTAAATGTATTTTAAAAAACTCTTTGTCTTTGCGCATTTTGGTTAATTGTTCTGAAGCATTATTTTCACAAACTTACTTGATTTTTTCACAAATTATTTTATAAATTCACAAATGGGGTACCATTTTTAAAAAGCTGGATTAAACCCTGCAATATGAGTTCCACACCTTTTGTCAGAGCCGAAGAAACTGCATCGTATTTGCAATGTTTCTCTCCTCTTATTTAGTTTCCTCAACAAAACAGATCTTTCTTTAACCAAGTCGTAACTGAAGACGAGATATGGATTGGGCATTAAAATTTATGATGTTACTTATTTTATCTGTTTCATTTTCTTAAATTTTATTCAAACTGCATCATTTTCAAGGAAATTTAATACTCAGAGGCAAAAAATAAAAATCCATGTAAACAGTAACAGCTATCAGTTCTCTAATCAAATTACATATTGCATCTAGTTTTCTCCAAATTAGCACATAACCTAAAATGTCTGATCGAATTAAATTTTAATTTATATTTTTCCTCTGTGAAGAATATAGAAGCATGTTGTTGTATTCAGAAAACATACTTCTCAACGTTATCACTCTCTTATTTTACGTATTTAACAATCAATTTCATTTAACATACGCAGAATTCGAAGCTGTCAACAATCAGTTTGTAAAAAATTTCGTAAAAATTTTCATCTAGAAACTGGAAAGTGTTTCTTAGCTTACGCGTAACGGATGATTTTTTTTTCTTTCTTTTAAATTATAGACATCTTCTATTTACACATTTTATTTTTCAACATCTATTCGACGAATCTATTACTCAGTGAACAATACATGAGTGAAATTGTTAAAGAAGTTCGATTAAAAAAAAAAATAAATAATAATAATGAAGACCGTATTCAAATTAACAAACAAACAATAAATAAATAAACAAATAAATAAAAGAGCAGAACAGATGGCAGACTAGGATTGCAAACCAATCGCTATTAAAGATGTATCCAAACTCTTTACCCGATGAAAAACACAATGGAATCAGCAATATTCACTCTCTCTGTAATCTTCTTAATAATAAAAGCCAAAAGTTTCCTGAAATTAACGCTGAAAATGATGTCATAGTTAAAACAATATATTGGAATAAAGAAATAAAAAAAAATATCCATGGTTTCCTTGTGTGCATTTAAACTGAATAAAATAATGAAAAAGGATAATTTAACGGAAGGATTTACATCACTACTGCAACAGTGTATTGAGGGGGGGGGGGGAATTAACGATTTGGATGGTTTTGGAAGATTTGTTGATTGATTCAAATAATAAATTAAACATACAAAATTCATCAATCCATTTATAAAGTTTTATTTTTAAAATGTATTTCAGTATAGTGTATAATAGTTGTTATCGCAGAACCCAAAATTTTACTAAGTAGAATTTATTCATCCATAAAACAAAGTACAAAATTAAATATGTAAAATTCGAAAACGTCGCGAGATATTAATAACATAAATAAATAAATAGACACGTGGTTATAAGATTTGATTTTTAGGATTAACGGCCCTCTTTCACTTACCGTCTCCGGAAGCCCGAGCCAATGTTTTTTCTATGGGGAAATTTTCTTTACATATTTTTAAATTATGTTTTCACATTCAGAAAATTCCCAACTGTTAAATTGACGGACCTTTTTTAAAAATGTATTTTTTTTATTATAATATTTTTTTTTTTGAAATTGCAAAATGAAAAAATCTCACTTATTGAAAATTCGTATTTTGCAGCTTCAAAATAAAATATAAAGAATTATAAAAATACATTTTAAAAAAAGGTCCGTCAATTTAACAGTTGGAAATTTTCTGAATATGAAAACAGAATTTAAAAATATGTATTAGTTAATAAGTTATTTGTAAAGAAAATTTCCCCATAGAATAACATTAGCTTCGTCTTCCGGCGGCGGTGAGTGAAGCAGGCCCTTAAGATGTCATTTTTTTAATATCTTGGAGACGTTTGGACTTCAAAACATATAAATATCATGATATAAAAGATGAAGCCATTTGTTTTTTAAAATATCATGTAATGTAAATCAGTGTTTAAGTAATGTGAATTATCAAGCGGAAATAAACTTGGAAATATCTGTGTGAAAATACGCTAGGCGGCCGCAGACCCAATAGATAATTAAATACCGGATAAAGTCAGCAATGAAATATGGCATGAAGTTTTGTTATAATCCAGTGTAGTATGATTATTGGAAGAAAAGAAAATGGTCAGTAAAAAAGGCATATTTACGTAATCATTGTAAGATAATAAATAAGTAACACTGTAAGATTGAGTAAAAAAACTGTTACCGTTTTGTTTTGCAGCACTCCTGATTACATTGTTCGCCTCAAGAAAAGTCGTGTTTTATTTGGACCCAAAATTATTGTTAGGAGTTTTTTTTGGTGTGTGTGTGTGTGTGTGTGCTTATTCAAAGTTTTTTTTTTTTTTACTTTCCGAACACTATAGTGAGGAAAGTATTGTAATCATGTCAAAAATCCGAATTCGAGATTTTGATGTTTCTATACGTTTTGAGGTCCCCTGAGTCCGTTTTCACTATTTTTACGATGATGTATGTATGTGTGTGTGTATGTGTGTATGTCTGTGAGTGAACACGCTAGCGTCTAAACGCTTTGTTCGATTAACCTGAAAGTTGGTACGCATATTGTAAGTCCCCATAGTACGAACCCTATAGATTTTGGTGAATCTAGCACTTATAGTTTTTTTACAGGGACACAAAGAAAAATTCTTTATCATTATGGCCTATGTGATCAAAATCTTAAAAGTGCGATAGCATCTAAACGCCTTATTCAATTGAGCAAAAAATTTATACACATATTATAGTTCACAAATACTCAATCTGTATAGATTTTGGAGAATCTAGCACTTATAGTTTTTTTACAGGGACACAAAGAAAAATTCCTTATCATTATGCCTATGGGGCCAAATTTTTAAAAGTGTGATAGCGTCTAAACGCCTTATTAATCTGAGCAAAAAATTTTTACACATGTTATAGATCACAGTTGAACTAACTGTATAGATTTTGGTGAATCTAGCACTTACAGTTTTTTTACAGGGACACAAAGAAAAATTCTTTATCATTATGGCCTATGGGACTAAATTTTTAAAAGTACGATAGCATCTAAACGCCTTATTGAATTGAGCTGAAAATTTATATGAGTATTATAAATCACTGTTGCACTAACTGTAAGCATTTTGGTGAATCTAGCATTTATAGGTTTTTACAGGGACACAACGAAAAATTCTTTATCATTATGATCTATGGGCTCAAAGTTCAGTAGCGTTAAATAAAACATCGTGTAATAGATGGAGAAAAATACTCAAACAGTCTATTATGGTTTTCTCTCTTTTGTTTGTTTAACAACTCCTCTTTCTTTACTTTATCTACAAAACTGTTAATTACTCAATGTTCGGAAAGTCGAGTGAAGTCACTCCAGATTTTTTTTTTTTTTTTTTGTCTTATTTTTCAGCGCCAGTCCTTTGGTGCATTTTTGTTATAAGATATTACTTTATTTTGCTTTTTATTACGAAAATAACATTTTCTTTTAAACATAATAAAACTTATCTGCAGAAAGTTCTATTGTTCCTAAATTAAAGATTCTATTATTATGTGAGTTTTCATTATCTTTAAAATGTTACTAAGCTTTTTTTTTTTTTTTTTTAAAAAAAAAAGGGGGCTACAACAAACAAGTGTTGCGAATACTAAAAAAAAGCCTACTTTCACTTTATACAAAATTTTGAGCATACATAAAGCATTTAAACAGTATCTTTTATAAAATTTTCATTAAAAATTTTGGAAAATTCAGCCGGTGGGTCCTGCTTACCGCAGATCCTACAATAAAGCGGTGGCCACAATTTCTAAAAAACTAATACATCGATCTTGTTAAAATTTTGTACACTTCTTCAAAATACATTTAAGTCACTAGTGCTTACTATAATTAAATTTTTAATTTTTTAATTTTAATGAATAATTAACATCTGATGTTTTAAAATTGTCTTATTAATTATGTATACTTCATTCAACTTAATTTCTTCCAACCCAGTCACTGGAAACAAGATTTTCGAATTCAAAGAACCTCGACCCGAGTAATTAGGGAAAAACGCAATTTAGAAAATTCTATTTCTAAAAAAACAATTCTTTTTTACTATCACATATTAGTAAAAGAAAGTAAAAGGGGGGGGGGGAGCGAATAAACGTCGTGATTTTACAACGAAAAGTGATAGTATTCTCTCCCGAAGAGATGTCACAAATTTGTTTGTCACAATCTTTTAATGAAAAAGCATTCACTCTTACATAACTGGAATGGAACAAACATCCTTTTTCAAAATCAAAAACAAATTGGGGAATGTTGTTCTTTCGCTGTCAGAGGCAACGAAAACGACAGACACAGAAAGAAACTATTATGTCATCTCTCAGTCTCTGTAAATCACATCTGGCAAGAGGCCCGTATTTACAATTACTTTTTTCCCTTTAATTTATATCGTAACTATCCTTACCCTTTCCCATCTTCGTGTATTATGGTCTCCGCTATTGAAACTTGGATGGCGTCCAATGGATGGAAAGATGAATAAAACGTTAAGGGCAAAAGAGACCATTTCAAATAATTAAACTGAATTTGAAGAGCTCTTTCAAAGAGTTGTGTCAGAGCAAATGGGTGAAAAAAAAGAAAGACTGAGAGATAAATAGTTAATTTGTTAGAGTGATGAAAGTTTCCCGCGGATCTGCAATCTCCTGCTTTTAGCAAATGCTTTGTTAATAGTCCTCTTTTGGCCGAATTTTCGAACAGCTTAAAACTGTTTTGAGATCTGTCGGATAAAAAAAAAAAAAAAGTGTAATCCATTAATACGTTTATGTTAGCATTTTTGAATGTTTTTACGTTCTTATAAATTAAAAAAAGAAAGCATAGAAGTCGTAAAAAATTTCCGACTTCCAGTTTTTAATGGGTTTAAAAGTTTTGAAAGATTCAGACCACGATTTAGTCAGTTTTAGAAACTGTCCGTGTGCGTGATAAAAATTTTGTAGCAGCTTTAGATGAAGAACTAACGCACAGAAGATCATAGAAATTCACCTTAACATGAATTCGAACTGACGCCTATCAAATTTTAGTGCAAGTAGCTCAACAGGTGGAGTTGTTATGGAGCGATTTCTCTAGTTCACGTTGCGGCTATATCTCAGCTTTTATGCATAACTGCAAAATACTTGATCTGGGAAAGGTCTATTATGATATACTATGCAGTTTCAATTTGGGTGCATATCGCCGAAATGCATTGCTGAAATTTTTCCCGTGTACGGGGAATCTATATCTCATCTTCCATGCATATAAATATCTCAAATTTGATATGTGAGACGACCATTATAAAAAAGAATGCTGTTTTAATTTGGGTGCATATCGGTCAACAGATGCCGTTGCTATTATTAAACTTCAGAGGTTTTATATATATATATACTAGCAGACCCGGCCACGCGTTGCTGTGACTAAGTTATACGTTGAATTATACGGCTGTAAACTATTTAGTACAGTCAGATTATTATTTACGAACAAAGACGAAAACGTTGTAGCCGATGTAAAAACCCACAGGGTTGAGATTTGAAACTTAGGTCAAAATTTGGAAGCGATTGATAAAAATTTTCGTAGTGTTGATATTAAGCACAAATTAATTTTATTGTAGGGTCCTATAAATTTTAATGGAGAAGTGATATATATTATTTCTAATGCTACTTTGGATAAAATTGCTAAAATGACTAATATATAAATTAAATTCTAATAAAATTCTATTAAAATAAAAGTACAAAAGAAAAAGACGATTTTAAAATCAATTTTTATGGATGAGTGAAATATAATATATGCTATAATGGATAATTTTACTATAAAATGACCTCATCATTTTAAATATTTTAAAGAGGGCAACAGCTGTAGTTATAAAATGGAAAACAGTAAGGCTAAACCAGAAAAATAAGTAAATTTGATAAATATTTTAAAACTTTAAAATTGGAAATCTTATGAAATATTGGACGTTTAAAGTAAATACATGTATCATTTTAAATAGAAAAAGATTTTGGAAAAGTTTAGTGTATTTTAACGAAGTGATGAGAAGTTTTTGAGTATGTTAAAATTTTAATAGTAAATTCAAGTTAATAAAGATGGGAAACATTGAGGATTAAGATAAGAATAATTATAAGATAAAAAAAAAAAAAAACTTTTTATATACCATGCTTTTAAATTTTAATATACTAATAATATACTAATTAAGTGGAAAATGATAAATATTCTATCATAGTTTGAAGTCAAATTTGTTTTCAAATGTCTAAATAAAATATCTGATGTAAGATACTAACATTTTGCAGCGGAATAGATTTCATTTCTGTAATCCTTGGCGAAAAAAAAACAATATCGCCAAATTATCTGGCGAAAATATTTAATTCCTTTCAAAAATCATGGTTATTTTAACAACTTATATTAAAAGAGTAATGAATAATATGAAACAATATTTCGTACAATACATATTACATGTCATACATACGTACAATGAATAATACATATTACATTTCGTACAATGCATACATCTGGCATGTATATTTTCGCCTTTTCATTTGGGAAAAGACGACGTTTTTACCAAAATATGGCCGTCTTTCCCCGAGTGAATACACACGGGAATACATACTAATATTTTAGCAAATAAAATTTATGAATAATTTACTTGCTAAAGGGGAATGGAAGACTCCAGATACAGTTTCAAATTCATATTTCTTTCTTTCTTTTCTTTTCTTTTTTTTTTTTCAATACCACTTAATGGCTATTTCCAAAGCTTTTATTTTATTTTTTTTTTTTCGGCATCAAAAATCATTGTACGATAACATGGGGATGAGAGATCTATATATATTACTATATCTATGATAGAACTACATTAGCACTTTATCAATGTGTATAAATTCTTTAAATTGATTATGACGTCAATTTTCGTGAGATGCATAATTTAACTTTTTATAATTTTTTAACGTTCACGTTTGATTAAATGTATTTATTTTTATGTCGAAAGAAAATGAACTCGTATTTTTTTTTTTTTTTTTTTTTGGCAACAATTAAATTAATGGAACTCACAGATATTTTGGAGCAACTTTAATAAAGGTCTATAATTAACAAATAATTGCAATAAAACAATATCGTGACAATAAATTGAGATAAAAACTATCCTATCTCTCAAGTTGGACCAAACTGCACACAGTGTGCAAAATTTCATTAAAATCGGTTCCTTAGTTTAGGAGTTTACCCCGGACAAACATCGTGACACGTAATTTATATATATATACAGATATATATATGGCTTCTTCTCAGCATTTTTTGATTAAAATTACACCAAACTGCGTACGATAAACCTTTATTTTAAACAGACCGAATTTGAAATTTGCACATGCTAACCAGTAGGTAGCAGAGTTACATAAAATGATAAAGAAGAAAACTTTGTGACGGTCACAACATACTATTTTAAATTATACATTGCTATCACACAAAAGTGTCTTTCTTTTTGTTGATTCCACTTCATTTATTTACTACCATATAATTATTCGTTTTTTGGTAAGTTTACTTTTTTCATGGCTATTATTAAAAATGAATATAATATATTCTTATAATATTCGATATTATTGATTTTTTTTTTTTTTTTTTTTACACAACCTTTAAAGTGACACAGTAAAACAAAAAAATTTAAGCATTCTATAAATTAATTAATTTTAGGTGTAATAATGGAAAGGTTTTGTTATTACGACAGAAATCCGCGTAAACTGTAAAAGTAGGCTGTGATATCTGCTCCTGATTACGCGGGCACTTCGCCTCTCACCTGCAAAATAAGTTATCAAATTATATTTCTGGAATTTAATCCTGTTTAATGTTACTTGGGTGTCTTATTGATGCTATAGAAATTTTTTTGTTGTTTCTGTAGTGTATACTTATAGTATTTGTAATAGTAAAAAATAATAATAATAAACCTTTGATTTATGCACATTTTAATGTAAAAACCTCTTAGGTTTTATGCATTATTAATATGCATATAGAAAAATAAAAGATATTTATGGGTTGGAAAAGAAAAAAAAAAAAAAAATACACAAATGGATAGATACATTTACTTACATAACTTTATATTAAAACAAGTCTTTCGGGCTCAGTTATAAGAGTTGGTTGATTTCTTTCTTCTCAACAAGTTTTTTGAAACAAGATGGCGGATAAAGTTTTAAAAAGAACTTGGAGGGGATATTGATGTGGGCTACGCACATACGAGTTTTAAACAAATTGATTCATAAATACCTTTTTTTATGTAAAATTAAAATTTTCAACTAACCGGCACTTGGAAACAAGATGGCGGATCAGGTGAATTAAAGACATAAAAAAAAAAAAAAAACTCGTGCTTGAAACAACCACACGACTTCAATCACCCACTATTAAACGTATCTTATGCACTTTTTGGAGATAGTGCAATCAGAACACATGAAATTGACCTAATAAAGTAGGCACCTAAAAATTCTCCAGTAAGAGAAAGCTGATACTCGTGTAAAGACATGTAAAACAGAATCACATAGCTGTTTAAAAAATAAGAAAAAAAAAAAAATTGGTAGAGATATTTTTTGAAACACCCATTTCCGAGATCTAAATCTGACCTACCTAATCAGGATGACTGTTAAATTCCCGATAATAACCCCGATGTACATGAGAAAAAATATTTAAACTGGGTTTATGTAACAATTTTC